>CM065596.1:6247101-6717457 GCA_033119425.1 Bufotes viridis
GAAATATCAATCAGATAACCCACAAGGATGCCTATCCGTTGCCACGCATGAGGAGTCCCTAACTGCTTTGGGCTCCTCGGCCTATTTCTCCACACTGGATTTAACCAGCGGGTACTGGTAGAGTACCAATGGCCCTAGAGGACCGGGAAAAGACTGCTTTTACCACCCCCATGGGCCTGTTTGAATTTAACTATATGCCTTTCGGACTATGTAATGCCCCCGGGACCTTTCAAAGATTAATGGAGCGGTGCTTAGGCCATAAGAACTTAGAGTAGATTATGACGTCATCCAAATACAGCAACACCGTCTCAAAGACTTACGAGGACCATTTAAAACACCTAGCTGAAGTGTTTGAGATCCTTATCAAGTATGGCCTCAAAATCAAGCCGTCCAAATGTCATCTGCTTAAGCCTGCTGTAAAGTATCTGGGACATGTTGTGAGCGCAGAGGGGGTCTAGCCTGACCCTGACAAGTTGGCTGCTGTCCCAAATTGGCCGGTCCCCACTACCGTGAAAGAGGTGAGGAGCTTTCTTAGTTTTGCTGGTTATTACCGACGCTTCATCCCTCATTTTGCTCAAATAGCAGATCCAATTCAGGAGCTCCTGAGGGGTCAACCTAAGAAAGGTCCAAAGACTCCTGTCCCTATTGAGTGGAATGAAGAAAGGGAGATCGCATTCCAGCTCCTAAAGAAAAAGCTGACTGAGCCCCCTGTCCTGGGTTATCCAGACTACAACAAGCCATTCCACCTCTACACGGATGCCAGCAAGA
Source organism: Bufotes viridis (assembly GCA_033119425.1). Lineage (NCBI taxonomy): Eukaryota > Metazoa > Chordata > Amphibia > Anura > Bufonidae > Bufotes > Bufotes viridis. Next base: position 6,247,870 of record CM065596.1, read on the forward strand.
GAGGCCTGGGAGCTGTGCTGGCTCATGTAGGAAGGTAAAGAGAGAGTGATAGCTTACGCCAGTCGATCCTTAACCCCCTCAGCCCCCCTAGCTTAAACCAGGGCTCGACAAATCCCAGGCGCCAGGTCGCCGCGGCTGGGTAGTTGTCAGCCCGTTCTGTCAGGTGCGCTCTGTATAGAGCCTCAGGCGGCTGCAGCACTGCCCGGGCTGGCGCGTCCATGAGGGCGCACCGCCCAGGCACAGCATGAAGAGAGGGACTGACAGGAGGGAAGCGCTTAGCGCTCCCTTCTGTCAGTCCCTCATTGTAGCGTGGCCGAGCCCTGTATGGTCCGCGGTACAGGAGCTTTAGTTTCCTATACCCGGCCGGACTGACATGAAGTGCGCACACAGTGTGCACTTCCTGTCAGTCCGCCCGGGTACAGGAAACTAAAGCTCCTGTACCCGTGGGACTATACAAAGCTCGGCCACGCTACACTAGAGGCAGGGGAGGAAGAGGGAGAAAGTGAATGACAAGGGGGAGAAAGTGAATGACAAGGGGGAGAAAGTGAATGACAAGGGGGAGAAAGTGAATGACAAGGGGGGAAGGAAGTGAATGACAGGGGGAGAGAGAAGTGAATGACAGGGGAGAGTGAATGACAAGGGGGCGGGAGAGTGAATGACAAGGGGGAGAAAGTGAATGACAAGGGGGTGAGAGAAAGTGAATGACAAGGGGGAAAGAGATTGACAAGACGGACCCTCTGCCTCTCCTCCAGACCCCTCTGCCCTCCCTCCGGACCCCTCTGCCCTCTCCTCCGGACCCTCTGCCCTGCCCTCGGACCCCTCTGCCCTGCCCTCCGGACCCTCTGCCCTGCCCTCCGGACCCCTCTGCCCTGCCCTCCGGACCCCTCTGCCCTCTCCTCCGGACCCTCTGCCGTGCCCTCCGGACCCCTCTGCCCTCCCCTCCGGACCCCTCTGCCCTCCCTCCGGACCCCTCTGCCCTCCTCGGACCCTCTGCCTCTCCTCCGACCCTCTGCCCTGCTCCTCCGGACCCCTCTGCCCTGCTCCTCCGGACCCCTCTGCCCTGCTCCTCCGGACCCCTCTGCCCTCCCTCCGGACCCTCTGCCCTCCCCTCCGGACCCCTCTGCCCTCTCCTCCGGACCCCTCTGCCCTCTCCTCCGGACCCCTCTGCCCTCTCCTCCGGACCCCTCTGCCCTTTCCTCCGGACCCCTCTGCCCTCCCCTCCGGACCCTGTAATCCTTGTAAGGGTTTCCACATGTCATGGCGGCCGCAAGTGGCGATCACTTAGACGCTGGCAGCATCTGACGTGTCATATAACCTATTGAAGAGGGGAAGCATTACGGGGGGCCCTATATACTCGCACATTATGGGGGCACTATGGAAAACAGGGGTAGGAACACTATGGGGCATCTACTGGGGGCCCTATGTACTGGCATGCATTATTGGGGGGCTCTATAGAGAAGTGGGGGGGGGGAGCACTATGGGGGCATCTATTGGGAGCTTTATGACGCGGCTCCGCCTGGCTCCTAACTTTTTTAGCTGGCTCCTAGATTCCAAGGAAATTTGTCAAGCCCTGGCTTAAACCCCCTTAATGACGAGGACACTTTTTACAATTCTGCACTACACTACTTTCACAGTTTATTGCTCTGTCATACAACTTACCACCCAAATGAATTTTACCTCCTTTTCTTCTCACTAATAGAGCTTTCATTTGGTGGTATTTCATTGCTGCTGACATTTTTACTTTTTTTGCTATTAATAAAACTTTAACAACATTTTTGCAAAAAAATGAAATTTTTCACTTTCTGTTGTAAATTTTTTTTTTTTAAACTACATTTCTATATAAATTTTTATCTAAATTTATTGTTCTACATGTCTTTGATAAAAAAAAATCCAATAAGTGTATATTTATTGGTTTGGGTAAAAGTTATAGCGTTTACAAACTATGGTGCTAAAAAGTGAATTTCTGCATTTTGAAGCAGCTCTGACTTTCTGAGCGCCTGTCATGTTTCTTCAGGTGCTAGAATGTCAGGAAAGTATAAATACCCCCCAAATGACACCATTTTAGAAAGAGGACACCCCAAAGTATTCGCGGAGGGGCATGGCGAGTTCATGTATTATTTCATTTTTTTTCACAAGTTAGCGGAAAATGACACTTTCTGAGGAAAAAATAAATAAAAATAAAGTTTCCATTTCTGCTAACTTCTGGCAAAAAAAATAAAATCTCCCACGGACTCACTATGCGCCTCAGCGAATACCTTGGGGTGTCTACTTTCATGAAATGGGGTCATTTGTGGGGTGTGTTTACTGTTCTGGCATTTTGGGCGGGGCTAAATTGTGAGCCGCCATGTAAAACCTAAAGGTACTCGTTGGAATTTGGGCCCCTTTGCGCACCCAGGCTGCAAAGAAGTTTCACTCATGTGGTATCGCTGTACTCAGGAGAAGTAGGGCAATGTGTTTTGGGGTGTATTTTTACATATACCCATGTTGGGTGAGAGAAATATCTCTGTAAATTGTCAACTTTGTATAAAATAATTTAAAAAGTTGTCGTTTACAGAGATATTTCTCACACTAAAGTATGGGTATATATAAAAATACACCCCAAAACACATTGCCCTACTTCTCCTGAGTACGGCGATACCACATGTGTGACACTTTTGCAGCCTGGGTGCTAAAGGGCCCTAAAACCAATGAGTACCTTTAGATTTCACAGGCCATTTTTACGCATTTGGATTCTCACGCTTTAGGGCCCTAAAATGCCAGGGCAGTATAAAAACCCACATGTGACCCCATTGTGGAAAGAAGACACCTCAAGGTATTCCGTGAGGGGCATGGCGAGTTCACAGAAAAAAAAAATTTTGGCACAAGTTAGCGGAATTGATATATTTTATTTTTATTTACAAAGTCTTATATTCCACTAACTTGTGACAAAAATAAAATTTTACATGAACTCGCCATGCCCCTCACGGAATACCTTGGGGTGTCTTCTTTCTAAAATGGGGTCACATGTGGGGTTTTTGTACTGCCCTGGCATTTGAGGGTCTCCGCAATCATTACACGTATGGCCAGCATTAGGAGTTTCTGCGATTCTCCGTATATTGAGCATACGGGTAATGAGATTTTTTTTTTCCGCTCAGCCTCTGGGCTGAAAAAAGAAAAAAATGAACAGCGCAGATTTCTTCATTCGCATCGATCAATGTGGATGAAAACATCTCTGCCAAAATCAGTGACTGCGGTGCGGTGGGCTGGGCGCTAACTACCTAACAAGTAGCTAACTAACTGGCGGTGATAAGGGACCCTTATGCCCCATTCACACGTCCGCAATTCTGTTTGCGGAACGGAATTGCGGACCCATTCATTTCTATGGGGACAGACTTTGTCCCGCTCGGATCCGGAATTACTGCCGTCGGGCTGTAGGTGAACACCATGGTGGACGCGCATCCCAGCTCGTAAGTCGGTGGTGGGGGCAGACCCGGGATAAGAAGCTCTGGCTTCGGCCGTGGCTTCTCACAAAAATGGAAGACTCCCTCCATGGTATCCTGCAGACAGCACACGTGGCCTGCCGCAGCTGTATCTTCCTGCCAGCACTCTGGCGCTGGCATTGGGACCAGGGGTTTCGGTAAAAGGGTCATTCCTGTGGCAAAGGGTCCCTTGAGGGATTCCATAGGTGTATATTCTATGTGATCCCCTGCATACAAACTGTGACAGGCCTGAGGCAGATAGGGGGCGCTTGACGGATCGACGACCCACAAACAAATTCTCACCAGTCTCGTCGCCGAGAACCAGATGACGGTTCCTCTGCGCCCCTCCAACTTTGGGTCTCTTGGCTGTGGATGATCTAGAACACAGACCACCCATTCTTCAATAGCCTTTTTGTACTCCTAATCATAGAGGATAATAAATGTAGACAGATAACGGTGGTGCAGTAATTCAACACTTCACCAGACGTATAATATCTGTCTATCTTAAAAGGTCACAAGAGTGCAAGAATAGAGCGCCGCTCCCTGTACTCCCTGAAAGGAGTGAAAGTAATTAACTTCTGTTTAATGAAAGTCGCTGGGAGACAGAAGGTGTTCTTATTCGCTTAATATAATAATATCCTTGAATAAGTGAGGAGATAGGTGCACAGCACTCAGTTAGTAGGTGCAATAGATGAATAGACAAAATAAAAAATTTGATGAAATAAGATAAATCAAGCAAAAGTCCCCAGTATCAGTAGGTCAAAGATAAAATGCGAAGATATCACTTAATAGTCTAGTATATTTTAAATAAAGTAAAAATCTCTTTAAAAAGCAAATGCCCCCATATTGAGAGCTTCTACAATATGGTTATGGCTGATTTAAAAGAAACTTGTTCCTCATCTTCCATCATAGAGAATAAGAACAACCTAAATTCTGACTTATCTAAAGACTTAAAAACTTTTTCTAAAAATAGAGATATTTTTTTAAAAAGTGCAGATAAAGGTGGATTCTAGTTATTATGTATCTGAATCTGTCCGTATTCTTTCTGATTATGAATATTATAAACCACTAAAACAAGACCCGACTGATGAATATAGGAAACAGCTTGCTGAACTCATAGATGAAGGTTTTAGCCTGGGAGTTCTTGATAACAAGGAGAGGACATTCTTAAAAGTTCTCCATCCATCTAGAGCTAGATTCTGTTTTTTACCCAAGATTCACAAGTCACTAACCAATCCACCTGGGAGGCCCATTATATCTGGCATTGGATCCCTCACCTCAAACCTTTCAGAATATGTTGATAATATCCTACAAAAATATGTCCTGAAACTACCTTCTTATCTTAGAGACACATCCCACCTAATAAACACCCTAAGAGACGTTCCAATGGGCAGAAGGCTACCGATGGGCAACACTCGATGTTTCTTCACTATATAGTAATATAACACATACTTTAGGTTTTACAGCAATAGAAGAAATCCTACTTACAGACCCTATGATGCTCCAGACACAAAGGACCTTTATTTTTAAATCAATTCAACTTATTCTGAACCTTAATTATTTTTCATTTAAAGATACCATCTATCAACAAGAGAAGGGGACAGCGATGGGGGCGAAATTTGCCCCTTCTTATGCTAATTTATTTATGGGGGTCTTCGAAGACAGATTAGACTTTCTAACACACCCAAACATTAAATTTTACAAGAGATATATTGACAATATCACATTAGTTTGGGATGGAGAGGTTGATGGGTTGGTAACATTTATTAAAGGAATAAACGAGAACGACTGGAATTTGACACTTACTCTGGAACATCATCCCAGAGAAGCCATCTTTCTAGATCTACAGTGGAGCCTTATAAATAACAAAATTTCCACCAAAACACACTTTAAAAATGTTGATACGAACAGTTATCTTGATTTTAGCAGCTGTCACCACCATAGATGGAAAAACAATATCCCCTATAGTCAGATGAGGAGGATTAGAAGAAACTGCTCAGAAGACAGAATTATGAATGAACAGATAGATAGACTCAGAAAAAGGCTTAACGACAAAGGTTAAAGTCAAAAATGGATTAATGAGTTGAGGAAAAGAATCCTCACGGAAAACCAGAAAGAAGCAAACATTCACTATTTAGCCTCATTACACGTTGTAATATAAAACACATGGAAATAAGAAAAAGTCTAACAAAACATTGGATACAGAAAGACCCCATTATAGGACAAAACATTCCAAAATTCCCAATTTTAACCTTCTGAAAAGCTCAAACACTCAAAAACATGTTAGCACCCTCCTGTCCTAAAATAAAAATAGAAAAATCTTAATGGTCAGATGTCCATTTCACGAAAAAAAAAAAAGTCAGAGCAGAATAGGTTCTTTTAAGTGTGGTGTAAGAAGGTGTAAATGTTGTGACATTATCACTAACGGCGCAAGAGAAGTGTTACTATCAACATTCAAAGATCTGATTATATTGCAGCACCTCAAATGTCATTTATTTATTACATTTATTACAATGCCCTTGTAACTTGTACTACGTCGGTCGCAAAACTGAAACCCTCCGTGAGCGCATGTACGAACATAGATCTAATATCAAACGAAAGATTGGCACCCATAGTGTATCCCGCCATTTAGCAACATACCATGAAGTTACCCCCTTAGAATGGATTCCCCAATCATACCAGACCCTTTGTAGAAAGGAAATGTTCTGGATATACCAGCTAAATACCTTGGTATCGTTTGGATTAAGTGAATCATTGGAATACAGCAATTATTAAAATATAAAAACTTTTTTATTTATATATATACTGTATATACATTTTTTTCTTAAGACCCCCCCCCCTTTGTATTTAACAATCATGAGATTTGTAACCATTTTATGAAATTTATGAAATTGATAGGGACATTTAACGAAATCATGAGTGTTCTGATCATTTTATGATAGTTATATGGACAAGAATTATTTATTCATTCGTATGTATATTTTTGTGTATATGTGTACTCCCTTTTTTTTTACATTTTAGTTAATTTAACTATGTATTCAGACTCTTATTTTATTCTTATATATGTATCTATGTATTTATATATTTATATCATTTTATATATTTCTATATTGATATATTTCTATATTTATACATTTTTATAGATCAATACGGACCTTTTATATATATTTATTAATACTTAGTTTTTTAGACACTAATATATCTATTTAAGTCTGTGTTTCGTTAGGAATCAATGTATTTATTTAGTTCCCATATTTTACCATATTTTAGCATCTATCAATGTATTTATTTAGTTCCCATATTTTGTCATCCATATTGAGCAGTGCGCTCCACCCTGGTACGCACGACATATTGGCATCGCTTTGAGCTAGGGCGCTCACTGGAAGTGGAAAGAACGAACCGGAAGTCAGGGCAGCGCACATTTTGCTCAAAACACTGCCTTCACAGACATTATTAAGGGATTTCCCTTCACCCATCCCCTACTGAGATATCAATATCATTATTTTCTGAATGATTTATTCCACTGAACATGGTCTTAAATGAATTAATACAATCACGCGTTCCAGGGTGGAACGCATCATACACTTCCGGTCCGGAAGTCATGTGTCCAGGGAATTATGGCGCGATCCCTGTGTATGGTATGTCTATTTAAACATGTATTTTAGTGATATTTTATATTGTATGCTCCAGAAGAAGTGGATCTCCCCGAAACGCGTTGAGCCACAAATTGTTCTAATTAAAAGGATTGACGAGAAGCCTGCGAGAAGTGTGCTGCCATCAGTCTTCAATATACTACGTGCGATCCTGGCCAGGGGGGTTCAAAGTCTCAGGTGTATTGCGTTTATACTGTAGACAACCCCCCAGCGAAGTGAGTGCATACTGATATATTTATCTGTATTGGATCTTTACTTTATTTGATCTTTGTCCTACTGATACTGGGGACTTTTGCTTTATCTTATTTTATAAATGTTTTATTTTGTCTATTCATCTTTTGCACCTACTAACTGAGTGCTGTGCACCTATCTCCTCACTTATTCAAGGATATTATTATAATAAGCGAATAAGAACACCTTCTGTCTCCCAGCGACTTTCATTAAACAGAAGTTAATTACTTTCACTCCTTTCAGGGAGTACAGGGAGCGGCGCTCTATTCTTGCACTTTTGTGGCCTTTTTAGATAGACAGATATTATACGTCTGGTGAAGCGCTGATTACTGCACCACCGTTATCTGTCTACCTTTCTTATCCTCTGTGATCAGGTGTTTGGTTTCACCGACACTCCACTAGAGCTGCCTTCCCTTGATATTCCGTACACTACGTACAATTCTACTTTTTCCCCTTTTTCTCTCTCCTTTACTATTTGATGGATTAGACCCCACCACTGCTGGCGCCCACGGTTTTTCATCTTTCAAGGGATCTATCATCCCTGGAGACTTGATTTACCTCTTCCTTTTTCTTTTCTTTTTCAACTGCTCCCGCTTTTTCTACTCCCACATAGTGCTGGCGTGGGCTGTCACTTCTCTGGGCACCATCGGATTCAGGCCGACAAAGGTACCGCTCTTCCTGGGCGGCGGAGTGGATACTCCGGCCGCCTCCACCGCACCAGCCGGCACGGCGAACTCCCCAGACACTTTATTCAGCTTTTGCTGTAGCTGCGACACTGGTATTTCTGGCGGGGCAATCTCCTTTTCAATCTCGCCACCCCACACCCTCTCGCTCCAATTAGGGTGAGGTCGCACCATGTTGCTCGATCTTTTGCCAATACATACTGGTGAGGGAGGAGGAGCTTTAGGGGTGGAGTCCTCACTTTCTTCCTTTCTACTGGGTGTTCCCTGTGTGCAGGGCTGTTGTTTCCCGCTCCTGGGCTGGGTGTTTCCCTGTTTTCCCGCTCTTGAGGTAGAAGAAGAAGATACGCCATCACTGGCAAAGATGGCGGATTAACCCCTCGGATGCCAGCACGCACTTTCTTGCGCCTGTTGCCCCGCAATAAACATAGTAATTTCATTTTTAGTGGGTTTTCTGTCAAATCTGTAGGCCTTGTAGTATAAAGGCATGCAGGTAAATCCTGTTCGTGACTCCAATTGCAAAGCAACCCAGGTATAGGAAATGCCGAGTGGTATAGTGCGGCCTATAATGTCTCTTATTGTGTGCCACGGTGCTCCTACCTGGATACGGCTGGACCCCAGACTTTGGCTCTGAAGCAATAAATAGGGGGAATAATTGAGGGATTTGAAGAAATAATCGAGTCCAGATCTTGTACAAAGTTGAACAGCAGCTTTACTTTGGTAAACATTCATCAGAAACAATCTTCAAGCTTTATGTTGGTTCCAGCAGGCTTTAGCATGAAACTGGCAGGCAGACTCCACTCTGCTACATCTGTCTCTCTCAACTCTGGTGTTCTAACTGGCTTGCTGTATAACTCTGCTTTTTCTATATGCTGCACTTTCTTTCCTCAGTGTATTTTCACACTTGTGGCAGGACGGATCCGACAGGCTGTTCACCCTGTCGAATCTGTCCTGCCGCTATTTCACCGTGCCACTGGAATGCCGCTCCGTCCTCATTGAATATAATGGGGCGGGGCGGAGCTACAGCACAGCACGGTAGTGCTGTCCGATCCATCCTGCCGCAAGTGTGAAAGTACCCTTAGTCTGTCTCTAGAATATGAGAGGGAACTATACTCCTGGCTCCTGAGGCTTCAAAGGTTCTGCCTCCATGGCCAGCAGAGCTTAAGGTGCTCTGGCTGGCGTGCGCACGTCCAACAGATACGTGCCCTCCACATCGGTCCCCTAGCAGGGGGTGCACTAGACTAACAGAAACTGGTCCCCACCCTTCCTGCAGGAAGTAGGACTCGCCCACTTCTCCACAGAGGGGGGTTACAATGGACTAGTAAGCACCATTCTTCCTATGTAAGCTCTGCCATGTTTGCTGCCACCTGCTGGTGAACCAGGGACATTACATGTAATAAACAGTTGCATAACAAAATAGGAAGACACAGTGTGGAGGATCTGGAATAAATGCATAGATGACTTTATGTTAGACCATTAAGGGCGTTAGCAGGGTGCAGTAGTGGAAACACCCCTCTGGGGTGTTACAATTGTAGCCGGTCAAAGAGGGAGCAGAAGGAGAGGTGAGTGGACAGTTCAGAATGGACGTGTTGTGATATGGGCTGATAACTGGACAAAGAAGACGGGTCAAGTGAAGACCTTTTGAGGATGGGTGTAATGGTAGCATGTTTAAAACCAGAGGGGAAGACACCAGAGGTTAGTGCTATGGGACAGGGAAGATATGAGAGATGAGAAGTCGCCTGCATCAGCGAGTGAGGACTTGAATATGAGGAGGGATTGTCTGTATGTGGTGAAGTGATCCTTAGAATGGGATTTCTACCATCGCCGCTCAGCAGCTCTGGAAGCTTGTCTGAGTTTTTTGGTCAGGTTGGTGTGCCAGGGTTGTCTGTTGATTTTTCGGGTTTTGTTGTGTGTAAGGGGGGCAACAATGTCCAGAGCTGTACTTATTGTGGTGTTATACAGGGTGGTGGCAGTATCTGGGTCTTGAAGGGAACAAATGGCACAAGAGAGTCAGAAAGCAAGCGAAAGTCGAGATGTTTAAGGTTCCTGCGGGGGTGTGCTAGGGTGTGCACCGTGGGAGCAGCAGAAGAGACGAGTGAAGAGAAGGTGAGTAGGTTGTGGTCGAATAGGGGGAGAGGCGAATTAGAAAGGTTAGATAGGGAGCAGATGTAGTGTCCCACTTATGTGTGTATGGGCCACTCCTAATTGCTATATGCCCTTCATGTCATTTTGCACTAATTACTGTATTTCACTTCTTTTATGCTGCTAAATTCCTATTACAGGCTGTTAAAATGCATAACACACTACCAACTCTATAGGTCACTATAACATCATTTATATAGGTCAGCAACAGGAAGTTAGATATGAGAGGAGTGAGGAGTCTAGGAGACAGACTTGTCTCTTTTTTCCTGGGCCTTGCCCCAGGAGCTAAGCTACTTGAACTTTTGGAATCCAGAAGCAGGACTTAGGAATCCTGCATTGTAGAGTCAAGGCTACTTGGACTATAGTTCAGACAACCTTTTCAAAGAATGGAGCAGAGAGTTTGCCTGCCATGAGGGAGACCGCCCTTGGATTGTATACTATTAGTAGCAGAGGATCCATATTATTGCAAGACTTGAAAGCCTGAGCAAGATCAGGAACCAAGTAGAGTATCTTCACCACTCCTGCATAAGTTGAGCTGAAACCTACATACAACACCTCACAGAGCCTGCTAATTGGGATTTTCAGCTTTATCATCTTTGCCAACTTCATGTAATACAAAGTGCTGCTATCAAATGCTATTTACTGCAAGACTACAACTGTCAAGTAAAGTTTCTGTTTGGTTCAACTACTGCCTCTCTCATCATTCCATTTCATCTTTTCATTGCACCTTGTGGTGCTGGCGTCCCGAACACAGGGGCCCAGCCGCCAAAGCACCTTAAGCATACCCATTACCATCAAGGGCACCGCATCTTACATCTGGCTGGTGTTCCCTGCAATAGAGAGTGCACTAGAGGATTCAGTGCTATCTTCCCATCCACTGCACGCCGGCCCAGGCGACAACAGAACTGTAAGTGCCACTACCCTCACTCAGCACATTGTCACCATTGCACTCACACACATCACCCCTGGGGGTTCCACAGAGGCAGGTAAAGATAAGATCCAGAGTGTGACCATCTCTGTGGGTGGGAGCGGAAGACCACTGAGAGAGGCCAATGAAGGAAGAGAGTGATAAGAGTTTAGAGGCAGGTGAGTGGCAGGTGTCAATAGGGATGTTGAAGTCACCCATGATGATAGTGGGGATGTTGGCAGAAAGAAAGTGTAGGAGCTAGGTGTTAAAGTGGACAAGAAAGATGGTGGCTTGGCCTGGGGGGGCGTTAAATGACAGATACTTGGAGGTTGGAGGGAGAGTAGATGCGAACAGAGTGTACTTCAAATGAAGTGAGTGTAATGGAGGGCGGCAGTGGAGATGGGCTGTAGGAGCAGGTGTCTGCTAGGAGAAGACCAACTCCTCCACCATGTTTTCAGCCGGGTGGGGGTGTGAGTGAAATGGAATCCGCTATAAGAGAGTGCAGCAGGGGAGGAGGTGTCAGAGGGTGTCAGCCATGTTTCTGTGAGACCCAGAAAGGAAAGTTCTTGAGAGATGAAAATGTCATGAATGTAGGAGAGTTTGTTACAGACAGAGCGAGCGTTCCATAATGCTTCTGTAAGAGGAACCAAAGGAGCAGGGGTTAGAGGAAGGGTTATTAGGTTTAAGGGGTTAAAGAAATTTGTAGAAGGAGGTTTGTAGTAGGAGGTAGAGGTGATAGTGGGGATTTGCTGAGGGGGGCCTGGATTTGGAGAGATATCACCAGCAATAAGGAGAAGCAGAGAAAGTGTTAGTAGGTGAGAATAACAGAGGGCATGTATATAGGAAGCTGTGCTTAGCGCGCTCACTGTGGTTCTGGTTATTGTGGGGATGGGGCGCTTAAATCACTTAAATTTAGGTTCTGTGTGCCATCTTGTCTTTGCACAGTCTCCTGCTTCTTCTCCACTTTCTCCAGGTTCTTCTCCACTTTCTCCTGGTAAACCTTAATGATTTGCCTCCATGTCTCCTCAGCGTTCAGTAATTTTGGATTCCAGTCCTCCACTTCTATAGACTGGTTCACCAATGCATAAAGTTCCTGCTTCTTTCTTTCTTCTAAAACCTTCTTGGTGTATTGGAGAACGGCTTCTTTGTGTATTTTCTCATAACGCTCAGATTTTTTTCCACACTTGCAAATGAGAAAGATAACTCCTATCAGGATCAGTAAAAGGCCGATCACCTGCAAGTGAGAAGAAAACCATTCAGACATTTTACATGCACATTTGCTGAAATGAATACATAAAAAAATCTTAATTTTGAGTCGTCGGCGTCCATCAAGGTGTTAGGAGTTCTGTTCAGGCTTCAATTTGTTATATCTGTTGCTAGGAAAGCTGAGTTAGGCCTCGGTAAGCCCACTGGGGTGTATACACTGCAGATTTTCCGTCACGGGATTGTGGTGCAGTGTTTTACAGAAGCAGAAAAGTGACATTTATACAAATCTCACATACATTGTGTATAATATCAGTGCTGCTCACCTCACCTAATACATAGGGTGAAATCAGCTGCAACCCTGTGGTCAATCTGCATCTAAAGACCCCGTCACATTAAGGCCCCTTTCACATGGGCGAGTTTTCCGTGCGGGTGCAATGTGTGCATGAACGCACCTGCACTGAATCCTGACCCATTCATTTCAGTGGGTCTGTGTACATGAGCATTTTTTTTTCACGCATCACTTCTGCATTGCGTGAAAATCGCAGCATGTTCTATATTCTGCATTTTTCACGCAGCCCTGGCCCCATAGAAGTGAATGGGGCTGCGTGAAAAACGCATTGCATCCGCAAGCATGTGCGTGGTGTTGCGTTTTTCACTGATGGTTGCTAGGAGATGTTGTTTGTAAACCTTCAGTTTTTTATCACTTGCGTGAAATACGCATCAAAACGCATTGCACCCGTGTGGAAAAAACTGAACGCACTCGCAGACAAAACTGACTGAACTTGCTTGAAAAATGGTGCGAGTTTCACTGAACACATCCGTCACGCTCATGTGAAAGAGGCCTTATACACTCAATGACATAAAATATAACTAAAAAAAAAAATATATATATATATATATACAAAAATGTCAGATTGCTGCAAAACTCCCCATGCACTTTTGCCTCAGGCAGATACTGTATGTAAATGATTACATGTGCTGTCAGATAAGATTCTGGGTTTTACCACAAAAGGCATTAAAGTGCTTCCTCCCTTGCCCTGTGAAAGGCTCTCAGAGGCTACTTTTGGATAGTGTAACTCTTGGTGTGAGATTGTTGACTGCTAGATATGCCACAACATTTTGCATAGTTGAGAGGGGGCACATCATTACACTGAGAGAAGCGGGATGGTCATTTCAGTGAATTAACCTTTTGAATTAGATTGTTCTCCATCCAGACACAGGTGGCCCCTTCATTACACATCCCTGTCTCTGCCAGGACCATTTAAAGGTCCCTAACTGGAGGTAATTTGGTGTCACGGTGCCCATTACATGCCCTGTTATTGACAGCCAGCCGCTGTCACCTGTGAATAGGAGACTTAGACTACTACGGGCTGGAACCATTGTGTTCAGCGATTAATCCAAGTTCTATTTGGGCTCCCACGATGGTCGGGTTGGAGAGTTTATGGTAAGTGTTTCAGTCCTGTCTGTGGAGCGACACACAGCCCCAACAGCTGGTGTGATGATCTGGGAGGACGTCACACACGACAGCCGGTCACCCCTAGTAGTGATACGAGGGACACTAACATCTCAGCCATATGTGCGGGACGTCCTGCCGCCACATGTGTCCTGCTCACACACAGAAGGGTTTCCCAGGAATGTCTCCTCCGGATTACAGCACTTCCTTGGCCGCCCAGTTACCAAATTTATCACCACTCCAGCATTTATGGGACCAGCTAGTATGCCGGCTTCACCAATCTACGAGTGTGCAGGATCTACATGCCCAGCTGTAATATCTGTGGGCTAGATCCAGGCTAGAGGCCGTATCTCATCTTGTATCCAGGCTAGAGGCCGTATCTCATCTTGTATCCAGGCTAGAGGCCGTATCTCATCTTGTGTCCAGGCTAGAGGCCGTATCTCATCTTGTATCTAGGCTAGAGGCCGTATCTCATCTTGTGTCTAGGCTAGAGGCCGTATCTCATCTTGTATCCAGGCTAGAGGCTGTATCTCATCTTGTATCCAGGCTAGAGGCCGTATCTCATCTTGTGTCCAGGCTAGAGGCCGTATCTCATCTTGTATCCAGGCTAGAGGCTGTATCTCATCTTGTATCCAGGCTAGAGGCCATATCTCATCTTGTATCCCAGGCTGAGGCCATGTCTCATCTTGTATCAGGCTAGAGGCCGTATCTCATCTTGTATCCAGGCTAGAGGCCGTATCTCATCTTGTATCCAGGCTAGAGGCTGTATCTCATCTTGTATCCAGGCTGAGGCTGCATCTCATCTTGTATCCAGGCTAGAGGCTGTATCTCATCTTGTATCTAGGCTAGAGGCCGTATCTCATCTTGTATCCAGGCTAGAGGCCGTACTCATCTTGTCAGGCTAGAGACTGTATCTGTATCCAGGCTAGAGGCCGTATCTCATCTTGTATCCAGGCTAGAGGCTGTATCTCATCTTGTATCCAGGCTAGAGGCCGTATCTCATCTTGTATCCAGGCTAGAGGCCGTATCTCATCTTGTGTCTAGGCTAGAGGCCGTATCTTATCTTGTATCAAGGCTAGAGGCCGTAACTCATCTTGTATCCAGGCCAGAGGCCGTATCTTATCTTGTATCCAGGCTAGAGGCCGTATCTCATCTTGTATCCAGGCTAGAGGCCGTAACTCATCTTGTATCCAGGCTAGAGGCCTTATCTTATCTTGTATCCAGGCTAGAGGCTGTAACTCATCTTGTATCCAGGCTAGAGGCCTTATCTCATCTTGTATCCAGGCTAGAGGCTGTAACTCATCTTGTATCCAGGCTAGAGGCTGTAACTCATCTTGTATCCAGGCTAGAGGCCGTAACTCATCTTGTATCCAGGCTAGAGGCCGTAACTCATCTTGTATCCAGGCTAGAGGCCGTATCTCATCTTTTATCCAGGCTACAGGCTGTATCTCATCTTGTATCTAGGCTAGAGGCCGTATCTCATCTTGTATCCAGGTTAGAGGCCGTATCTTATCTTGTATCCAGGCTAGAGCCCATATCTCATCTTGTGTCCAGGCTAGAGGCCGTATCTTATCTTGTATCCAGGCTAGAGGCCGTATCACATCTTGTATCCAGGCTAGAGGCCGTATCTCATCTTGTATCCAGGCTAGAAGCCGTATCTTATCTTGTATCCAGGCTAGAAGCCGTAACTCATCTTGTATCCAGGCTAGAGGCCGTATCTTATCTTGTATCCAGACTAGAGGCCGTATCTCATCTTGTATCTAGGCTAGAGGCCGTATCTTATCTTGTATCCAGGCTAGAGGCCGTATCTTATCTTGTTTCCAGGCTAGAGGCTGTATCTCATCTTGTATCTAGACTAGAGGCTGTATCTTATCTTGTATCCAGGCTAGAGGCCGTAACTCATCTTGTATCCAGGCTAGAGGCCGTATCTTATCTTGTATCCAGGCTAGAGGCCGTATCTTATCTTGTATCCAGGCTAGAGGCCATAACTCATCTTGTATCCAGGCTAGAGGCCGTATCTCATCTTATATCTAGGCTAGAGGCCGTATCTCATCTTGTATCCAGGCTAGAGGCCGTATCTCATCTTGTATCCAGGCTAGAGGCCGTATCTCATCTTGTATCCAGGCTAGAGGCCGTATCTCATCTTGTGTCCAGGCTAG
Source organism: Bufotes viridis (assembly GCA_033119425.1). Taxonomy (NCBI): domain Eukaryota; kingdom Metazoa; phylum Chordata; class Amphibia; order Anura; family Bufonidae; genus Bufotes; species Bufotes viridis. Next base: position 6,263,759 of record CM065596.1, read on the forward strand.
AGGCCGTATCTCATCTTGTATCCAGGCTAGAGGCCGTATCTCATCTTGTGTCCAGGCTAGAGGCCGTATCTCATCTTGTATCCAGGCTAGAGGCCGTATCTCATCTTGTATCCAGGCTAGAGGCCGTAACTCATCTTGTATCCAGGCTAGAGGCCGTAACTCATCTTGTATCCAGACTAGAGGCCGTATCTTATCTTGTATCCAGGCTAGAGGCCGTATCTTATCTTGTATCCAGGCTAGAGGCCGTAACTCATCTTGTATCCAGGCTAGAGGCCGTATCTCATCTTGTATCCAGGCTAGAGGCCGTATCTCATCTGTATCAGGCTAGAGGCGTAACTCATCTTGTATCCAGGCTAGAGGCCGTATCTCATCTTGTATCCAGGCTAGAGGCCGTATCTCATCTTGTATCCAGGCTAGAGGCCGTATCTTATCTTGTATCCAGGCTAGAGGCCGTATCTCATCTTGTATCCAGGCTAGAGGCCGTATCTCATCTTGTATCCAGGCTAGAGGCCGTATCTCATCTTGTATCCAGGCTAAAGGTGTCCAGCAGGGTCCTAGAGCCTCCTTTCAGTTTTCCCTGATAATCTTCTCCTTTCCTCTAATCTTGTGATCCCTTCCATTTATCATCATTACACACAGAAAGCTTTGTTCCCTCCTTCTTGGTGGTATTTTTTCGGCAATAAGTGCTTATTGGCCGAGTGGGTTCAGTCGATAATCTAAGGGGAGCCCCCGAGTCTACCCTGGCGGATGATGCCGGGAGAGTTAGCTGTTGGCTGTTCATGGGACATCTCCTGAATGTGTATGGCTCCGTTAATGAGAATAACCAGATACTGCTGTGTTGTATGTAAGGCTACTTTCACACTAGTGTTTTTGCTGGATCCGTCAGGGTTTAGCAGAAAACGCTTCCGTTCTGATAATACAAGCGTCTGCATCCGTTATGATAACATAGCCAACACGGATCCATCATGAACTACATTGAAAGTCAGTGGGGGACGGATCCGTTTTCTATTGTGTCAGATTGTGTCAGAGAAAACGGATCCGTCCCCACTGACTTGCATTGTGTGTCATGACGGATCCGTCTTGCTCCGCATCCCAGGATGGAAAGAAAACTGTAGCATGCTGCTCTCCGGTATGAGAACGGAACCAAACGGAACGCAATACATTCTGGTGACTCCGTTCTGTTCAGTAACGTTTCATCCCCAATGACAATGAATTGGGACAAAACTGAAGCGTTTTTTTTCTAGTATTGAGACCCTATGACGGATCTCAATACCGGAAAATATTAACGCTAGTGTGAAAGTAGCATAAGTAATCAATACTGTATAATCATCATGAGATCGGACAAAAGATTATTGCACATTACCTTGAAGATCTGTCCCTATGACACCGGCTGACCTGTTACATGTGCGCTCGGCAGATGGAGGCGTCTGTGTTGGACCCATGTTCATATGTGGCCGCATTGCTGAGAAAAAGGATGTTTTATTATGTGCAAATGAGCCTCTAGGAGCAACGGGGGCGTTACCATTACACCTAGAGGCTCTGCTCTCTCTGCAACTGCCACGCCCTCTGCACTTTGATTGACAGGACCAGGTAGCCAAAACATGGGAAAATGCTTCTCCTTTCCCCATTTTTCCTGCTATAAGAAATAGTAAAATAAAAATGACTTATACTAAAGCCCCATATATCACTGAGGAAAACATAAAGTTATTGCTCTGAGATCCGTATATACTAAAAGAAATGTTCATGAAGGGGGGAAAATGGCCGGTTCTGAACTGGTTAACCCCTTCCTGCTCCATTCCGTAAACGCACACATTGTAATTTATAATGCTCCATGGATGCACAACCCCGAGAGGGACATTTCTGGAGTTACAGGAAGTTGTTGGGCCCTTATTTTTTGGAGCCAGGAAAGGGAGGGCTCCGCACATCTGGCAGTGAGGCGTCGTAATATACAAGGGCAATACTTTCCTGGTGGTTAAAAGGAAAGGGTGCAAAAAAGGTGCAGAGTGTGTCACGTAAGAGGGAGAAGAAGGGGTACAATTTATCTCACCGACACCTGCCCCAAACAGCCGGGAATGTTGTTGGGGAAATTTAAACATTTTCTCAGTGTTTTCTAGAATACACTTTATTGTAATGACTGAAATGAGTGAGCGTCGCACCATGTTTCACCTGTATGTGCCGGGGTCTATGCAATAAAGAGGTCGGAGGCCCCGGAGACATAGATTATTGGTGCTTTGAAACTAGAGATTAGTGATGAGTAGTGTTGATCACGAATTTTCGAATTGCGAATTTTAATCGCGAATATCGGCACTTCGAGAATTCGCGAATATTTAGAATATCGCAAAATATATTCGCAATCGCGAATATTGTTTATTTTTTAAATACCAGTTTATGCAAATTTTTATGCAAATTTATATATGCAAATTTCCACAATCAAGAAAATAATGAGTCATTATTTTCTTGATTGCGAAAATTCGCATATAAAAATTTGCATAAAATTTGCATCAAAATTCGCATAAACTGGTATTTAAAAGATACGTCATGACGTATCTTTTAAATACCAGTTCATGCAAATGTTTATGCAAATTGTATGCAAATTTTTACAGTCAAGAAATTAATGACTGGAGATTACGAATTCGCGAATTTTCGAATATATAGCGAATATTCACGAAAATATTCGCAAAATATCGCGAATTTGAATATTGCCCCTGCCGCTCATCACTAGTGATAAGCAGCATAGGCGATATTTCGCAAATTTTTGGCAGAATATTCACCATAAATTCTCCAGTCATTATTTACTTGATTGCTAAAATCGGCAATGTAATATATTCACGATAAAAATTTGCGATTTCACGATCAACACTATGGGGTAGGCAAGTTTCCTATTGGTTGCTAGGGATGTTGCTAAGTGCCGATATTCACGATAAATTCGCGATTAGAATATTCGCGATCAACACTATTCCTGAATACGAATTAATAGCACTAAATATTCGCGAATTCTCGAAGTGACGATATATGCAATTAAAATTCGCGATTCGAATCTTCACGATCAACACTATTCCTGAATACGAATATATAGCACTAAATATTCGCGAATTCTCGAAGTGGCAATATTTGCAATTAAAATTCGCGATTCGAATATTCGTGCTCAACACTACTAGAGATAAGCATAACAGTGGACGGCTGGAACAGATCTTGTTCTCAGGCACTTTTTGATAAATTATCCTTAATGTCTTTCAAACTATGAATATGTTGCTAAAACTAGTTCAAACCAGTTTCAATATGCCTCAAGATTGTCTATATAAACTCAACTTCGAAAATATACCGCGGACATTCTGCTGCACCTCCGTACAGTGTGTTAGTCTCTTCTTATATAAGAACAAAGAGAAAATACCTGCTTTAACCTTAAATTCAGACGACATCGTGATCCTCGCTTGGTAAAGAAAAATATTTTAACAAATGTGCATTAAACATTGAGAGGACACGCCCCTGGAATTCTTTTAATTCAAATTGATTGGTATAGATTGAAAACTGCTAATTTCTGTATAACCCACACTGCTCATACTTATATCCCCCGAGTTGCTGCATGCTGCACCTAGCAATAGCTTTTGTCCATTCACATGCTGGGCATAACATATTGGGCACAGAAATGGCATTATTACAAAAATTCCGCAATTTTCATTCTGTATTAAATTCAGAAAAACACCAGTGTGATCAATATGCCCACTGCCTCTAGATGAATTCCTTGAAGGGTGTAGTTTCCAAAATGGTGTCACTTATTGGGTGTTTCCACTGTACTGTTACCTCAGGCACTCTGCAAATGAAACATGGCACCCGATAATTATTCCAGCAAAATCTGTGCTCTAAAAGCCAAATAGCGCTCCTTCCCGTTTGAGCCCTGTTATGTGCCCAGGCAGCAGATAATGGGCAGATTTCAGGTACTACCCTACTCGGAAGAACCAACACAACAAATTAGGGATTGAATATCTCTGGTAACAGAAACTGGGCACAGAAGTTGCATAACTTTAGAAAATTTGCACTTTTCAATCTACACCATCGACATTGCACTATATTAAAAAAAAATAAAGCAGTGGGGTCAAACTGCTCACTACACCCCTTGATAAATTCCTTGATGAGTGTAGTGTCTAAAATGGAGTCAATTTTTAGTGATTTCCACTGTACTGGTACCTCAGAGTCTCTTAAAACATCACATGACACCCAGAATCCATTTCAGCAAAATCTGCCTTTCAAAAACAATATGACGCTCCTTCCCTGCTGAGCCCTGCGATGCGCCCATGCAGCAGTTTATGACCACATATAGGGTGTTTCTGTATTCAGCAGAAAATGGATATCAAAATGTGGAGTGTTTTTATTTTCTGTTAGCCCCTTTGTGAAATTGCAAAATTTGGAGCTAAAGTAATAGATTATTGAAAAAAATGTCATTTTTGATTTTCACAGCCACAACCTGGGTGTCGAACCCCCACTGATCAGATACTGATGACCTATCCAGAGGATAACCCCTTTAAGGGGTTAATTTAGTCATATAAAGTCAAGTTCATATCAAGTCCAGAGAACGATAATACCCATCTACAGCATTACACGGGTCATCTCAGGAGCGGAGACCTGTTTATAACTTGTGACAGATATCTGCAGGTGAGTGCATCCCTATGGGTGTGACCCACAGAGTAAAGTTGTCCTGTCATTTAGGCCCCTTTGAGGCGAGCAAGTATCACGCTCCGGACTCGCAGCGCAGCACCCGTCCTGAGCTTCCAGCACTGCCGGGGTCACATGCCATTATATTGATTTATGATGTTATGTAACCCTTAGAGGTCTGAAATGTATTGGATAAAACTAACATAATGTTGTCAGTGTTTTATAATACTTTCCAGAACTGTAAGGGTTACATTACATCATAAATCGATACAATGCTATGCGACCCCGGCAGTGCTGGAAGCTAAGGACGGGTGCTGCACTGCGAGTCCGGAGAGTGACACTGGCTCGTCTGAAAGGGGCTTTATACTGCTCAGAGTCATAACAAAACCCAGTGGAATTGCTGTTAAATGAAAAAAAAATTACAGAAGTTAATAATTTATTTGGCGATGTCAGCAAGTACCTAGAGAAAGGCCCTGTGCCGCTATGTAGGTGTCGAAATAGGTGAGTTTTGCCTCTCAGATGACGAGGTTACAACTCGTTATGAAATTTAATGACTTCACTTAACCAGTCCCCGACCGCCGTATGCAGGATTGCGTCCTGCGGGCGGCCGGGATCTTCTGTTTGGACGCGCCGGGGCGTCATCTCGCGAGACGCGAGAGTTCCTGTGAACGCGCGCGCGTTCACAGTGAAGCGCGTCTCGAGAGTTGGACTACAGCCTGCCAGCGATGATCAATCGCTGGCAGGCTGTAGATGCGATATAAATCGCATCAAACAGCTATATCAGACGCTGTTTTATGAACAGCGTCTGATATAGCTGCTACCTGGTCCTCTGGTCCCATTTTCTGGGATCGACCACCAGAGGACCAGGTAACTACAATAAAGTTGCACAAAACACTACACTAACCCCCCACCCCCTCACCTATTAACCCCTTGATCACCCCATCTAGACCCCCTGATCACCCCCTGTCATTGATCACACCCCTTGTAAGGCTCCATTCAGGCGTCCATATGTGTTTTGCGGATCCGTGGATTCCACGGATCCGATCTGCGGATCCGATCCGTGGATCCGATCCGCGAATCCTCAAAACACGGACACCCGGCAATGTGCTTTCCGCATTTTGCAGATCCGCACATTGCCAGAACTATATAGAAAATGCTTTTCTTGTCCGCAGTTGCGGACAAGAATAGGACATGTTCTATATTTTTGCTGAGCGGAAGTGCAGACCCGAAGCGCGGATCCGTAATTCCGGATCCGAGCGGGACAAAGTCTGTCCCCATAGAAATGAATGGGTCCGCAATTCCGTTCCGCAAACAGAATTTCGGACGTGTGAATGGGGCATAAGGGTCCCCTATCACCGCCAGTTAGTACTAGTTAGGTCTAGCGCCAGCCCACCGCACCGCAGTCACTGATTTTGGCAGAGATTTTTTCATCCACATTGATCGATGCGAATGAAAAATCTGTGCCGTTCATTTTTTTTTCAGCGCAGAGGCTGAGCGGAAAAAAATCTCATTACCCGTATGCTCAATATACGGAGAATCGCAGAAACTCCTAATGCTGGCCATACGTGTAATGACTGCGAGAGACCCCTCAAATGCTAGGGCAGTACAAAACCCCACATGTGACCCCATTTTAGAAAGAAGACACCCTAAGGTATTCCGTGAGGGGTATGGCGAGTTCATGGAAAATTTTATTTTTGTCACAAGTTAGTGGAATATGAGACTGTAAAAAAAAACAAAAAAACAATTTCCGCTAACTTGTGCCAAAATTTTTTCTGTGAACTCGCCATGCCCCTCACAGAATACCTTGGGGTGTCTTCTTTCCACAATGGGGTCACATGTGGGGTATTTATACTGCCCTGGCATTTTAGAGGCCCTAAAGCGTGAGAATCCAAATGCGTAAAAATGGCCTGTGAAATCCTAAAGGTACTCATTGGTTTTAGGGCCCCTTTACGCATCTTGGCTGCAAAAAGTGTCACACATGTGGTATCGCCGTACTCAGGAGAAGTAGGGCAATGTGTTTTAGGGTGTATTTTTACATATACCCATACTGGGTGTGAGAAATATCGCTGTAAACGACAACTTTTTACATTTTTTATTCAAAGTTGTCAATATACAGAGATATTTCTCTCACTCAGCATGGGCTATATGTAAAAATACACCCAAAACACATTGCCCTACTTCTCTGAGTACTGACGATGCCACATGAGTGACACTTTTTGCAGCCATGATGCAAAGGGCCCAAATTCCAACGAGTACCTTTTAGGAGGGTATTTTTACGCATTTTTCTTCTCACGCTTTAGGGCCCCTAAATGCCAGGGCAGTATAAATACCCCACATGTGACCCCATTTGGAAAGAAGACACCCCAAGGTATTCGCTGAGGGGCATAATGAGTTCATGAAAAATTAAACTTTTTGTCAAAAGTTAGCGGAAAGGGAGACTTTGTGAGAAAAACAATAAAAATCAATTTCCACTAACTTGTGCCAAAAAAAAATATTCTATGAACTCGCCATGCCCCTCACAGAATACCTCTGGGGTGTCTTCTTTCAAAAATGGGGTCACACGTGGGTATTTATACTGCCCTGGCATTTTAGGGAGCCCTAAAGCGTGAGAAGAAAATGCGTAAAATGCCCTCCTAAAGGTACTCATTGGAATTTGGGCTTCTGGCATCTTGGCTGCAAAAAGTGTCACACATGTGGTATCGCCGTACTCAGGAGAAGTAGGAGCGATGTGTTTTAGGGTGTATTTTTACATATACCCATGCTAGGTGAGAGAAATATCTCTGTATATTGACAACTTTGAATAAAAAAATGTAAAAAGTTGTCGTTTACAGCGATATTTCTCACACGCAGCATGGGTATATGTAAAATACACCCCAAAACACATTGCCCTACTTCTCCTGAGTACGGCGATACCACATGAGTGACACTTTTTGCATCCAAGATGCGTAAAGGCCCTAATTCCAATGAGTACCTTTAGGATTTCACAGGCCATTTTTATGCATTTGGATTCTCACACTTTAGGGGCCCCTAAAATGCCAGGTGAGTATAAATACCCACATGTGACCCCATTTTGGAAAGAAGACACCCCAAGGTATTCCGTGAGGGGCATGGTGAGTCCACAGAATTTTTATTTTTGGCATAAGTCAGCGGAAATTGTTTTTATTTTTTTATTTTGTTTTTACAAAGTCTCATATTCCACTAACTTGTGACAAAAATAAAATTTTACATGAACTCACCATACCCTCACAGAATACCTTGGGGTGTCTTCTTTCAATATGGGGTCACATGTGGGGTATTTATACTGTCCTGGCATTTTAGGAGCCCTAAAGCGTGAGAAGAAGTCTGGAATCCAAATGCGTAAAAATGTCCTGTGAAATTCTAAAGGTACTTATTGGTTTAGGGCCTTTGCATTCAGGCTGCTAAAAGTGGCACATATGGTATCGCCGTACTCAGAGAAGTAAGGCAATGTGTTTTGGGGTGTATTTTTATATATACCCATACTTTGTGTGAAAAATATCTCTGTAAACGACAACTTTTAAAAATTTTTATACAAAGTTGACAATTTACAGAGATATTTCTCTCACCCAACATGGGTGTATGTAAAAATACACCCCAAAACACATTGCCCTACTTCTCCTGAGTACGGCGATACCACATAAGTGCCGCTTTTTTGCAGCCTGGGTGCGCAAAGGGGCCCAAATTCCAACGAGTACCTTTAGGTTTTACATGGCGGCTCACAATTTAGCCCCGCCCAAAATGCCAGAACAGTAAACACACCCCACAAATGACCCCATTTCGGAAAGTAGACACCCCAAGGTATTCACTGAGGGGCATAGTGAGTCCGTCTGAGATTTTTTTTTTTTGCCAGAAGTTATCAGAAATTGAAACTTTTTTTTTTTTCTCAGAAAGTGTCATTTTCCGCTAACTTGTGAAAAAATGAAATGATCCATGAACTCACCATGCCCCTCCGCGAATACTTTGGGGTGTCTTCTTTCTAAAATGGTGTCATTTGGGGGTATTATACTATCCTGACATTCTAGCTCCTGAAGAAACATGACAGGCGCTCAGAAAGTCAGAGCTGCTTCAAAATGCCGAAATTCACTTTTTGCACCATAGTTTGTAAACGCTATAACTTTTACCCAAACCAATAAATATACACTTATTGGATTTTTTTATCAAAGACATGTAGAACAATAAATTTAGAGAAAATTTATATAGAAATGTAGTTTTTTTTGAAAAATTTTACAACAGAAAGTGAAAAATGTCATTTTTTTGCAAAAATTTCGGTAATTTTTGATTAATAGCAAAAAAAGTAAAAATGTCAGCAGCAATGAAATACCACCAAATGAAAGCTCTATTAGTGAGAAGAAAAGGAGGTAAAATTCATTTGGGTGGTAAGTTGTATGACGGAGCAATAAACGGTGAAAGTAGTGTAGTGCAGAATTGTAAAAAGTGGCCTGGTCATTAAGGGTGTTTAAGCTAGGGGGGCTGAAGTGGTTAACAGAGCAGACCCCAAGAAAACCTTCCCCATTGTAGTTCTGGAGTCTTACGAGGGCCTGGAAGCCACATGAAGACGTCCATCTTACCTGAATGATTTGCAGGATAAAACCTTTCACTCCTGTTGTCGTGTTCATATTGGACCCCAAGACAGATCTCACTAAACACTCAAAGTATCGACCATCTGTGACCAGGATAAGCAGCCAGAAGACGGGCGCCTTGAAGCTCATCAAGAACTTATAGCAGGACTCTGTGCAGCAGCCGCAGCAGCATTTACTGTCCTTACACTCCTGGTAGGAAAAGGGGCCTCCTTCTAGGTCTCCATTGTCATGTCGGGTCCCGCACCACTTGCACCAGCAGGAACACATGAACATGCTGAGGATGGCCGTGGTGCCAACGATAAACGTCAAACTGTAGATTATTCCAAACACCTGGTCACTGGGGCAAGCAAATTCTGTTTCCATGAGTTTCTCTAAAATGATAAGAACAATAGCAAGGAAAGGAGTACTGGCCAGGTCATAGTAGGATCTGATGATTTTGGCAAGGTTCTCCATTTGCGGCATTTTGTCAGAAGAAGCTCACACCTCGGGGGATAGAACCCTGATCTGCAAAGATCTGACAATCTACTTTCACTTTTAAGAGGTGATAATTTCTGTGCCGGGTGCAGCAAACTAACAAACAAAAGATAAGCAGCCAACTGACAATACAGAGCGGTATTATTTATCAACGCGTTTCAAGTGTTCAGAAGGTGACGCGCCATCTTTTATTCAATGGTATTATGAATGGATATTGTCTATTGTTTGTTCTAAACCAAAGATTATTCAATAAGGCTTCGTTCACATCACCGTTCAACCTTATAGACTATTATAGGGTCTGTTAGGTGTCCGCTCAGAAGAAGATTTTTGAAGCGGAGACAAAAGTCCCGCATGCACTACTTTTGTCTCCGCTCAAAAATATTCTGAGCGGACCCATAACGGACCCCATTATAGTCTATGGGGTACTTGGCTTCGTTCACTGTTATTGTCCGAATCCGTTCTTTCCGTTCTCCTGCTCCTAAACGGAAAGGCTGAACGGCGATGTGAACGAAGCCGAAAATGTATCTGTGCAGCACCACCTGCTATTTGTTTTTCATATGCTAATTTCCATCCTCAGCTGTGATAGGGAGAGAGCTGCAACAGAAAGGACATGACTCATGAGCTGTAGCAGAAAGGGCACACTACCTTTCTGCTGCCGCAGAAAAGGACATGCTCCTAGAGCTGGTGCAGAAAGGACATGTCCCATGAGTTGCAGCACAAAGAGCAAGCCCATTGAGCTGCAGTAGAAACGACATGTCCCGAGAGCTGCAGCACAAAGGACACTCCCCATGACCTACAGCAGGAAGGACATGCACCATGAGCTGTAGCTGAGCTGCCAGCCTGATGAATGGAGGGATCCGTGTGAGGTACAGGGCTGGTTCTGGCTTGGTTAGAAAGAGACTGTCATGTCCTATGTGATTTCAGATTTTTATTTTTTTACATTAATCTTGGGAAGAATTCCTAAAGGAAGTCAAGCAAACTACATTTTTGAGAGACATGCAGGATTATAAAATTGATACGTTCTACTCTTGGCCAAAAACATCACTAGCGAATCCAAATTCTCTGTGGAAAAAACAGCTGCGAAGAAGGAGGGTCAAGTCTGCCGAAGCCGAATCTTTGGAGTCAACCCAGGAATCTACAGAGATCACAGGTGGAACGGCTAGAACCAACCTCCCAGAGCGACTGTGGATTCAAAACGCGCTATGAAAAAGAAATGGAAAAAAACGGAGAGCGGGTTGTATCGAAGCCCATCGATATCCTCGCCGGGCCTAGGAGTAGTGGACATTCAGGTAGTAAACCTGTCTGCTAAAATCTTATCCCAGGCACAGGCGGAGGTGCTGGCCAAAGGCCCAACGTTCTCTCCAGCCATTGACTTCCTCTTCATCTTGGATGTCGATCACCTTGTGTAAACATGTTGTTTAGAGCATATAAGAGCGCATGCAAAACATGCATACCCCCGTGAGCATTCCGCATTTTACGGAACGGACGGCCCCTAATAAATCCGTCCTATCCTTGTCCGTAATGTGGACAGGGTGCTGCAAAATGGACAAACGGATGTGGACAGCACACGGTGTGTTGTCCGCATTTTTTGCAGCCCCACTGAAGAGAATAGGTCCGCATACGACTGGCAAAAAAATGTCGATTGGGTGCGGATAAAAAATATGTTTGTGTGCATGAGCTTTCACACTTGCGTTGGTGCGGATCCGTCTGTTTATTTGCACCCTGCATCCATTCAGAATGCATTGGGGCTTAACTGATCCGTTTTGGGCCGTTCGTGAGAGCCCTGAAACGGATCTCACAAATGGAATTCAAAACGCTAGTGTGAAAGTAGCCTAACCTTGATTTTTATCCAGGGCAGAGCTGCTGCATCGCTTACAGGAACGAAGAGAAAGTGATCTGACACCTGACAACAATATCGATTTTCAACATTGTAAAAATAATCTCACTGCTAGTGAACGAATGGCACTAAACAACTTGTGCAATATGCCAGGGACAGGTTGATAAACAGGTGGCGATTGTCGTCCTTGACCAAGAGATTTTTATAATGTTATCCGGTATTTCCACTTATTCATCGCTGCAGCAGGAATTAATTTATCTCCTTATTACAATTGGCCCTTTTGCAGGGTTACTGTCATGTAAGTAGAGTAGATACAACCACAATGAGGCCTTGGACTGCAAGCTGCCCCCCCCTGTCCCCACCTGCTTTCAGTACAAGCCCTAGTTAGTTAGACCGCATCTAGTCGACGGTCCCTACACTACTTAAGGACAGAGACCTGGTCGATGGTCCCTATGCTACTTAAGTGCAGACAGGGGCGGACTGAGAACCCTCAGGGCCCCCGGGCAAAATAAATCAAGGGCCCCCTTCCAGGCCCCACCCATGCCCTACCTCCAGCCACGCCCATGTTATACCTCCAGCCACACCTATATCCCGCCTCTACTACCTGGTCACACCGCCATCGTTATGCCTCTGATCCCATCACTACAGAAATACAGGGCACTTACCTATTACGTCCAGTGACGTCTTCTTTGATGTATGTTTTCTGTCCTCGTCTTCTCCTCACAGACCTTCAGACCAGACCGCCATGTTGTCGCCATTTTCCATCTCTGCAGTTTAACAAAAAAAATCTTAGTTTACTACTTTTCCATCATCCTCCCATCTTCTGGACAAATCATCCTACTACCCCCAATACTGTGCCTCTGTGCTCCCCAATACTACACTGCAAAAACAGATAATACCCCTGGTAATACTAGTACCACACAGAGCCCCACATATAAAATACCCATTCTTTGTGGCCTCAGTAGAAGCCCCCATAGTGCCCCATAATAATGTGCCAGTAACACGTGCCACTCCATGCCACCACATGTGCTAGTAATAAGTGCCTCTCTTGTGCTTCCCCCATGTGCCAGTAGCCCCCTTATTATGTGCCAGTAGCCCCCCCATATGTGCCAGTAGCCCCCCCCCCCCCCATATGTGCCAGTAGCCCCCCCCCCCCATATGTGCCAGTAGCCGTCTCCCCTTATGTGCCAGTAGCCGTCTCCCCTCATGTGCCAGTAGCCGTCTCCCCTCATGTGCCATTAGGCCCCCCCTCATGTGCCATTAGACCCCCCTCATGTGCCATTAGGCCCCCCCTTTTTTTTTTCAAAGCAATGTACGCTGCAGTAGCTTGTGCCAGATTGGAACTTGGTCGAGTGGGTCTTCACTAGTCACCAAGTTCATACACATCAATCAGCCTTGTTTTGAGTGTCAGTTACTCACTCAGCTGTCACTATTCAAATACTACCTTACTGTCTGTAGTCCTCACTTCACTTTCAGTTGAAGAGCTTGCAGCACTGCAGCAGAGGAGCAGCACACTCTACTCTGGGCCGAAACAGCAGGAAGGTGGATCAGGATGCGTGGCGCGGTGACTCGTGTGTGTTCTGTGGGGCGCAGTTGATAAGAAATCCGGCCTCAGCGCGGCCTATACAGACGTCGACGTCAGCAACGTCACGTGACTAATGACGTCACTGCGACAGCGCGCCTACACGCCGCACTGAACACCATTGCCGGCACTTCTTCTCCTCCTCACTGTAGCTAGCCTCCGGCTGACAGGCCCCGCCTCCCGGCGTGACGTAAATGTAAAGTAGGCGTATCCAGCCGCTGAATCCAGCCGCCGGGCCCCATAGCCTGCCTCTGCCCGGTGATGGATCTGGATTGGTGAGATAACTCAGTCACAGGTCAGGTGATGTGTGATAAGTAGGCAGCTTTAAAAGACTGATGCATGTACTTGCGCACGACCGGTCACCCGAAAATTCACCCGTGGGCCGTGACCGGTCGTGCGCAAGTACATGCATCAGTCTTCTAGAGCTCACGGGTGAATTTTCTCTGTACTGGGCAGCGGCGGCCGGCGGGCCCCCTTCCCGGCCGGGCCCTCGGACCACGTCCGAAGTGCCCGACCGCTCAGTCCGCCCCTGCTTGTTTACTCATCCTAGGAGGGGGCTTCTCTTTTATTTTGTAAGGAGGAGAGAGGAGGGGGCTAAGGGGACAGTGTGGGCTTAAAGCTTATGAAGAAGGCAAAAAATGTTCAGCTGAAGCATCCTTTTGAGGGGGGGAGGACTCAGCATCTCATTGTGGGATACAGGGGGGTGCTCCTCAATTCTGTGTCTAAAGATAAGAAAACTAGTGGGATCTACTGGATGAGGAGATCAGGACACCTTGTTTGGTGATTCCCAGATCCTGCAGCAGGACAAGTGCCCAGCCAGGAGGATAGCGCCCAAAGCTGGCAGATCGGGAGAGAAGAGTGGGGTGCAGGGGGGGGAAGAGTTGGAGATGCTGCTCTGGACTTTCCTGTTGCCTCTCGGGCTCCTCGGTGCAGCCTTGGCAAGTGCCTCACAGTGCGGGATGGAGGAGCGTTCACAGCGGGCGCGGAGGACGGTGCGGAAGAGCCGCAGTCTGCGCAGCGTCCAGGAGGGCTCCTGCGCTACCAGCCTTGACCGAGGCCGCCGGTCCCTCTCCAGCTTGGAGCACCTGAGACTCTATCATCATCGTCATCATCATCAGCGAGAGGGGCATGAAGGTGGCGCGGAGTTCCTGCCCCCCGGGAGAGCTCTCTATTTCACCGGGCATGGGGAACAGCTGCGCCTCAAGGCGGATAATGAGCTGCCAGGGGACACTTTCACGGTGAACTGGGCAGCGGCGGCCAGCGGGCCCCCTTCCCGGCCGGGCCCTCGGACCACGTCCGAAGTGCCCGACCGCTCAGTCCGCCCCTGAGTGCAGAGACAGATAGAAAAACACAGACAAACATGGGTCAGATTAGGACTGGCTATGCAGTAGTAGAACAGGAGACGGAGAGTGGTCAGAAGACACGCCGAGGTCAGAAACACAGGATATCAATAAGCAAAAGAGGAACAAGGAACCTAGCTAGTGAGCCAAGCATGACTATCACTGGTACCGGTGTATGGCCAGAAAGGGATTTAATAGGGCGCCAAGTCCCTGGATCAGAACCTGATTGTCACAGGTATAGGGGAGGGGAAAACACCAGAAGGAAATAGACAGGAATCTAGGCCTCAAAGCTAAGGGAGAGGGATGGTGACCTCCTAGGAATCCCTAGACCTCTCCCTGACTCCTACCAATATGAGTAGACCCTGAAGGTGGGAATACTCATACACCGGAACCTAAGCCCTGGAGACCCTGGAAATCCCTAGGAGTGGTGGCAGGGAATGAGACTACTGGTTCCTCCCCAGATGAAGGAACCATCAAAAGGAAAACTGGTAAAAAACGTATTTTGACCAGCGCTTGCTTGGAAGAATTCAGACCCAAATCATCGCACAGAGAGGGGTTAACTTTTATTTGCAGGGTAGTCAACGCGTTTCGAGGGCTGGATTTCACTCTTTATCAGGAATGTATACACTTATAATACCTTGATGTCTCCAGTCCCTATTCACTGCTCATTTGAAGACTGGAAAAAGGAGAAAGAAAAGAAAAACAAACTGAAATCTTTTAGGTAGAGGGAAGAAAAAATATAAAAATAAAATAATATGGTTGCATAAATGTGCACAGACTTAAACTAATACTTTGTTGAAGCACCTTTTGATTTCTGATGAAGCCATTCCTTTGCTGATTTGGATGATGCTTTGGGTCTTCATGTTCAGCTTTCTAGCAGAAGCCTGAGGGTTATGGGCCAATATTGATGGTATTTGGAACTGTCCATAATTCCCTCTTAACTAAAGCCCCAGTTCCAGCTGAAGAAGACCAGCCCCGCAGCCTGATGCTGCCCCCGCCATGCTTCACTGTGGGGAGGGGGCTCTTCTGGGGATGGGCAGGGGGTTTTTTGTCTTTTGGAATTATGGACAGTAAGTCCCCCTTGGTTTCCTCAGACATAACCCCTTTCCCCACAGGCTTCTGGGAGACCTCAGATGGGTTTCTGCAGTAGCCTGGCCGGGATGTTCTTCTTGGTAAGAAGAGGCCTTCGTCTCGCCGCTCTCCCCATAGCCCGGACATATGAAGAATACGGAGATTGTTGTCACATGGACCACACGGCCAGTACTCGTCAGATATTCCTGCAGCTTTTTTAATGTTGCTGTAGACCTCTTGGTCCCACCCACTGGTCGTAACAACCACCTACCTAAACCATCTATGCCAGAAAAATCTTAAGCCTGTATCAATTAGTGGACACCTAAATCCAAGTGCCTGCTAGTGCCAACCTATTGCCATCCAACCTGCGACCATAACTCCTCATCTGGTGCCAGAAACTGCACTTTGTACTTAATACTGCTTGGTGTGCCCAAGTTATATAGTGCAATAATTAAAGAGACACTGTTACACATTTATTTACTGGCCTGATTCTTCAAACTATGTTTTCCACTGCACCAATCCCCAGGGAGCAACAACCTGAAGGAGTACACTATGGTACACTTCATCATGGCCACTACTACTCCCATCCTCTGCACTAGCTCCTCAGGGGCTTGATGCATTAATTTGGCACAACGAACATGATAAACTTTTGTTCCTTGCTACTGTTGGCCTGATTGCTTTGTGGAATCTCCCTACCCCTAAAGCAACTTTATTGCAGTCTAAATATGTATGAAACTGTACCAGTTGTGGCGGTTTAGCAAAATAGTGGTTAATCAGCCATCTTGGATTTGTGCCTCGTGTACTGAAGACCCGCCAAAGTGGGAAAAGATTTGTATTTGCCCAGAAAAAGAAATGGGGCGATTTCCTATTTGCAGAGGATTCTGATACGGCTTGCTGTAGCTGGCCAGCTAAGACCTGTCCTAGGTGGCTTACATGTTTATATAGCTAGACCTGCCAATAATTTTAATACAGTTTCTATATTTATATATTAGAGACAGAAAGAGAATTATTTACTGTGACTTCATGTTTCTGGATGTCATATAACAGTTATATATTGTGTTCACAGAAGCAGAAAGATAATATGCCTTTAAGATTCAGTAAGTGAATGTAAGGTAAGCTCAATGACACAGCAGAATTAACAACAGAAAGCATAGAGTTAAACTGTTGTTACTGCCCAGGAGTCTTGACCAATCACAGCAAGCCTCACACTGAGCATGTGTGGGAAATGCCCTAGCAGAATCTTCTGGAGTCAGTATAGACCAGAGAAGAGGAGCTGAACATTCACTTTCAGTTAGAGCTGCGTTTTATGGGAACAAGAGGCCAAATAGGTATTTAGAAAGGTTACATGATGTTCATATTGTTAATACTGTGATCAGAACTGTATACTGAGACCAGTCGTATATGTTTATTTACAGTTCCACCAAACTGCGCGAATCATATCGCAAACCATATAAACCGCTTTTCAGAACATAATCAGTTTAACAGAACAACTGGTTAAATCTCAGATATGCTTCTCAGAGCGATTAAAACATTTCCTAAATAACTTAAAGCGAAAGTACAGATACTAAAGAGAGAAATATATCCACCATTTTATGTTGAATGACAAGATTGAATAGTTAAACCACTTTTTTGTTCATACTGCCATTTTATGATAGTTTATACAACATGTGTCTGTACATTGACTATCTGCTGCGGAGGTGGCAGTGTTATATATGGGAAAAAAGTTGAAGTTTAAAAAGAAGTTATTTTAAGCATTTGGTGTGCTCTTTAACCTCTTAAGGACCTATTTCACCTTAAGGACTCGGCCATTTTTTGCAAATCTGACCAGTGTCACTTTATGTGGTGATAACTTTAAAACGTTTTTTTTATCCAGGCCATTCTGAGATTGTTTGTTCATCACATATTGTACATCATGACACTGGTAAAATGAAGTTGAAAAATTTAATTTTTATTTATAAAAAAATACCAAATTTACCAAAAATTTTGAAAAATTTGCAATTTTCCAAGTTTCAATTTCTCTACTTCTATAATACATAGTAATACCGCCAAAAAAAGTTATTGATTTACATTCCCCATATGTCTACTTCATGTATCGATCATTTTGGGAATGCTATTTCATTTTTTGGGGACGTTACAAGGCTTAGAAGTTTAGAAGCAAATCTTGAAATTTTTCTGAAATTTTCAAAAACCCACTTTTTAGGCACCAGTTCAGGTCTGAAGTCACTTTGTGAGGCTTACATAATAAAACCACCCAAAAATGACCCCATTCAAAACTGATATTCAAACGTCATTAACCCTTTAGGTTTCCCCACAAGAGTTAATGGCAAATGGAGATAAAATTTCAGAATTTCAATTTTTTGTAAAATTTTCCATTTTAATCCATTTTTTCCAGTAACAAAGCAAGGGTTAATAGCCAAACAAAACTTAATATTTATTGCCCCGATTCTGTAGTTTGCACGAACACCCAATATGTGGTCGTAAACTGCTGTATGGCCAAACTGCAGGGCGCAGAAGGAAGAGAACGCCATATGGTTTTTGGAAGGCGGATTTTGCTGGACTAGTTTTTTGACACCGTGTCCCATTTGAAGCCCCCGATGCACCCCTAAGAAACTACACCCCTCAAGGTATTCAAAACCAGTTTTACAAACTTTGTTAACCCTTTAGGTGTTCCACAAGAGTTATTGGCAAATGGAGATGAAATTTCAGAATTTCTATTTTTTGTTACCTTGTCTCAAAAAAAGTGTAATATAGAGCAACCAAAAATCATATTTACCCTAAAATAGTACCAACAAAACTGACACCTTATCCTGTAGTTTCCAAAATGGGGTCACTTTTTTGGAGTTTCTACTGTAGGGGTGCATCAGGGGGGCTTCAAATGGGACATGGTGTCAAAAAACCAGTCCAGCAAAATCTGCCTTCCAGAAACCATATGGCGTTCCCTTCCTTCTACTCCCTGCCGTTTGGCCATACAGCAGTTTACGACCACATATGGGGTGTTTGTGCAAACAAGAGAATCAGGGCAATAAATATTGAGTTTTGTTTGGCTGTTAACCCTTGCTTTGTTAATGGGAAAATGGATTAAAATGGAAATTTTGCAAAAAAAATAGCTGTTTTGGGACCGTTTTTATTTTTTGTTATTTACATTGTTGAACTGACAGGTTAGATTGTGTGCTATTTCTATAGAGCAGGTTGTTACGACAATACCAAATATGACTACTTTTTGGGGTTTTTTCTTTCAGTTTTACATAATAAAGCATTTTTGAAAAAAATAATTTTTTAGTGTCTCCACATTCTGAAAGCCATAGTTTTTGGGTTTTTTTTGGGCGACTGTCTTATGTAGGGGCTCATTTTTTGTGGGATGAGATGGCGGTTTGATTGGCACTATCTTGGGGTGCATATGACATTTTGGTCGCTTGCTATTACACTTTTTGTGATGTAAGGTGACAAAAATGGCTTTTGACACCGTATTTTTTTTTTTTTTTTTGCTGTGTTCAGCTGAGGGGTTAGGTCATGTGTTATTTTCATAATATGTATACTTTTTATTTATTTATATAAGTTTTACACAATAATATTTTTTAAAACAAAAAAAAAATCATGTTTTAGTGTCTCCATAGTTTGAGAGCCATATTTTTATTTTTTTTGGGGCGATTGTCCTATGTAGGGGCTCATTTTTTGCAGGATGAGATGGAGGTTCGAATGGTACTATCTGTATGACTTTTTGATCGCTTACTATTACACTTTTTGTGATGTAAGGTGACAAAAAAATGGCTTTTTTGACAACATTTTTATTTTTTATGTTTACGGCGTTCATCTGAGGGGTTAGGTCATGTTATATTTTTATAGAGCAGGTCCTTACGGATGCGGCAATACCTAATATGTATACCTTTTTTATTTATTTTGGTTTTACACAATAATATCCTTTTTGAATTAAAAAAAAAAACATGTTTTAGTGTCTCCATAGTCTGAGAGCCATATATTTTTTTAGTTTTTAGGCAATTGTCTCAGGTTGGGTATAATTTTTGCGGGATGAGGAGACGGTTAGATTGGCACTATTTGGGGGGTCATATGACTTTTTGATCGCTTGCTATTACACTTTTTGTGATGTAAGGTGACAAAAAAATGGCTTTTTGACAAAGTTTTTATTTAATTTTTTTTACAGTGTTTACTTGAGGGGTTAGGTCATTGCGGGATAAGATGGCGGTTTGATTGGTACTATTTTGGGAGGCATACGCCTTTTTGATCGCTTTGTATTACACATTTAGTGATTTACACCATTTTTGGGGGTTTTTTTTATGGCTTTCACCTGAGGAGTTCAGTCATGTGATATTTTTATAGAGCAGGTTTTTACGGACACGGCGATACCTAATATGTGTAGTGTATTTTTTTATTTTATTTTTTTATTCAGTGATATGTTTTTTTTTTTTAATTTTTACTTTTTTTTTACTTTTTTACATTTTTTTTTTACCCAGACCCACTTGGTTCTGAAAGATCCAGTGGATCTGGTGTCTGTATAATACAGTACAGTACACTATATAGTGCACTGTGCTGTATTTTGTACTTTACAAAGTCTGAATAGACGTTTAGCAGGTCTATTCAGACTTTCAGCACCATGGAGAGCAGGACGCTTCTGAAAGCGTCCTGTCTCCATGGCAACCATCACCCGCTGCCATAAGAGAGCAGCGGGTGATCGATAGGGAGGGAGTGTAGCTCCCTCCCTCTGAGATCCCATCCTGTTGGGGGGCTGCAAAGGCACAGCGGTATAGACCGTATATAGACCGCGGTATAGAAGGGGTTAAACGGCTGGCATCTGATCAATCACAGATGCCAGCCGTTTCTATCAGAGTGTCAGCAATGTGCTGACACTCTGATAGACCCACTAGACACCAGGGAATAGACAGAGGAGGCGGGCGGTACGGCTGAGCAGCAGTGATCTGAACTACTCATGACGTACCGGTACGTTATGTGTCCTTAAGGACTCGGGAAACATGCCGTACCGGTACGTCATGTGTCCTAAAGGGGTTAAGCCTACTGCTTCCATAGAACTGTGGTAGAAGAATTAGCTCAAGGGAAACAAGACTGTAGCAGAGTAACAGACAGTCTGGTTGGACTAGAAAGTTAGAGATATCAAATTCTTCTAATGCCACAGCGCAAAAGACACTTCATAGTGCTGCGCCTGTCACAGTGGAACTATTATCCTCAGAGGGCGAAGCAATAGCGCTCCTCAACTTGCACAGTAAAGAAGGCATTTGAGTAGCGGAACGCCAGCATATACCGCCGCGCAGCATCTGTTTCCTGAGTGAGTAAGTAAAGATACCTCAGCGGAGCTACCACAGAAGCTATAGAAGGTGAATATTAGTCAAACTGCAGCCGACCCTTAAAGTGGGTCCTACGATCCCTAGAGAGAGAAGGAGACGCATTGTGGGAGGCCAAAGTCTAGAGCCAGAGTGCCTGCACTGCTATCCATGAAGAGGCAAAGTATTACAGCCAGCTAGTTTCCCGCTACTAGGCCCAAGCATGCAGCAGCGTATCCAAACCAGCGCATCGCAAGTCAAGCGCAAATTAGAGCATCGTACCCTAGCTTCAGAATCGCATCTACCGTATATCAAGAGAAGCTGATTGAGCAAGTTCAAGCAAGAGAAGATATGTCTCCTTTAAGACTGACACTTGTTTCAGTAACCTACAGAGCACAGTATCCTGTTCTTCAGAAAAAGGTCAGAGCTTTCCTTTTATTACTTATCATTGCACATAGGTTTTGGCATAAAGAGGCATTTTCATGTTAATGAATAAAAGACTTTAAAGTAAAACAAAAGACTGTTTGTAGTAATCTGACTCTAAAGTATTTAAAGTGAAACTAATTTATTGCCCTCATTTATTGCTATTACATTTAAAGTGAAAGTCATTTATTTCTGCATTTGTCTGTTGACACATTCCCAGGGTTTTGTAAGGAACATGGACACTAAAGATTTAGTAAAGCCCAGGAGAGAACTATCATCTGCAGCAAACTATAATGAAGTTAAAGCAAGAAGGAGAATGAACAAGCTTTTTTTAGAGACTATGCTAGGTCCTGCGGGGGTACCACAATCTCAAGTGGGACTTCCTTCACTAGCAGAAGTGCCAGCCCCATATCAGAGTCCTCAAGTACTTTGGCAAAAAGAAAGGAATTAGCTGAACAACTTGCTGTCAAGAGAGCAGAAATTCAGATTTAAGCTGCCATCGAGGCGCAGCGCCAACTGATAGCTGAAAAGGATGCAGCGCCAACAGATGAAAGTTTGGAAAGGCAGAAAGAAGTTAAGATCATGGGACCCAGACTTAAAGTATATGAAGAGGATATGAAGCAGAGTTGTCTTAGGTTCAAATCTGTACCAAATGAAGAAAGAAACTCATATTTTCCTCCATACACCCAGGAGAATGAAATGAAATCTCCAGCATGTAGTGAAGAAATAAGTCATATTTATTTATCCTCAAAGAGAGGCTTAGTCCAGTGTTAGGAAAAGGGTATGTGAACTTACCTTCTATCTCTATCAGAAAAAATGAAGAAGGGGGCTTATCTAATTTAGAACTAAGTGAGAAAATAGAACCGGGTGATTCTATCCCTAGATGTCACTGCAATGGTGAAGAAAATTGTACAACTATTGTCCCAGCAAGACAAGAGAGAACAGTCCTCATCAGATTTCCCGTTCCGGAACCCACTGTATTTTCAGGAGACGTACTGAAGTTCATAGAGTGGAAGGCAAGTTTTGAAATGATCATTGAGCATCACTGCTTCAGTCTAATCGACAAGTTATTCTACCTTCAGAGATATGTTGGAGAAGCAAAGGAAGTTCTTGAAGGTAACTTCTATAGAAAAGACAAAGAAGCCTACAAGCAAGCTTTGAAAAAATTGAATGCAAGATATGGTCATCCTTTCTTAGTACAAAGGGCTTTTAGAGAGAAATTGAATAACTGGCCTAAAATAGGTCCTAAAGAACACTTCAGACTCTGAGTATGGTGACTTCCTGCAAGCATGCAGCAATGCTATCCCACATGTTCAAAGACTAGAAGTACTGAACGACTATCTAGAAAACCACAGGATGGTAGCTAAGCTACCTGAAGAAGTGGCTTCTAGATGGAATCGCTATGTGACTGAACAGTTAGATCTAGGCAAGAATTTCCCAAGTTTTAAAGAGTTCTCTAAGTTTGTAAATAAGGAAACACAGATATCATGTAATCCAGTAACAGCATCTTATATCTTAAAATCTTTAGAAGAAAGGCCTGCAAAAGAGATAAGACGCGCAAGAGCAACTAGCTTTGCAATCAACGCAGCAGCTAAAGGTCTAGATACCTACAAGAGCAAGTTCAAAGTCACTACTGGGATCAGTAGAGAGACAGAGCCGACAAATCTTCAGACTACCTTCACCAATGCATGTTGGGTGGAGAGAACCACTCCATACACAAGTGCCAACAATTGAAGGAGAAGTCCCCAGGATAAAAGAAAAATATTGTACTTGATAACCAAATGTGTTTATGTGTTTCAGAAGTCTAAGAAAAGGCCATGTTACTAAGAAGTGTAAGAAAAAGACCACATGCAGCGTTTGCTAAGGACGCCATCCTACACCACTACATGAAGAACGTCCAAAGAAAGATAAATCCTCAATACCTAAAGATACTGAGGAAGAAAAGAAAGTGTCGGTATTCTCTTGCAGAGTGAGGGAAGGAGAAAGCAACAGCACATCAATGGTTGTACCAGTGTGCATTTCAAATCCTAAAAGGAGGAACAAGAAGGTATACGCCTATGCACTACTGCATGCCCAGAGTGATGTCACCTTCATTGATGAAGAAATCTGCAAGTGGCTACAGAACCTGTGAGGCTCAAACTCACCACAGAGACACATTAGTGAACAAAGGGTGAAAGGACTGAGAGTTAGAGGACTTCATTCAAACTGCACATTAGATCTACCTCCAGCTTATACAAAAGATGATATACCTCCAGATCAAGATCGTATACCTACCTGTGAAACAGCCAAAAAATGGGAGCACCCATCTGTCATATCTCATGAAATGTCCCTGCTGAAGGAGTTTGGTGTTGGACTGTTGATAGGTTACGATTGTCCCGAAGCCTTGGTACCACGAAAGGTAATTACAGGAGGAAAGGGTGAACCCTACACTGTTCAAACTGATCTAGGATGTGGAGTTGTTGAAGGAAAAAAGCAGAATGCAAACTCAAGACAGGTGACTCACTATACCGTCAGTGGTGACTACCTCACTGTACCATCAGTGGTGACTACCTCACTATACCGTCAGTGGTGACTACCTCACTATACCATCAGTGGTGACTACCTCACTATACCGTCAGTGGTGACTACCTCACTATACCATCAGTGGTGTTTACCTCACTGTACCATCAGTGGAGACTACCCCACTATACCGTCAGTGGTGACTACCTCACTATACCGTCAGTGGTGACTACCTCACTATACCGTCAGTGGTGACTACCTCACTATTCCATCAGTGGTGTCTACCTCACTATACCGTCAGTGGTGACTACCTCACTATACCGTCAGTCGTGTCTACCTCACTATACCATCAGTGGTGTCTACCTCACTATACCGTCAGTGGTGACTACCTCACTATACCATCAGTGGTGACTACCTCACTATACCATCAGTGGTGACCACCTCACTATACCATCAGTGGTGTCTACCTCACTATACCATCAGTGGTGACTACCTCACTATACCATCAGTGGTGTCTACCTCACTATACCATCAGTGGTGTCCACCTTACTATACCGTCAGTGGTGTCCACCTCACTATACCGTCAGTGGTGACTACCTCACTATTCCGTCAGTGGTGTCTACCTCACTGTACCATCAGTGGTGTCTACCTCACTATACCATCAGTGGTGACTACCTCACTATACCATCAGTGGTGTCTACCTTACTATACCGTCAGTGGTGACTACCTCACTATACCGTCAGTGGTGACTACCTCACTATACCGTCAGTGGTGACTACCTCACTATACCATCAGTGGTGACTACCTCACTATACCATCAGTGGTGTCTACCTCACTATACCGTCAGTGGTGACTACCTCACTATACCGTCAGTGGTGTCTACCCCACTATACCGTCAGTGGTGACTACCTCACTATACCGTCAGTGGTGACTACCTCACTATACCGTCAGTGATGTCTACCTCACTATTCCATCAGTGGTGTCTACCTCACTATACCATCAGTGGTGACTACCTCACTATACCGTCAGTGGTGTCTACCTCACTATACCGTCAGTGGTGACTACCTCACTATACCGTCAGTGGTGACTACCTCACTATACCGTCAGTGGTGACTACCTCACTATACCGTCAGTGGTGTCTACCTCACTATACCGTCAGTCGTGTCTACCTCACTATACCGTCAGTCGTGTCTACCTCACTATACCGTCAGTGGTGTCTACCTCACTATACCATCAGTGGTGACTACCTCACTATACCAGCAGTGGTGTCTACCTCACTATACCATCAGTGGTGTCTACCTCACTATACCGTCAGTGGTGTCCACCTCACTATACCGTCAGTGGTGTCTACCTCACTATACCATCAGTGGTGTCTACCTCACTATACCGTCAGTGGTGTCTACCTCACTATACCATCAGTGGTGTCTTCCTCACTATACCATCAGTGGTGACTTCCTCACTATACCATCAGTGGTGACTACCTCACTATACCGTCAGTGGTGACTTCCTCACTATACCGTCAGTGGTGACTTCCTCACTATACCATCAGTGGTGTCTACCTCACTATACCATCTGTGGTGTTGCCTCACTATTCCATCAGTGGTGTCCGCCTCACTATACCATCAGTGGTGTCTACCTCACTATACCGTCAGTGGTGTCCCCCTCACTATACCGTCAGTGGTGTCCCCCTCACTATACCGTCAGTGGTGTCCACCTTACTATACCGTCAGTGGTGTCTACCTCACTATACCGTCAGTGGTGACTACCTCACTATACCATCAGTGGTGACTACCTCACTATACCATCAGTGGTGTCTACCTCACTATACCGTCAGTGGTGTCTACCTCACTATACCGTCAGTGGTGATTGTTTCCTAAGGACCGGGCAAGCGCCTCTTTTTCAATTGTTTTTATTCATTAGTAAAAAGTTTTTGGGAGGAAGTTTTGAGGCAGAAGTAGATTTGAAAGGAATCAGAAGAATAAAGGGAGGACTTCACCTCCACCTTCCTGCTGGAGCAACCTTTTGCTTTGGCTGAAAAACCTGCAAGAAAATCTGCCTCAAAACCTCCTCCGAAAAACTCAGTGTGAACTTTTCCTAATATGCCACAGAGCAGGTGAAAAAAGCAAACTGCTGAGCAAAACGAGACCTTAAAACTGCAGAACATGACTGGGAAGTAAAAGCAAGTAAGTTTAAGCTCAACTCACTGTATGGCGGTACTATCCAGTCACTGTGTGACGGTGTTATCCGGTCACTGTATAATGGCGATATTCATTTACAGTATGGCGGTGTTATCCATCACTGTATGACGGTGTTATCCGGTCACTGTATAATGGCGATATTCATTTACAGTATGGCGGTGTTATCCATCACTGTATGACGGTGTTATCCGGTCACTGTATAATGGCGATATTCATTTACAGTATGGCGGTGTTATCCGGTCACTGTATGACGGTGTTATCCGGTCACTGTATAATGGCGATATTCATTTACAGTATGGCGGTGTTATCCATTACTGTATGGGCGTGTTATCTGGTCACTATATGGCGGTGTTATCCGGTCAATCAGCTCTTATAGAGGTCATTAACAGAGAGGTTCACTTACTTTTTCTCCCTGCACCGTGGATGGTTACTCAATGTGCTGAATAAAAGAAGGGACCGGTTCAAGTGTTTGTGCTATTAAAGTAAAAAATATCTCTGTATTGTGTTATCCTCATTGTGAGATTCCTCAGTGGTTGATACCTTTTCATGTCTAACTGCACAGATGGCGGCAAAACTGCGAGCTTTCGAGACTACACGATGACACGCCTGATGAGGAGACCTGAGTATCCTCGGGAGCTCGCAGGTATGTCGTCATCTGCTCAGGTAGTCATTGAAAGGCATTAACTACTGAGGAATCATGTTACATTTTATTAGTTTAGTTACAATTGTGACTTAGATAATTTGTAATCAATGCAGAGATTCAAGTCCTTCCAAGGATTTCACTTTTCCTGCCACTTAGAAATCCTTAGATTGTGAGCCCCATTGGTGGCAGCTTGATGCTAATGTCTGTAAAACGCTATGAAATATGTCAGCGCTATAGAAATGCGTAAAATAAATGAATAGAAACCCTAGGAATTCTTGGACTCTCTGCACCCACAGACTGCACTCTATGCGGTCAGCCTGAATAATCTACAAATAGCGTTCATCCATTGTTACATCGCCACCTCATCCTCCGTGACCCGGAATAAACTATATTTTTGTATATAATATGAACATAGTAACACAGGCGGCCGCCGCTTGCGAAGGTCTGGACACTACACAAGGCACAATGTATCATAAAGACACGACAAAGAAGGAGAAAAAGTAAATGTGTAATAAAATGCAAAAAGTCCAAAGGCCAATATTCCAGAAAATACCAAGCACTTTATTACATGAGCAAACGGCAGAAAACCAAATATTATTATTATTTCTAACACTACAGATCTAAGAGGGGTTCACATACATAATATAGAACGCCAGGAGTGCAATGAGCATGAACCCAGTACCAGACTGGTACAGAGGGGAGAGGACGCTGCCCGCGGAGCTTACAATCTACAAGGGAGAGGTGAGGACACAGCAGGGGAGGGAGAAGCTGCTCGTCCGGCTGTGTGCATGCTCCCTGCCGGTGGGCGGCGTTCCCGGTGGGTTTGCAGGTTCCTTTAGAAGGTTTGGATGTTGGGGGAGAGTCTGATGTGCTGGGGTAGCAAGATCCAAAGGGGGGGACGGAGAAATCCTGTAGATGATTGTGTGAGGCACAGACGAGAGGAGAACAGAGGAGGAGGACCTGTTGGGATCGGACAGAGCAGCAGCGACTCCTCAGCCCCCCACAGACCCCAGTACACAGGGGAACCCCTCGGCTTGTCCAAATAATAGCAGCAGTTATTAATAATGGAAAAATGAATAAAGAATATCACTCAAAAAACCGGCCCCAAAATCAAAAAGTGCACCGCAGCTGTGTGAACAAGGGCATGCTGGAAGACGAGGGGAACGGAGGGGGAGGTCGGGCTTCAAGGGGAAATAGAGGGGGTGGGCTCTAAAGGGGAATGGGGGGCTCTTAGGAAAACAGAGGGTGTGGGGTGGATTTGAGGGGAAACAGCGGAACGGGCTGTGAAGGGAAATGGGTTGGGAGGGGGGTCTCCAAGTGGATTGGGCTCCCTTCCAACTCCCCCTCAGGTCAGTGGTCACAGTCAGAATGATGAGCTGTGAAGAATCCCATACACTTTGGGAGAGATTTATTTGTAAAGGAAAGTTGGGTTAGCAGATAGCAACCAATCAGATTCCACCGCTGATCCTTCAGAGCTCCTTCGGAAAAAGAAAGGTGGAATCTGGTTGCTATGGGCAACTAAACCAGTTTTTCTTTACACCAATTTTGATAAATTTCCCCCCGACTTCTGTGGTAGACGCAAGAACTGTTATAAACGTGCAGAAAAATCGTCTCTTCACACAGTGAATTATATAACTACCCGCAGAAGCCACTAGGGGGAGCTCAGTGCATGAGTCATACATTGTATGTACTGGTGATACATTGTATGTACTGGAGACATGTAGTATGTACTGGAGACATGTAGTATGTACTGGAGACACGCAGTATGTACTGGAGACACGTAGTATGTACTGGTGATACATTGTATGTACTAGAGACGTAGTATGTACTGGAGACACGTAGTATGTACTGGAGACACGTAGTATGTACTGGAGACATGTAGTATGTACTGGAGACATGTAGTATGTACTGGTGATACATTGTATGTACTGGAGACGTTGTATGTACTGGAGACGTAGTATGTACTGGAGACACGTAGTATGTACTGGAGACATGTAGTATGTACTGGTGATACATTGTATGTACAGGAGACATGTAGTATGTACTGGAAACATGTAGTATGTACTGGTGACACGCAGTATGTAATTGAGACATGTAGTATGTACTGGAAACATGTAGTATGTACTGGTGACACATCGTATATACTGGTGACATGTAGTAAGCACTGGTGATATATTGTATGTACTGGTGACACGTCATATGTACTGGTGACCTGTAGTATGTACTGGAAACGTAGTATATACTGGTGACCTCTGTTTTCCCTTCCCATCTGCATGACCAGCATTTATCAGTGTCCTCAGTTGCCACGTGGGAGCTGCTGGACAGTTTGTTCTTGACGTCCCGCTTACTGAAGATTTCGTTCTGCCCCCAGAAGTCTATGGAGAGAGTAGAAGGGAGGAGGAACGAGCTGCAGAGTGTGAGAGACACAGACATGCTTCAGCAGATAATTGTAGGTGTTCACGGCCTCACAGCTCCTGGACTCATGTCTGTATGGCTCAGGACTCCTCCACTATGGCCTCCATGTTCTCCTGCTTCTCTGTATGTGAAAGAGGGGAGCCGAATATCCCCCCCCCCTTTCCTTTCTGTGTACCCTATGGGCAGACATTGAGCAGCTCCACCCTCCAGACAACCGAGGATTAGAGATGGAGCCTGCAGAGCGGAGGCTGCTAAAGACGCCGGACACAAGTCATATGACCAGAGATAGTGGTATTCCTCGTGTACATGCCGGCTTAGTGTGAACGTGTACATGTGCTCTTAAAGGGCCCTAAACCCCAAAAAACTGGAAGAAAATGCCTAAGATTTAAAGTGCCTATAGGTCTCCCTCCCTTCTAGCAGAGATCCTGAGGCAGAGGAGTGCCTCCTGCCTCCCTGCCCCTCCATCTCCGGCTGGAGACCGGCTCTAGCGCCAGCTAAGGCTAGTTTCACACTAGCGGCAGGGGAGTCCGTCAGACTGTTCCGGCGGGTGAACAACCTGTCGCATCCGTCCTTCCGCTAGTTCACGTGTGCCCCCTGCATGTCGTACTTCTAGTCCAGCAGCCTCTCGCCGTGCGCTGCCGTGCTGCCGCCGGAACTCCGCCCCCATTATAGTCGATGGGGACGGAGCGGTAGTCCGGGGGCACACGTGAACTAGCGGCAGGACAGATCCAACAGGCTGCTCACCCGCCGGAACAGCCTGATGGACTCCCCTCCTGCTAGTGTGAAACTAGCCTAATCGGCCTATCCATGTCACTATGTGGGAGTGAGGAGGCTCCATTTATGTAGACTTGGGGCTCATTTACTATCCAGGGACACACCTATATTAGGGATACACCTATATTAGGGATGTTTCTGGCGCAGATTGCAGTGCAAAGGTTATTCCGCCGCAATCTGCAGTGTAGAAAATGGTCTAAATGTAAGATCTGGCGGAGGATCCGCTGAAGTTATGGAGAGTCCGGCGCATCTTCATAACTTTGGCGATCCACCGCCAGCGCAGGGGCTTATTAACTAGCGTTTAACACACCAGTCTTAATAAATGACCCCCTTAGTACTTAGCAGTCCCTATTACAGACCCACTTAATGTTACCCAGCTTTCCGGAGACACTGAATGGCAAATCCATCGAGCTGTGCCACTGTCATTGAGATTCGCACTCAGCTTTTCCGGACTCCTACCCAGGCTGATCTGTCATTCTGCAGTCTGGGAAAGCTGGGTGACCACCTCGTCGTGCGGTTGACATGTTGTGTGAATCCATCATATGGCACCAGGGCAGCAAAACCTGCAGCGGCACAGTCTTGTCACCCAGCTTTTCCAGGACCCTGAAGGGATTTATCACCTTATAACCAGGCGAATCTTACATTCAGCGGTCTGGGTAACAGCAGAGTGTGATGGAGGCCACTGCTGGTCCGCACATAACTATAATATCAGGACACCTATATAGCATACCGCCACATGGTACCCAGCATCCGAAAGAGGGGGAAATGGCGGAATAATCGCTGCGTAACTAGGGAGGCCAGCTATTCAGCTGTATAGGCCCTGCCCGCTACTATGTATATACTACAGCTGGATACATAGCGTGGCGGAAAGTATCACACGGGATAGGATTAGATACATAGAGCAGCAGACAGTATCACACGGGATAGGATTAGATACATAGAGTGGCGGACAGTATCACACGGGATAGGATTAGATACATAGCGTGGCGGACAGTATCACACGGGATAGGATTAGATACATAGAGCAGCAGACAGTATCACACGGGATAGGGTTAGATACATAGCGTGGCAGACAGTATCACACGGGATAGGATTAGATACATAGAGTGGCGGACAGTATCACACGGGATAGGATTAGATACATAGAGCAGCAGACAGTATCACACAGGATGGGATTAGATACATAGAGCAGCAGACAGTATCACACAGGATGGGATTAGATACATAGAGCAGCAGACAGTATCACACAGGATAGGATTAGATACATAGAGAAGCAGACAGGATCACACGGGATAGGATTAGATACATAGAGCAGCAGACAGTATCACACAGGATGGGATTAGATACATAGAGCAGCAGACAGTATCACACAGGATGGGATTAGATACATAGAGCAGCAGACAGTATCACACAGGATAGGATTAGATACATAGAGAAGCAGACAGGATCACACGGGATAGGATTAGATACATAGAGCAGCAGACAGTATCACACGGGATAGGATTAGATACATAGAGTGGCGGAAAGTATTACATGGGATAGGATTAGATACACAGAGCAGCAGACAGTATCACACAGGATAGGATTAGATACATAGAGACAGTATCACACAGGATAGGATTAGATACATAGAGCAGCAGACAGTATCACACAGGATAGGATTAGATACATAGAGACAGTATCACACAGGATAGGATTAGATACATAGAGAAGCAGACAGTATCACACGGGATAGGATCAGATACATACAGTGGCAGACAGTATCACACAGGATAGGATTAGATACAGAGGGCAGCAGACAGTATCACACAGGATAGGATTAGATACAGAGGGCAGCAGACAGTATCACACGGGATAGGATAAGATACAGTATCACGAGGCTTTGACACCTCGCCCCTGATGACTATGACGAGGCGCAGAGACATTTCAGCGCTGGAATGCTGTTACAATGTCGCAGCCTGCTGTAATTACGGTGACGGGCGCTGGAGTCACGTTGGTTACGAGCGGTGACGCTTTGTTACAATGTTTCATTCTCTCGCGGTCACGTGGTGTTGTTTACATGGGATGTGAATGGTTGCGGGTGACAGCTGTACCAGGCACCGCCCATTCACCTACCACGTGACCTCAGGCACCAGCCAGTGGTAGGACGGCTTGTGGTCACATGACTCGGGGTTACATTATGAGCCGCCGCTCCAGGGTCCGGTATTTCCGGTCTGGGGATGGGGGAATGTCCGGTGTATCACGAGCGGCAGCGGCTGGAGCTGTGCGCCCTGCACGCCCTGAACAACCTGCTGCAAAGGGCGGAGATCACCCAGCGCCGGGCCGAGGAGATCTGCTGGGGGTGAGAGAGAGAGAGACAGCCCGGGGGGAGTGAGAGAGAGAGACACAGCCGGAGGGGTGAGAGAGAGACAGACAGCCGGGGGGTGAGAGAGAGAGACAGCCGGGGGGGTGAGAGAGAGAGAGACAGCCGGGGGAGTGAGAGAGAGATAGACAGCCAGGGGGAGGGAGAGAGACAGACAGCCAGGGGGTGAGAGAGAGAGACAGCTGGGGGGTGAGTGAGAGAGAGAGACAGCCGGGGGAGTGAGAGAGACAGCCTGGGGGTGAGAGAGAGAGACAGCCGGGGGTGAGAGAGAGAGCTGGGGATGAGAGAGAGAGACAGCCGGGGGTGAGAGAGAGACAGCCGGGGGTGAGAGAGAGAGAGACAGCCAGGGGGTGAGAGAGAGAGAGACAGCCGGGGGAGAGAGAGAGAGAGACAGCCGGGGGTGAGGAGAGAGACAGCCGGGGAGTGAGAGAGAGAGACAGCCGGGGTGAGAGAGAGAGAGACAGCCGGGGGAGAGAGAGAGAGAGACAGCCGGGAGTGAGAGAGAGAGAGACAGCCGAGGGCAGGAGAGGGGGTGAGAGAGAGAGAGACAGCCAGGGGGTGAGAGAGAGACAGCCGGAGGGGTGAGAGAGAGAGACAGCCGGGGGTGAGAGAGAGACAGCGACAGCCAGGGGGTGAGAGTGGGGGCTGAGAGAGAGAGAGACAGCCGGGGGTGAGAGAGAGAGAGACAGCCGGGGGCTGAGAGAGAGAGACAGCCCGGGGGGTAGAGAGAGACAGCCCGTGGGGGTGAGAGAGAGACAGCCCGGGGGTAGAGAGAGAGAGAGACAGCCCGGGGGTGAGAGAGAGAGACAGCCGGGGGTGAGAGAGAGACAGCCGGGGGTGAGAGAGAGAGAGAGACAGCTGCCGGGGGTGAGAGAGAGAGAGACAGCCGGGGGTGAGAGAGAGAGAGAGACAGCCGGGGGTGAGAGAGAGAGAGAGAGACAGCCGGGGGTGAGTGAGAGAGACAGCCGGGGGGTGAGAGAGACAGCCGGGGGTGAGAGAGACAGCCGGGGGTGAGAGAGAGAGACAGCCGGGGGTGAGAGAGACAGCCGGGGGGTGAGAGAGACAGCCGGGGTGAGAGAGAGACAGCCGGGGGGGTGAGAGAGAGAGACAGCCGGGGGTGAGAGAGAGACGACAGCCGGGGGGATGAGAGAGAGACAGCCCGGGGGGTAGACAGAGACAGCCAGGGGGTGTTCAGTCAGCACAGAGAGACAGCCCGGGGAGGATGAGAGAGAGAGACAGCCCGGGGGTGAGAGAGACAGCCCGGGGGTGAGAGAGAGAGACAGCCTGCCGGGGGTGAGAGAGGAGAGACAGCCTGCCGGGGGTGAGAGAGAGAGACAGCCTGCCGGGGGTGAGAGAGAGAGAGACTGCCTGCCGGGGGTGAGAGAGAGAGACTGCCTGCCGGGGGTGAGAGAGAGAGAGAGACTGCCTGCCGGGGGTGAGAGAGAGAGAGACTGCCTGCCGGGGGTGAGAGAGAGAGAGACTGCCTGCCGGGGGTGAGAGAGAGAGACTGCCTGCCGGGGGTGAGAGAGACTGCCTGCCGGGGGTGAGAGAGAGACTGCCTGCCGGGGGTGAGAGAGAGCAGCCTGCCGGGGGTGAGAGAGAGAGACTGCCTGCCGGGGGTGAGAGAGAGAGACTGCCTGCCGGGGGTGAGAGAGAGAGACTGCCTGCCGAGGGAGTGAGAGAGAGACTGCCTGCCGGGGGTGAGAGAGAGACTGCCTGCCGGGGGTGAGAGAGAGACTGCCTGCCGGGGGTGAGAGAGAGAGACTGCCTGCCGGGGGTGAGAGAGAGAGAGACTGCCTGCCGGGGTGAGAGAGAGAGAGACTGCCTGCCGGGGGTGAGAGAGAGAGAGACTGCCTGCCGGGGGTGAGAGAGAGAGACTGCCTGCCGGGGGTGAGAGAGAGAGAGACTGCCTGCCGGGGGGGTGAGAGAGAGAGAGACTGCCTGCCGGGGGGGTGAGAGAGAGAGAGAGACTGCCTGCCGGGGGTTAAGAGAGAGAGAGACTCTGCCTGCCGGGGGCTGAGAGACTGCCTGCCGGGGGGTGAGAGAGAGAGACTGCTGGGGGGGGTTTGAGAGACAGCTGTGGGGGAGAGGCTGAGGAGGGAGAGAGAGAGACAGCTGGGATGTCAGGGAGAGAGAGACTGCCAGATGGAGGGCGAGATAGAGTCCGGAGGGTGAGACTGCCAGAGAATGGGAGGGAGAGAGAGAGAGAGCGCAGCCGGGAGGGATGAGACTGCAGTGACGAATCCGTTATTTTCCAGGTTGTCGCCGCACTCAGTGATAAATCCGCACCGCAGTTTCCTGGGCACCGGTAACTATGACGTCAATGTCATCATGGCGGCGCTGCAGACGCTGGACTACGCGGCGGTGTGGTGGGATAAGAGGAGGTAAGGAGCACAGACCCCGTCCATCCCCCGCTACGTGTCATCGCGGATCTGTGGTTGGGGGAGGGGACGTTATATTTGGCGGCGATTAAACTCCTCCCCTTATTGTCGCAGGTCTCTGGAGAGTTTGGTCTTGAGTGAGATTTTCGGATTCATCCTGAACATCCCCTCCCCCATCTCGCTGGGATTCCTCTCTCTGCCGATTACGCGCCAGCACTGGATCGCCCTTCGCCAAATCAACGGTCTTTACTACAACCTGGACTCCAAGCTGAAGTCTCCGGTGCGGCTCGGGGGCCCCTGGGAGCTCAGGTGAGCGATGGCCGCCTCTGTCTGTCAGATACTTAAAGGGGAACTCTACCCCACAAAGGAGACGGCTGGGGTCAGGCTCCTCCCACTGGCTTCTGGTGGTGACGGCTAGAAGTGGAGCTCCCCTTTATGATGCATGAGTTGGTGTGGCTCCTGCTGATGCTCGGGGCCCGGTGTGACCTGGATGCCACATTCCCAGTCACATGACTCGCATTCCTGCACCCGGCGCGGTCACATGGTCACACACCCGTGCGGGTTTACAACTTCCGATTAGCTTTTATTTGTGGGCGCTACCTGGAGGCGGAGCCTGAGCGCTCAGTTGTGGCTGATTGGTACGCTTTACCATGGAGGGTTAACCACTTGTATGCTGGACATTTATAGAGACTCTAGTCACATCCAGAGCTGCACAAATGATTCTACCGGCACAACAGGGACGCCCGACCTGCGGCCCTCCAGCTGCTGCAAAACTACAACTTCCAGCCTGCCTGGACAACCTTCAGCAGGGCATGATGGGAGTTGTAGTTTTACCACAGTTCTCGTCAGTGACGGCAGCAGAATTGTGAATGCAGCTCTGGATGTGACTGGAGTATGATGTGTAGTCATCCCCTCACTGTATGGCAGATTATCAGGCGTTCTGGACCACAGGACGGTGGAGGGGGTTTCACGGTATGTACGTTGGGGTGTCTGCTCCCCCTAGAGCCCTGATGAGGAGGCGAGGGTGGTAGACCGGAGATTCTGGGCGCAGGGGTCACCCCACGGGGGAGTGGGAGCGATTGCTGTTGCTCCGCCGCTTCCTGCTTTTGGGCGGGGGGCGATGCCGCCTGTAGCCTGCGGGCTGTGTTCTGGTGTGGGCAGCAGGCGGCGCTGTTGTACAGTCTGATAATTAACCCTTTTTCTGCCTCCGCAGAGATTTCCTGCAGGGCTGCATCTCCCGGGGAAACTGCGAAATCCTTCTGGTCGTGACGAAGGCCGTGGAGGAAGCTCGGCTATGGATCAGTGAAAGTGAAAGAACCACATGACCCCCCCGGAGTCCCCCACCCTCAGCTGGGCTGAGCCCCACTCAAAGACTGGACTGTCATAAACTAAGCGTCTATTTATTGGGGACCCCCCCACCCCGTCTTCCTGTTCAGGTCACCTCTGCTTCTTGGATGAATCTCCCATCATCCAATACTGATATGCACTACTCCGAAGCCTTAATGCTTGCCTCTTGTTATTTTATTATTTTTTCTACAGGGTCGGATTATTAATAGATGACATGGGACCTCGTCACTTTTATGCTAATTCCATTAAAGATGTTTTATATATACGAATAGCTGACTCCGCCCCTGCATTCTATATTGAGTCCAAGACTAATTGTATTGATCTGTGCCTGTTATACCCTCTCTCTGCCAGCAGATGGCACCACTAGAGAAGCAGACGTTATGTCGCCACCTGGTGGCTGATATTATAAATCGCAGGTATAACTACAAATCAGCGCATAGAACGGGGATGGCCAACCTGCGGCTCTCCAGCTGTTGTAGAACTACAATTCCCACCATGCCCTGCTCTAGGCATTCTGGGAGTTGTAGTTTTGAAACAGCTGGAGAGCCGCAGGTTGGCTGTCCCTGGCATAGAATGTACTGCTAATAACAGCATTGTTGAATTCTGCTCTTTCAGGCAAAAAAAAAAAAATGTTCTTTTAATAATTTTTTAATTGCAATGTACAAAAGATTTCATAAAAGTAAATACATTTCATGGGGTAGAATTAGTCAGAAATGTCTAGAAAGAAAGGTGGTTCTGCAGTTCTTCATCCTTGATCTGATCCTTCATTTCCGTTTTGTGCTTCATACCTAGAAAACAGGGAAGGCTGCGGTTAGCGGGGCCCTAACGCAGTCACATGACCTCCCCGCTGCGTGTGAGAATAAAGTTGTGACTGAGGGGATATTCTCTTGAACACATGCATTTTAATAAACCTCTGCGGATAGGCTGAATCTTACTGGGCGAGAACAGCCACCCATTGAGGTCTATGGGGGCTGATTACATCTGTATGTACAGAGCCCCCCCTAGTGGTGACAGCAGGCAGCCACAATCTTCTATGTGTCTATGCTGGGATTTGTAGTGACTGCAATTAAAATACATTAAGAAATGAATGGTCTAAATAACCTTAAAAATAGTCAAAGCGCTCCGTGGGGGTGTGGCTTTAATACTTCTGTCTCCGCCTCTGCTTACCACTAATTTGTTTTACTGCTGTTGTGGAGAGGAGGAGCCCTCTACAGGTAACATGATGGGGGCTCCACTTGCACTCTCTTGGGCCCCTAGCATTTGGATGACCGGCCCTATGTTGTGTATGTCCTTGGTCCCCACAACCACTTGCACCCTCGTGATGGAGCCGCCCTGTGCTCATAACGGTCACGTACCGGATTCTGGCAGGAGGTGCTGTTGCATGCGTTGGGGCAGCACTTCTGTTCCCCATCACATTTGTTATCGGAGGAGCAACGGACACTTGGGTTGCAG
Source organism: Bufotes viridis (assembly GCA_033119425.1). Lineage (NCBI taxonomy): Eukaryota > Metazoa > Chordata > Amphibia > Anura > Bufonidae > Bufotes > Bufotes viridis. The sequence continues at coordinate 6,301,096 of CM065596.1, forward strand.
GTCGTCCCATTGGTGGCCCCAGGAGGAGGGCAGGACCCGGCCTTCTCTGCAAGAAAATAACAGTGAGGACATTGGTGGCTGCCGTGGTCACCTGCTTGTATCGGCTGCTCCGCACTCACCATCCGGGATCTGGCACTGATATCCGTTACATGAGGTCTTACAGCATTTGCGGACACCTTCACAATCGAAGTCACTCTTGCATTTTGGGAAGCAAACCTCAAGGGCAAAAGGATCCAGCACCGGACATGCCCCCGGCTTAACTGAAAGGGTTAAATTAAAGAAATAAAGCAAAGAAACAAACGTCCCAGTGGCGCAGACTGTTCTGTGCACGATAAGTATGGGGCACAGAACATGGAGAAGACCAGACACCCCAAGAGGTCCCACAACTGCCTTACCCCAATGATGTATCTATGGGGGGGATTTAGATTTCTCAGGCAGGTCTGGGCTTAAAAGGATGTAGAAGGAACCTGCAGACAAAATAGTATTGACACTGCCAATATCCAGCGCGCTTCAGGTTCCCTGACTGCATAGGGGTGATGGTGTCTAGAGACGTGGCGACATAATTCCCGAAGGCAGTGCCCGACTTCTAGTGATCAGAGGGCAGCCATTACTGAAGCAGAAGTCGAGCTTATTTTAAGGCCAGGACTGGACTGTGAGCTCTGCAGCGGATTCCCCCTGGTCCATGGCAGGAGACAGGAATAAAGGAGAAATCGGATCACACATCAGGTCACAATCCAGATAAGCCACTGCACCCCCACCCAAGACAGCTCAGCGCCTCGGAGCCCATGGGAGGTTACGCCAAAGAGGAGACTCATTTTTTCGCTCCTAGGGGGCGCCCCGCCAGTTCTACACTTACAGTATGTGATATATGTGTCAATACATATATCACATCAGCGTTTTGTCACCTGTTTGTTCTCTCTGCAACTGTCCCCAATACTGAAATGTGGCCAGACCTGCTGAGAATGATCAGTGGCCTCAGTGTGAATTAAAAGAAAAGAGATTTTTCCACCAAATATGACACCAATGAGACGTCCAGTTTTTCCAGATTGCTGATCTTTATGGTTGTAGGTGGAGAAAGAACCTGGTGATAGATGCCCCCAGATATCCGCACCGCTCAACATGAGGCTCTTAGTGAGGACATTTCTGGAGTGCAGGAGCGGTGAAGGGGTTAACAGTAATATCTAGGAGGTCCTAAGGTGGTTATGGATAAATATCTAACATCCATAGGGAGAGGCAGGTCAGAGGTTTACATCTAACATCTGGTAGTTTAGGAGGGTTATGAAGATAAGGCTTTATTTAATCTAAATACATTTAGAATTCTCATAGACATTTATAGGAGGTCAAATCCCCTGCAGAGACATTATAAATTCTGTCTACAAGCAACCACCACTAGAGGGAGCTAACTACATGCAGATTATACAGCCACCACTAGAGGAAGCTCACTACATACAGATTATACAGCCACCACTAGGGGGAGCTCACTACATACAGATTATACAGCCACCACTAGAGGAAGCTCACTACATACAGATTATACAGCCACCACTAGAGGAGCTCACTACATACAGATTATACAGCCACCACTAGAGGGAGCTCACTACATACAGATTATACAGCCACCACTAGAGGAGCTCACTACATACAGATTATACAGCCACCACTAGAGGAGCTCACTACATACAGATTATACAGCCACCACTAGAGGAGCTCACTACATACAGATTATACAGCCACCACTAGAGGGAGCTCACTACATACAGATTATACAGCCACCACTAGAGGGAGCTCACTACATACAGATTATACAGCCACCACTAGAGGGAGCTCACTACATACAGATTATACAGCCACCACTAGAGGAGCTCACTACATACAGATTATACAGCCACCACTAGAGGAGCTCACTACATACAGATTATACAGCCACCACTAGAGGGAGCTCACTACATACAGATTATACAGCCACCACTAGAGGAGCTCACTACATACAGATTATACAGCCACCACTAGAGGAGCTCACTACATACAGATTATACAGCCACCACTAGAGGAGCTCACTACATACAGATTATACAGCCACCACTAGAGGAGCTCACTACATACAGATTATACAGCCACCACTAGAGGGAGCTCACTACATACAGATTATACAGCCACCACTAGAGGAGCTCACTACATACAGATTATACAGCCACCACTAGAGGAGCTCACTACATACAGATTATACAGCCACCACTAGAGGGAGCTCACTACATACAGATTATACAGCCACCACTAGAGGAGCTCACTACATACAGATTATACAGCCACCACTAGAGGGAGCTCACTACATACAGATTATACAGCCACCACTAGAGGGAGCTCACTACATACAGATTATACAGCCACCACTAGAGGAGCTCACTACATACAGATTATACAGCCACCACTAGAGGAGCTCACTACATACAGATTATACAGCCACCACTAGAGGAGCTCACTACATACAGATTATACAGCCACCACTAGAGGAGCTCACTACATACAGATTATACAGCCACCACTAGAGGAGCTCACTACATACAGATTATACAGCCACCACTAGAGGAGCTCACTACATACAGATTATACAGCCACCACTAGAGGAGCTCACTACATACAGATTATACAGCCACCACTAGAGGGAGCTCACTACATACAGATTATACAGCCACCACTAGAGGAGCTCACTACATACAGATTATACAGCCACCACTAGAGGGAGCTCACTACATACAGATTATACAGCCACCACTAGAGGGAGCTCACTACATACAGATTATACAGCCACCACTAGAGGGAGCTCACTACATACAGATTATACAGCCACCACTAGAGGGAGCTCACTACATACAGATTATACAGCCACCACTAGAGGGAGCTCACTACATACAGATTATACAGCCACCACTAGAGGGAGCTCACTACATACAGATTATACAGCCACCACTAGAGGGAGCTCACTACATACAGATTATACAGCCACCACTAGAGGGAGCTCACTACATACAGATTATACAGCCACCACTAGGGGAGCTCACTACATACAGATTATACAGCCACCACTAGAGGGAGCTCACTACATACAGATTATACAGCCACCACTAGAGGGAGCTCACTACATACAGATTATACAGCCACCACTAGAGGGAGCTCACTACATACAGATTATACAGCCACCACTAGAGGAGCTCACTACATACAGATTATACAGCCACCACTAGAGGGAGCTCACTACATACAGATTATACAGCCACCACTAGAGGGAGCTCACTACATACAGATTATACAGCCACCACTAGAGGAGCTCACTACATACAGATTATACAGCCACCACTAGAGGAGCTCACTACATACAGATTATACAGCCACCACTAGAGGAGCTCACTACATACAGATTATACAGCCACCACTAGAGGAGCTCACTACATACAGATTATACAGCCACCACTAGAGGGAGCTCACTACATACAGATTATACAGCCACCACTAGAGGGAGCTCACTACATACAGATTATACAGCCACCACTAGAGGGAGCTCACTACATACAGATTATACAGCCACCACTAGAGGGAGCTCACTACATACAGATTATACAGCCACCACTAGAGGGAGCTCACTACATACAGATTATACAGCCACCACTAGAGGGAGCTCACTACATACAGATTATACAGCCACCACTAGAGGGAGCTCACTACATACAGATTATACAGCCACCACTAGAGGGAGCTCACTACATACAGATTATACAGCCACCACTAGAGGGAGCTCACTACATACAGATTATACAGCCACCACTAGAGGGAGCTCACTACATACAGATTATACAGCCACCACTAGAGGGAGCCTCACTACATACAGATTATACAGCCACCACTAGAGGGAGCCTCACTACATACAGATTATACAGCCACCACTAGAGGGAGCTCACTACATACAGATTATACAGCCACCACTAGAGGGAGCTCACTACATACAGATTATACAGCCACCACTAGAGGGAGCTCACTACATACAGATTATACAGCCACCACTAGAGGGAGCTCACTACATACAGATTATACAGCCACCACTAGAGGGAGCTCACTACATACAGATTATACAGCCACCACTAGAGGGAGCTCACTACATACAGATTATACAGCCACCACTAGAGGGAGCTCACTACATACAGATTATACAGCCACCACTAGAGGGAGCTCACTACATACAGATTATACAGCCACCACTAGAGGGAGCTCACTACATACAGATTATACAGTCACCACTAGAGGGAGCTCACTACATACAGATTATACAGCCACCACTAGAGGGAGCTCACTACATAGAGATTATACAGCTACCACTAGAGGGAGCTCACTACATACAGATTATACAGCCACCACTAGAGGGAGCTCACTACATACAGATTATACAGCCACCACTAGAGGGAGCCTACTACATACAGATTATACAGCCACCACTAGAGGGAGCTCACTACATACAGATTATACAGCCACCACTAGAGGGAGCTCACTACATACAGATTATACAGCCACCACTAGAGGGAGCTCACTACATACAGATTATACAGCCACCACTAGAGGGAGCTCACTACATACAGATTATACAGCCACCACTAGAGGGAGCTCACTACATACAGATTATACAGCCACCACTAGAGGGAGCTCACTACATACAGATTATACAGCCACCACTAGAGGGAGCTCACTACATACAGATTATACAGCCACCACTAGAGGGAGCCCACTACATACAGATTATACAGTCACCACTAGGGGGAGCTCACTACATACAGATCATACAGCCACCACTAGAGGGAGCTCACTACGTACAGATTATACAGCCACCACTAGAGGGAGCTCACTACGTACAGATTATACAGCCACCACTAGAGGGAGCTCACTACATACAGATTATACAGCCACCACTAGAGGGAGCTCACTACATACAGATTATACAGTCACCACTAGAGGGACATCACTACATACAGATTATGCAGCCACCACTAGAAGAAGCTCACTACATACAGATTATACAGCCACCACTAGAGGGAGCTCACTACATACAGATTATACAGCCACCACTAGAGGGAGCTCACTACCTACAGATTATACAGCCACCACTAGAGGGAGCTCACTACATACAGATTATACAACCACCACTAGAGGGAGCTCACTACATTCAGATCATACAGCCACCACTAGAGGGAGCTCACTACATACAAATTATACAGCCAACACTAGAGGGACATCACTATATACAGATTATACAGCCACCACTAGAGGGAGCTCACTACATACAGATTATACAGCCACCACTAGAGGGAGCTCACTACATACAGATTATACAGCCACCACTAGAGGGAGCTCACTACATACAAATTATACAGCCACCACTAGAGGGACATCACTACATACAGATTATGCAGCCACCACTAGAAGAAGCTCACTACATACAGATTATACAGCCACCACTAGAGGGAGCTCACTACATACAGATTATACAGCTACCACTAGAGGGAGCTCACTACATACAGATTATACAGTCACCACTAGAGGGAGCTCACTACATACAGATTATACAGTCACCACTAGAGGGAGCTCACTACATACAGATTATACAGCCACCACTAGAGGGAGCTCACTACATACAGATTATACAGCCACCACTAGAGGGAGCTCACTACATACAGATTATACAGCCACCATTAGAGGGAGCTCACTACATACAGACTATACAGCCACCACTAGAGGGAGCTCACTACATACAGATTATACAGCCACCACTAGGAGGAGCTCACTACATACAGATTATACAGCCACCACCAGGGGGAGCTCAGTACAAACAGATCATACAGCCACCACTAGAGGGAGCTCACTACATACAGTTCATACAGTCACCACTAGGGGGAGCTCACTACATACAGATTATACAGTCACCACTAGAGGAAGCTCACTACATACAGATTATACAGCCACCACTAGAGGGAGCTCATTACATGCAGATTATACAGCCACCACTAGAGGGAGCTCACTACATACAGATTTTACAGCCACCACTAGAGGGAGCTCACTACATGCAGATTATACAGCCACCACTAGGGGGAGCTCACTACATGCAGATTATACAGCCACCACTAGAAGGAGCTCACTACATACAGATTATACATCCACCACTATAGGAGCTCACTACTTACAGATTATACAGCCACCACTAGAAGGAGCTCACTACATACAGATTATATAGAGACCAGTAGAGGGAGCTCACTACATACAGATTATACAGCCACCACTAGAGGGAGCTCACTACATACAGATTATACATCCACCACTATAGGAGCTCACTACATACATATTATACAGCCACCACTAGAGGGAGCTCAGTACATACAGATTATACAACCACCACTAGAGGGAGCTCACTACATACAGATTATACAGTCACCACTAGGGGGAGCTCACTACATACAGATTATACAGTCACCACTAGAGGGAGCCCACTACATACAGATTATACAGCCACCACTAGAGGGAGCTCACTGTTTATAGATTATAGAACTACTACTATTGCTCCTGCTGCTGTAGGCAGTCTGAAAACACTTCAATTTTTAAACATTGTTTTTTATGATTAAACTTTTTTGCTCATTAATCTCATTATATGACTTCATAGAGCTCTGCTGTTTCCCGTCAAACCAGATCAGGTTGCCCGTTAAATTGGCAACTGTCTGCAGTAACCACTAGAGAGCGCTCACTGCATACAGACATATGCTCTGGGGTCAGGGCTGCAGGAATTGGCTCTTGGACTTACAGGGAGATGACATGAGAGAAGGTAGGTGGGTGAGGGTCCAGCAGTGTCCTGCGTGTGTGCTGCATACATTCTACGACAGGTACACTAATAGGAGGATCAAGTATACCACATCATGCAGTGTTCCTGTCTTCTGTTAGTGGTCTCCAACCTGTGATTGCTGCCACAAAACCACTACTCCCATCATGCCCTGTATATATAGTGAAATATATCACTGTGTCATTTATGAAAGAAATGAATTGGAATTGCTTAAATAACAATGCCCTGATATGTACCCGGCTGTGAGAACATCTCGGGGAAGCCGCGGGGACCTCCAGGCGGCATGTCGGTGGTTGGAGTCTGGTCTATGGTGCAGCAGATACGTGCAGCAATGTCACCCCCTCCCCCGAGTATTGGAACATTTCAGTTCTTGAATGGAGCGATTCTACTTTTATAATAGGGAATTGCTAGATAAGCAGCAGTCTGTATTAGATGCCCCTGCACTGCCTGCTGTCCTCACCCCGCCTGTTCAGTGTACGTTACTTCAGCAGAGAGAAGCGTCTGATTATGCCTGACGCCACTTATCTCCGTCCAGAATAAAGGAACAGGTGAGTCGGGATCCAGCCTGTCTGCCCCTTGTTACCCCCCAGTGGGAGACATTGGGGCAGTCAGGCTGCCCCCCTTCTTTGGTTCGTAGTCATCATGCGTACGATCAGCCATATCTTCCGTGTTGTATCTGTATCCGCTCACACTGTTACTTTGTATCAAGACAGGAAATAAACAAGATGTAACTTTCCTGCCAGGAGAGAAGTGATGATGAGGCTGCCGTCCAGGGCCTTACCTGCGGCTGGGGGCAACTCTGTCACTTCTGCCCCGTGGATACACGTCAGTTCCACCAGAAATGCCAGCAGAAGGTAAAGCTTCATTGTTCTGCACTCGGTCTCCAGGAAGACGTCAATCCCTGCAAATCATCCAAATAGCATTTAAATGTGAGGAGGTGTGGGGGTGGAGCAGCCCGGGGAGGGGTCTGCCGATGGGACGGCTCCAGCCACCTGTTACCTGAAGCCCCAGGCAACTTCACCTGAGATGAAATATCTTCTGTTGTCAAACAGGATGAGATACAAGCGAACGACTCGATCCGGCACAAAACATCCAGTGAGATCCTCCCCAGCCCTGACAGCGCCGTGGGGTCACAGTCAGGACAGAAGACGGAGCGCCAGGTGACGGGCTCTGCTGCACCGTGGAGCCCCGAAGATCTAATGTAAAGGATTGATTGCATAAACCCTGCACTTTTCGGGGCCACCCTCAATATAAGAGATCAGGGGTCCGATGCTGGTCCTGAATTACCATGTTCATTTTGTCACTTTCCTTTCAGGGTGCGGCGCCCATATAGATGTCACAAGGGCGTAGCATTAGGGGGTGCAGAGGTCGCTACCGGGCCCAGGAGCCAAAGGGGGCCCAAAGACCCTTGTGCCACATAAGAAGACACCGGCATTGTAGAAAGTGCATGCTGGTAGGGCTCTGCTATAGATTTTGCACTGGGGCCCAGGATCTTCAAGTCAGACCTCTGGCTGGAGGGAAGGGGTTAGGTCAATAATTTGGCAATAATTTTTATTTTTTTTGGGGGGTGGGGGTTAGTTTCAATGTTTGCTTCAGGCAGCACGAAGGCTGTGTGCTTCCCTGCCCCTGGCCACAAAGCCCTGAGGGAAGGGGGCCCAAACTGAACTCTTGCACCAGGGCCCGTGAGCCTTTAGCTAAGCCCCTGGATGAGTGGTGGAACTAGAAATGACTGGGCCTCACAGCAAATTTTTGAATTGGCCCCCTCCCCCAGCAGCTTCTTTGCAACCCCTGCTCCTGAGGCTAGTCAAGGTGGAGGGCGTCAGATGAGGCCCGGCAGCCAGTCCGTCCGTCCGTTTCCTACAGTGTCGCCGTATATAATCTCATTGTATAATACTGTTGAGGGGCCCCTGACAATAAAATCTTCTAGTCTTCCTTCTAGGTGGGCCAACTTCCGCACGGCGGTCAGATTACCGTCCAGGTAGGAATGGTCCGGTCAGGATGGACACATTGTATGACATACCAGCCCGTAACCCGTTCATAGGAATCCACTGAATCACACTTCCCCAAGAGACGCTTTCATTCAACTTTGGGGCGTCTTTCAAGACTCGCTGTTGAGCAATTTTTCCAGATTCACTTCGATCAGCCGGTGACTCACAGTGCTAAGAAGTTGCAGAACTGAAATCACGTAACGATTGCGTCATGTGAACCGAGTCTTGCCTGTGATGGAGCAATTGTATTGCAGGTTCAGACCAGGGCTCTAACTAACGGAACGGATGGGCTTTCAGACTCTGGATGTAACTCAGAATGTTCTCATTCACTGCCAGCAACCAGAGATGTTGAAAAGGGTGATGAACTGAGGCCCCCTTTTTTTCCCAGAATTTACGCCCCTCTCCAGGTGGTTTCCCGTCTTTGGCGCCATCTCATCCACTTTCCGCGCAGAACTAATTGCTGGAGCCTCGTGTAATGTTTCAGACGTCTCAGATTTCTCTATTGTAAGGATTTGATGACATTGGCTCCTCTGCTCGGATACACGTATCCACGCCGCTGGGGCCCATCTTTGTGATTCTGGTCGTTGTGGTGATAACTTTTGTTCCTCATAAACCCAACAACCAAGTTGGCAAACTCCACCGCCCAGTAAATGCACAACCTCCGCCCGCCGGCGCCTCTGCAAACATCTGATCCTGCCATGAAAATGCATGTTTGCGTGTCGTGGCACTTAAGTCCACTTCACCTGTTATTGACTCATCGTCTTGTGGTGGAAACCGCTACGCTGTATCCACAGGGCGGTGCGTGATGTCATGTTTTTGTCTAGACAGCGATCCAGCCACCATTTTGTATCCACATGAGAGTTAGATGCAGACCACGCGGTATCAGGCGCGCTGTGTTTGTGTCACGGTAGCTTCTTTACTGCAGACATAGCTGAGGCCACTGAGTAGTCTCATCTACAAATGAAAAAGTTGGTGAACCCTTTGGGATGACCTGGATTTCTGCACTGACTTCATGCATCTCCGTAACACGTCTTCTGAAAGTTGTCTGCCTCCAGCCATGGTTCACACTAACCAGTTTTCCTCGAGAAAAACAGATCTGTCAGTAACCAGGCTTTGTGTGCCTTTATGTAATGGACAATGCACTGACAATCTCATCTCCTTCCGCATCTGTTGCTCCTTTCCGTGGCCCCGCAAAAATTTTAGATCATGTCCTATTCTTGTCTGTTTTGCAGACAAGAATAGGCATTTCTATTATGGGCCGTCTGTTCCGTTCTGCAAATTGCGAAAGGCACACGGACCGCATCCGTGTTTGGGTGCAAGAGGCCTAATTAAAACACTTCTTCGAGAGGTCGTTAACGCAGAGGTTCACTTACTTTTTCCTCCAAGCACTATGGATAATAAAAAGACCGTGTCCAGAGAGTTGTGGTCAAAGATTCCTATTCAGAATGGTCCCGGGTTAAAGTCGTGACCCCAAGGTTCAGTGCTGGGTCCTCTGATACTTAATCTATTAATGATGTAGAAGATGGGAGTAGTAGTACTGTTTGTATTTTTGCAGGTGACACTAAGCTGTGTAGTACTGTGCAGTCTATGGAAGATGTCCATAAACTACAAGCCGACTTGGACTCTGAGTGATTGGGCATCAACTTGGCAAATGAGGTTCAATGTGGATGAATGTAAAGTTGGAGTTTTGCAAAAGTTTTTTTTTTTTTTTTTAAGTTGTAAAATAAATACCCATTACCCTACAAGTTTGGTATCGCGGGATTCATATTGAGCCGCAGAATAAGGATGTCAGGTCATTATTACCGCACAGTGAACGCCGTGATGTCAATACCCCAAAAATCTGGGTGGAATTATGTTGTTTTTTTTTTTCAATTTAACCCCACAAAGATTTTTTTTCCCGTTTTCCAATAAAAGACAGGTTAAATTAAATGGTACCATTACCGTATGCATCTTGTCCCGCAGAAAAATAAGCCCTCAAATGGATATGTGAACAGAAAAATAAAAAAAGTTATGGCTATTGGAATGTGTGTGTGTGTGGGAGACGAAAGGCAAAACAAAAAATGGGACTGGTACGTAAGGGGTTAAATCATTATTATTAGTTACATTGTCTATAGTTGTGACTTAAATGCAATCAGACACATTGGGGGTCATTTACTATCCAGAAATACGTCTATATTAGGCGTATCTGCGGTACAAAGGTTATTTGCGTGGCAAAATATGACTCTTACCTTCTCACGCCTGGTCTAAAAAAGTGGGCGTGGCATGGGCTGGGAAGGGGAGGGACACACCCATCTCATTCATCATTTCCTACCCCTGTTGCAGGCGTAGAATAGGGTCTAAATGTAAAACAGCGACGAAGCTGGTGTAGATTTAGACCGGCGGTGGATGCGCCGAAGTTATGGAGAGTCCGGCGCCTCTTCATAACTTCCACCGCCAGCGCACGGCCTTATTAAGACCAGAGTCTAAATGTCTAAAACACCGGTCTTAATAAATGACCCCCATTGTATTGGATCAGTGCGGAAATCCAGGTCATTCCGAAGGGTTCACCTACTATTTTTCAGTTTTTAATTTTTGCAAATCTCCTGTATGGTCCTGCACTGCTCGAACAAGAACGGACATGGGAGGAGCCAATCAGCGGCCGCTTCACGGCGCCCGTCGCCTCCTGGACCAGTCACTGCAATGGGACAGTTGTTGGCCCTGGGGTGGGGTGGTCTGGAGCCTCATGAAATGCCCCAATGTGGTCATACACTGCATGGGCATCTGATACCCCGGCTCCAATCCCGTCTTCTGATCTGTCCTTCATATTACAGAACACGGAGAGCGATAAGTCAACAGCCGCTTGGAAAGGATAAATTCCTGCTTGAGGTTTCCTGCTTCCATTTACTTAGCAATGTTGACACAAGAAAGGAGAATATTTCACAGGATGAGATCTGCGCTCAATCAACACCCGCCCCTAAATATAAAAGGTGCTTGAGGTCGATTTGCCAAGATGTTGTAAGAGGAAGAATCTTCATCTTGTGTAAAAGAGCAGAGTCACGATCTGCTGCATCTTCTGAGGCTTCTGCCTTCGAGTGTCTCCTGGAATTTGCAGGAAATCTTACGATCATCATGTCAACCGCTTCAGGTGCTCGATGCAATAAACCCAGAGGAACTTTTATGGGGAAAACATTTCCAGTAATATAATCGAGCTGCGGTCATCTTTATGGGAGTGCCAGAGATACCAGAGCGCTCTACTCACCTCCACCTCACCTACCCGTCTCCAGCAGTCCCATGGAGATGACTGGAGCTGCAGGGCGCATGCACGACCACCACACCCTTCATAGGGGGAAACACATTCTTGTGATGAGTGGGGGTTCTAGCAGTCGGACCCCCACCGATTAATCACTTATCACCTATCCCATGGATAGCGGATAATTGTTACTGTAACAGAGGAACCGTAGGAGCTCCAGATCGGCTTCACGCCGCTGATATACATGCTTCAGCCCCCATAATAGAAAAATTATGCATCGATTTTCTATATGAGGCCACAGGAATTTCCTGGTAATGGAGGAGAAACAAAGCAGAGCGCATGGAAATGTTGCGCATGCGCAGTATGATGCCGGGACGGCCCATGCACTGCTCTTACCCGTCTGTGGGCATCAATGACAGAATCACTGGATTCACTACGGTCAATGATGCTGAACCCAGCAGCAGGGAAAGTACTGTGCATGGCCCTGGAATCGCACACTGCGCATGCGTGAGAACAGACCTTCAGCTTTTAATCAACCCCAAGTGGGAGACTCTTTTTCCAATATACAAGGACTGCTCCACGGTAGTCACACACAGCAAATGTAGTGCCAGTATTCAAAAAGGTGGCAAAAGTTTATCCTCTAATGGGTAAAAATACTTAAAGATTTAAAGGTTTTCTAAGAGATTCCAACCTGGAATTCCTCAATGGAAATAACCGAGCCACAACCGAGTCGGTACTGGAGAAGTCACCAATCCATTACCAGTGGGGTACCACAAGGGTCAGTACTGGAGAAGTCACCATTACCAGTGGGGTACCACAAGGGTCAGTACTGGAGAAGTCACCATTACCAGTTGGTTACCACAAGGGTCAGTATTGGAGAAGTCACCATTACCAGTTGTTTACCACAAGGGTCAGTACTGGAGAAGTCACCATTACCAGTGAGTTACCACAAGGGTCAGTACTGGAGAAGTCACCATTACCAGTTGGTTACCACAAGGGTCAGTATTGGAGAAGTCACCATTACCAGTTGTTTACCACAAGGGTCAGTACTGGAGAAGTCACCATTACCAGTTGTTTACCACAAGGGTCAGTACTGGAGAAGTCACCATTACCAGTGAGGTACCACAAGGGTCAGTACTGGAGAAGTCACCATTACCAGTGGGGTACCACAAGGGTCAGTACTGGAGAAGGCATCATTACCAGTTGGTTACCACAAGGGTCAGTACTGGAGAAGTCACCATTACCAGTTGGTTACCACAAGGGTCAGTACTGGAGAAGTCACCATTACCAGTGGGGTACCACAAGGGTCAGTACTGGAGAAGTCACCATTACCAGTGAGGTACCACAAGGGTCAGTACTGGAGAAGTCACCATTACCAGTTGTTTACCAGTTTACCACAAGGGTCAGTACTGGAGAAGTCACCATTACCAGTGGGGTACCACAAGGGTCAGTATTGGAGAAGTCACCATTACCAGTTGTTTACCACAAGGGTCAGTACTGGAGAAGTCACCATTACCAGTGGGGTACCACAAGGGTCAGTACTGGAGAAGGCATCATTACCAGTTGTTTACCACAAGGGTCAGTACTGGAGAAGTCACCATTACCAGTTGGTTACCGCAAGGGTCAGTACTGGAGAAGTCACCATTACCAGTTGGTTACCACAAGGGTCAGTACTGGAGAAGTCACCATTACCAGTGGGGTACCACAAGGGTCAGTACTGGAGAAGTCACCATTACCAGTGAGGTACCACAAGGGTCAGTACTGGAGAAGTCACCATTACCAGTTGTTTACCAGTTTACCACAAGGGTCAGTACTGGAGAAGTCACCATTACCAGTTGTTTACCACAAGGGTCAGTACTGGAGAAGTCACCATTACCAGTGGGGTACCACAAGGGTCAGTACTGGAGAAGGCATCATTACCAGTTGTTTACCACAAGGGTCAGTACTGGAGAAGTCACCATTACCAGTTGGTTACCGCAAGGGTCAGTACTGGAGAAGTCACCATTACCAGTTGGTTACCACAAGGGTCAGTACTGGAGAAGTCACCATTACCAGTGGGGTACCACAAGGGTCAGTACTGGAGAAGTCACCATTACCAGTGAGGTACCACAAGGGTCAGTACTGGAGAAGTCACCATTACCAGTTGTTTACCAGTTTACCACAAGGGTCAGTACTGGAGAAGTCACCATTACCAGTGGGGTACCACAAGGGTCAGTATTGGAGAAGTCACCATTACCAGTTTTTTACCACAAGGGTCAGTACTGGAGAAGTCACCATTACCAGTGAGGTACCACAAGGGTCAGTACTGGAGAAGGCATCATTACCAGTTGTTTACCACAAGGGTCAGTACTGGAGAAGTCACCATTACCAGTTGGTTACCGCAAGGGTCAGTACTGGAGAAGTCACCATTACCAGTTGGTTACCACAAGGGTCAGTACTGGAGAAGTCACCATTACCAGTGGGGTACCACAAGGGTCAGTACTGGAGAAGTCACCATTACCAGTGAGGTACCACAAGGGTCAGTACTGGAGAAGTCACCATTACCAGTGGGGTACCACAAGGGTCAGTACTGGAGAAGTCACCATTACCAGTGGGGTACCACAAGGGTCAGTATTGGAGAAGTCACCATTACCAGTTGTTTACCACAAGGGTCAGTACTGAAGAAGGCACCATTACCAGTGAGGTACCACGAGGGTGAGAATTGGAGGAGTCACCATCACCAGTTGGTTACCACAGGGATCAGTATTGAAGAGGTCCCAGTTAGCAGTATGGTACCACAGGGGTCAGTATTGGAGGAGTCACCTTTACCACTTCATCTGCATCAAAGAACAAATTATTACTGGCAATCCAGACGCGATCCCTATGAATACTATATCATGCACGAAGACAGACGGCATCATTTATTAAATTCAGTTAAAGTTGCGTAGGAATGGACAAAAATGTGCAGAAGGTTAAATGTGACAGACTGTTCTACTTGGTTCCCTGGACTTGGTGAGTGACTGAAACAGGTAAATTAGATGGGGAAAGAATCAGCCCTGACATCTACTTCGGTGACAAAGGCACTTCAGATCTGGTTAGGCCAGTTGTGTCAAGACGTGTAAAGGAGTCTGGTTAGAGGAGAACTCCCACAGAACTTCTTTTCTAAAGTCCGATCAGGGTTCCCCTGTGACATTTTTTCTGGATTCTTGGCACTCTAATGATTCCAGAAGAGATATTTGGATCAATGTCCTAATGATAAACCATCCAAAAACTATTTCTGCAGTCGGCCATTTCACCTCGATTCATTGGTTGGTTCCCAAGCTGAGAAAATGTTAGAGTCTCTGAACAATGGTAAAAGACTGAGTCAAGTTCACAGACACAAAGAAGTTGTTAGGAACTGTACCTCCAGGGGTTAAAAAAATAGAAGATCTTCTGTATCCAGGACGAGCCGTAAATTTTTCAGATCTTTGACATCAGGCATATGGGTGTGCAGATAGGGGCGAGAACGGGAAATTTCTCTTCTGTATGCTCCAGGGCACCATCAAATGCTTGGGTCTCCTTAAAGGGCTTCTGTCACCCCCCTTAACCCATTTTTCACTAGCTGACATTAGCTATTTGCTAATGTCAGCTGAGTCGAAATATATATTTATTACCTTGTCCGAAGTTGTAAATAACGTTAAAAAGCCACTTTTATATTATGCAAATGATCTTCGCTACCAGCAAGTTGGGCGTTTACTTGCTGGTAGCCGCCGCATCTAGATGAGTTATGCACGCCCCCTTCCTCGTTTGATAGACAGGGCCAGCGCTTTCTCCTCCTCGCACTGGCCCTGTCTGAAGATGAAATCCCGCGCCTGCGCCGTACCGCTCAGTAGTCGGAGCAGGCTCTCTGAGTGAAGGACGCGAGCTTTGCCGCTCCGTCCTCAGTGCGCCTGCGCCGATTACGTCACCGCTACACCCGGAAGGGAGCGGTGCGGCGCAGGCGCGGGATTTCATCTTCAGACAGGGCCAGTGCGAGGAGAGAAAGCTGGCCCTGTCTATCAAGCGAGGAAGGGCGTGCATAACTCATCTAGATGCGGCGACTACCAGCAAGTAAACGCCCAACCTGCTGTGTAGCGTAAGATCATTTGCATAATATAAAGTGGCTTTAACGTTATTTACAACTTCGGACAAGGTAATAAATATATATTTCGACTCAGCTGACATTAGCAAATAGCTAATGTCAGCTAGTGAAAAATGGGTTAAGGGGGGTGACAGAAGCCCTTTAAGAACACAACTCTATGCACTCAAGTTCAAAGAATTCCTTCCAGATGCCCTTTTCCCCAATCCATTCATTCTTCAGCTCCTCCAAGGATTTTTGGAAAAAGCAGCATTAGAAGAAGTACCATCTTCAGAGAATGGTTCCTAATGAAGGAAAATAAATTTTATCAATCTTGGTGTTTTGGAGAAAAATTGTTTTTTTTTTTTTCCTGGCCTCAATCCATCTCACAGAAAGCCTCCTGCACATCTCCTTATTACCCAACCATAGGAGATTTGTCAGAACCAACCCCGGTCCATTCTGCAATTCGCTGTCCTGCCCTTGGGCACTTTATCTGCTCCCAGAGTTTTACCAATATCACGGTAATTCTAACAGATCCCATACCCCAATGATAGGCGGGTGAAGGCGTCTGATGGATCTGCACACAACCACGCAGCTGGTACAAGATCATGGCTTCCAGATCCATTACATGGAGTCACAGCGAGTCCCAATTTAGAAGCTAAAATAACTAGCTTCATCATAACCTTTTATCAGCTAACAATAAAGTTATCACCAGAGGGGAGAGACGCCGTCCTAAAGGGGTCGAGTCACCTCTTCCCTCACCCTAGTGTCCTTTGGCGATACCATAAGAATGTTGGATCTCCTATCTTCATCAATGGATGTAATAAGATGGGCCATAGCTCACGTCGGCTGCTCCAAGGCAATGTACACACTTCTTGGAACAGATGTCACAAGACCCTAGATAAGGTTTTGTTGGGTCTATTAATCAACTCACCAAGAGCTGAAGTTGGGGGGCTCAAACCCCATCATCGGCTAGCTGGTAATTCTCTGATACCTAACCTCAGAAAGTCCTCATTACAGTGAGTATGTAGACAGATTGAGGATCCAAAATATGTGGCACAAGAAGAAGAGGTTGTCATCCAGCCTGAAAGATCTCAGGGCGGTCAGGCTAGCCCTAGCTCAACCTAACCCTCACAACCACCAAACGCTTCTTTAGTCAAACTACTTACCAAATGGTTTATATCAATAAAGAGGCTGCAGGCAGAAGTCATGGCCATTTTCCCATTCTGGCCTCGCATAGCCTACTTCTCGTTCCTCTAGTCCTGTAAAGGCTAAGCTTCGGAACTCTAGCTGTGGTAGAACTACAACTCCCAAGATGTACACTTGCTTGGCTGTTCTCAGAATTCCACAGGAATGAATGGAGCATGCTGGGAGTGGTAGTGGAGTTCCGGAGGTTAGCCATCACTGCGCTAGTCACTCCTGACAGGCAGGTACTGCAGACTTCGCAGAATTCTGGACTTTCTCTTCCAGAAGGCGATTCTTCTTCCTAACCCACCCAACTTACATCTCACGGTGTGGAAGTTGGCAAGAACAACCTGTTAAACCTAGGATTTCTACTGAGAATTCCTGAAAGCTTACAACATTTTTGCAAAAAGGATTCAATAATAATAAAAAAAACCTTTGCGGTGCAATTCACCACCATCAAGGGACAGTGGCAAAGCAAGGTCAAAAGTTCCTTCAGAGCCTCAAAAAATCTCAGTCCAGCATTTCATTGCCTGCACTTTCTGGGGTCTTGTCTGCAATTCTGGTCTACACTTAATATATGGACTGTAGTATCTCAGGGGAAGGGGGGGGGGGGTCCTCCTGGATTACACAATTCTACCATACTACAGTTGAGTTATTAGGTGTAGACCAGAATTTACAGGACACAGCGCTCAATATACCGTAACAAACAGCGTGTTGTCTTAAAGGACAAGTGAGCAGACTAACACGTGGGACGCCAAGCAAAGAGGAACTACACGAGTCGACTTACGGGGAGCCAGGAGACTCGGCTGGAGGTAGGCTCCATCGATCAAACAGGGCTGGTCCTGGAAAGACATCAATGTGGTACAGATTTATATATATATGTGCATTGATATTATGTAGATAAGATTCATCCCGAGGAAATTTCTATCCATGACTCTAGATGGATGAGATATTTACATGAACTCTCATAGGGGACTAACAACTATTTAATATCACCATTAGAGTTGAGCGAAACCGAACTGTATAGTTCAGGTTCGTACTGAACTTTACGGTTTTCCACACCTGGACCCGAACCCGAACATTTCCGTAAAAGTTCGGGTTCGTTGTTAGTTGATTTCTTCCTGCTTTTTGAAAGGCTGCAGGGCAGCCAATCAACAAGCGTTTTACTACTTTGCCCTAAGAAGCCATCATAGCCATGCCTATGTGACCTGCATGTGTGCCAGGGACATCAGTCTAATCCTTTTGGTAGCTCAGTGGAGGAAAAATTCCTTTTTTCTGGCAGGTCAAGTCCCCTACATTACCTATTTTATAACTTTGGGGTGACATAGGGCATTTCTGTAGTTGCTGTAATAAACCCGGCACTTCGTACTACAGAGCATGTTTGCATACAACGCTGAAAAACCTGTTTTAAAATTTTGCGGTGACATGCCGCATTTCTGTAATTGGGGGAATAAACCCGTAGTGTTGTGCCACAGAGCACATTTGCATACAACGCTGAAAAACCTGTTTTATAATTTTTGGGGTGACAAGCCGCATTTCTGTAGTGTGTTGCAATAACCACTGGTTTTGTGCTACATAGCAGATGAGGCCGACCCTGTATTTCAGTCATTTTAAGTAACCTGTGGAACTCCACATTTGCATAGTTGGTTGCAAACACACCGGTTTTGTGGTAGATAGCACATTAGCGGTGTACGCTGCATTTCTGACAGTCTAATTAAACCGTTAACTTCTGCTTTACATTGTCGGTTTGAAAAATCAAATTTTTGTTGATAGTGAAGTAATTGTATTGAATTGCTCCTTTATACTGTTCTGTGACCTAAAGAAATGTATTCCGTTTATGAGCCGGCCCTGCCTTACTGTTAGTGAACTTAATTGTTGACTTTTGGCAGTTAAATTGACACCAGAGATAAACCATCTGTCAGCTTGGAGGGTGAACGCAAATAATGAGGAGAACATCAAATAAGGGACGTGGACATGGCCGTGGTGGTGTTGGTGGAGCTCCTGTTGCTGGCAGAGGACGTGGCCGTTCAGCACCAACTACAGGTCCAAGTGAAACTCCTAGGCCCGAATGCCTCTCTACGGATGGTGAGGCCAGAACATGTACAGGAGATAGTAGATTGGGTGGCTGACAGTGGCGCCAGTTCCTTCACAGTATCTAACACCCAGTCCTCTGCAGAAAGCTCAGAGTTGTCACCTGCAGCCCATGCCCATCAGTCGTCCACCTCACCCCCTTGCAAATCAGCCAAGCAGTCTGAGCCCCAAATCATGCAGGAAAGTCTCATGCTTTTTGATGACTCTGCTGGCAGGGTTTCCTCGGCCCATCCACCTAGCCCTGCCCCAGAAGTGGAAGACCCTAAATGCACTGATGCTCAACCACTTTTGTTGCAGGATGAGGACATGGGAATACCGCCGCAACACGTCTCTGATGATGACGAAACACAGGAGCCAACTGCTGCGGCTTCCTGCAGTGTGCAGACCGACGAGGATGGCAGGGGTCATGAATGGGTGGAAGATGATGTGGAGGATGATGAAGTCCTAGACCCAGACAAGACTGAAGGTCGTGCTAGTGACGTGTGCAGTTCTGAGGAAGAGGCGGTGGTCGCACAGAGGCAACAGCATAGCAAAAGAGGGAGCAGGGTGCAAAAGCGCATCGGCCGTCTCCGAGACAGTATGCCTGCTGCTGCCCACCGCACCCAGGGACCGAGCACACCAAGGCCTGCTCCAAGGAGTTCATTGGTGTGGCAGTTCTTCAGACAATGTTTGCTGCCGGTGAAGAAGTCCTACTTTTTTGTTGTTATGGGTGATGGGACGGCGGGTCCACTCAGGCATGGTCACTTAAAATACCAATTAGCAGGAGGCAGGGCCTGGCAGCACGTTTGGATCACACTGCGCGCTTATGTGACGTCACAACGTTATCAGCGCTGCGGCTGCACCGGCCAATTCTGGTTTGTACAGGCGGGCCGGGAAGTCGGGAACAGAGGAGGGCGGGATGGGACCTCTGCTCATCTCACGGGTGCCAGTGCCACATACTAGTCTGCCACTGCCCAGTGCCCACACTAGACTCTCTACTACACAGTGACTAACCCCCATCGTCCTCGCCTCGCTCCCTCTCTGACAGCCAGTCACAGCGGCAGAACTCACTCTGAATCACTAAGCGTCTTAGCCACCTCAAACCACCCAGCCAGAGCGCGCCGCCCACAGTGCCGAATTTAACCCCTAAGATCTTAATATAGGTGGAGGCCTTCGCAAATTGTGGCAGATCGAAGTCTGGATCAGAATTCAGTGTCCAGAAAGCTTGACTCTTCTCAAGGTTGACCAGAGACCCTGAGGCCTCCGAGTGACTTCTGATGGCTGCCGACAACATCTCCACCTCACGAGGCTCAGATATCACCACAGTCACATCATCCGCGTAGGCAACAACACTCAGAGGCAAGCAGCGGAGGACCGGCACCCCCTGAAAATCACACTCCTGCAGCGACCTCAGGAACGGGTCCAAGGCAAACACATACAGCAGTAGACTCAGCGGGCAACCCTGTCTCACCCCAGCCTCAACCCTGAATGTGTCACCCTGCCAACCATTGACCAGAGGAAAGCTCTCAGCCTCTCTATACAAGGTTTTCAGCCAATCGATGAATTGTCCCAGAATACCGTACTTTGACAAAGTGGCCCATAGATACTCGTGGTCTACTCTGTCAAAGGCTTTAGCCTGGTCCAGACCTACAACATATCTCCCACACCTCAGAGCTTTACATCTCTCAAACATCTCCCTTATCGAGAGGACTGCTCCAGAGATGTTCCGCCCTTTTACTGTGCCGAACTGACAGCCTGCCAACAGTGCCCGGGACAAACAGACTAACCTAGAGAACAGGATTTTTTGCCAGAATCTTCCTGTCGACATTCAAGAGGGCAATCGGCCTCCAGTTCTTGATGTCACTAGGCTCCTTACCTTTAGACAGCAGAATTAGCGAGGACACCCTCATGGACGGAGGCATCAGGTGACTTTCTAGACAATTTTTGTACACGTCCACGAGGATTGGGGCTAAGTGGTCTCTGAACTTCTTATAGAATTCTGCAGTAATACCATCTGGACCTGGTGCCTTCTTCAGATGTAACTGGTCAATGGCCACTTTAACCTCCTCCACCGTTAATTCTGCTGTCAAAGGAGAAAAGTCCACATCGTTAGTATCAGGGCCTGGAGTTGCCTCCAAGAATTGGGTCACTTTTTCCTTATCCAAAACCTTCCTCTGAAATAAGTCAGCATAGTAAGATCTCACCACCCCCAGGATACCCTCCCGAGATTCTTGCAAAACACCCTGGGAGTCAGTGAGACCTGCGACCACTTTGTTTGTTACACGCTCCCGACAGTTCTCAAAGGGATAAGGTGACCCTAAGGTCCCATAATCCCGTTCCAGAACCAGGGAGGTGTACCTGCTGTACTGATACTGCCTTATCTCAGATTTCAGTCGGTTTATCTTTTGCTGGTCCCCCCCATCTGCCGAATACAGTGACTCCAATTCTTTCCGCAGTCTGAGATACTGGCTGTACTTACTCTTCCCTTTCTTAAATGACAATCTCCTCAAGAGGGATCTGATCTCCTCCTGTCAAGTTGTTGCTGAAAAGAGAGTGGACACAATCCTGGACATAAGGATCCTCCAGGAGACTAGAGTTAAGTCTCCATAGGCCCCTACCAACATCAGGACGCTTAGTGGCCCCTAGGCAGAGTGATCAGAGAAAGGGACGATTTTCTCACTCATCCCACTAACCACTTCTGTACGGTTCACAAGAGCCATATCAATGCGACTACTTCTGTCAGCACATGAGTATGTACATTTTGGTTTCCTACCACCCTGTGTGAACACATCGCTGAGGCCTGCCTGCTGGATCATGCTATTAAGGACCTTGGAGTCCCTGGTCACTGCTCGGCCGGAGGATCTGTCACCTGATGTCCTAGTGACATTGAAATCTCCAGCCAACACCACTGGGACTGAGTTAAAGAGATACCGCTTAACCTCGGTAAATAACTGGATCCTTTCCGCCACTGACTGTGGGCCATAGATATTAATGAGCCGGAGTCTTCTACCATGGATTGTGACCTCCAGGACCAGACACCGACCCATAATAACTTCTGTCAGTCTGTGTACGATGACATCATTGGTGGAGAACAATATAGCAACCCCGGCATAAGGCAGAAGAAGGACCCGACCTCCATTCCCTCTCAGCCCTGATGTGGTCAGTCGAGTCTCCTGTAAGAAGATGACATCTGCATCAAGAGATCTCGGGTGGTCATACACTATGTGCCTTGTCTTTCTTACTTTAATACTGTTCACATTGCTGGAAAACAATTCTAAAGAAAACCCGGCCATCATCACACAACACAAAAGGAAGAGCAGCGATGTCATACCCATCATCATAGGTCGGAGTCGCCCTGCTTAGCACCGGTCTCCATGTCTGATTCTACCTGGGACTCTGCAGTATAGCGTTTTCTTTTGGTCGGGGGATCCTCAGTGTCCCTTTCATATTCGTCATCAATAGACCTCAGTTCTCGCTCATAATCCCCCTCAGACTCTGACAGGACCTCGTGCAGTATACCAGACCAACAGGGGAAATGTCTCTGTGAGGTCACGGTGTGAGTATAGGTAGGCCGAGGGTAAAAACAACACAGTTCTCGGTTACGCGCAGTTTTGTCGTCCCTGGGCAGGCCTGCACCAGTTGAGTGGGAGAACCGCACTGGATTCTCCGGGGCACACTCTGTTTACAGGGGACACCGGCCAGGTGGTGTTTCGAGGTGCCCTTGATGGTAACCGGGTTTGGTGTGCTTTAGCGGCTGGGCCCCTGGATAATGTAAAGTCGTGACGCCAGTACCGTTACAGTACAACAATGATGAGAGTAGTAGTAGTAATTGAAGAGTGTGACACAAGTTGAATCCAACTCACAACTTTTACTGAACGTTGGTTCCTGGTAACGGTTACATCCAGAAGTAATACAGTCTCTCATATCAATGGAGGCAGAATATAGTAAGTCCACAGTTCACAGGCTTTTTATATCTACAGCTGCGTATCAGGTATATAGAAAATAAGTCAGTATTTCGGGTCTGCAGCTTTTTCCTGGCACTAATCCCAATCAAGGTGATTTGCAGATTCCTTAGCTTCTACTTCAGTGCTTTCTAGCAGACGGCCTTTCTGCTCTCAGAATGTAAACTGGCGGTGAGGCTGCTGGAAGCAATGTGCCCTACACCGAATACGAAGGTGTCTGGAAAGCCCTATAAAACGGCTGATACACTCCTTTGTCTTTCTTGTATAAAATAATCCTTCCACTTGTTACTTGTAAAACTTGTCACTGGTCACTCCGGAGGAATAAACTGTAGAAGTGGATCGCACCTTTCCTTGCTTTGCCTGCTTCTTTGGCTCTTAGGATTTGGATGCCTCCTTGGTTTCTATGGACCATGGGGCCCAAGAAAGCTGAGAAAGAGGGGCCCCTCTCCTCTTCCCAGCTACAACATGGCTGAACTTGTTGACTCTAGTCTAAACTAAAGGTTCGAAGACTCCCCTGACTAGGCCTGAGCTGGTCTATATAGACTATGACACTATTCCCCCATCTAGTGGTGAAACTAGTGTAGTGCAGCTAGTCAGCCTGTAAATGAGGATCTTACAGGATAAATCACATAAATGTATGACAAAGTATGACACGAGATAAAAGATGGCTTAAAAATACAATAAAACACTTTTGCAGTGCCCATGTACACTAGTGGGACGCTGCACTCGTACCTGTTAGATATGACCATCACCTCTAACCCTTTATGGACTTTCTCCCTGACACTCTCAGCTTACGGGAGGACTTGTCTTTCTCTTGTTGCTCTTACTTTCCTCAAATACTGCTGGTGAAGAAGAAGAAGCTACCTCTGACTGTTGCTGTCCCTCAGGGACAACCTCCATACTCCCCTGTGCAGTATCTGGGCCCTCATGTTCTGGAGCTGCAGTACCTGATCCCTGCTGGACTTCTTGTCTGGTCAGAATGGACCATGACATTAAGGCCTCCTCCTCCACAGCATCTGCCTCCAACAATTCCTCATCAGGAAGCTCCTTACATATATTGTGCCATGCCATGATATTGTGCCATGCGTCCAGACAGTCCCTGTGACCCATTGTGCCACATAGATTACATCTGATGTTCTGACAGTTTGCACTTTTGTGGCCGACCTCACCACACAGGTTGCACTTGACCACAGTGCACACGCTTGCAACATGACCGGCTCTGCCACACTTAAAAAACTTCCTGGGCTGACCTGGGTAGAAGCTCTCCCAATAAAGAAG
Organism: Bufotes viridis; assembly: GCA_033119425.1. NCBI lineage: Eukaryota > Metazoa > Chordata > Amphibia > Anura > Bufonidae > Bufotes > Bufotes viridis. Next base: position 6,325,751 of record CM065596.1, read on the forward strand.
GAGTTTGGTAGATGCCACGTGATATTTTTATGCTGGTGTAGCTTCACCAAAACCTTCCACCCTCCAGTCCAGATGTGGCGTTTCGAAATGTCAGCTTTATACAATCACGCATCTTTGAGGTGACTTGTTGAATCAGACTTTCTCCAATTACAGTTTACGCATCAGACACCCAGGAGTTAATCAAGTAGTCTTTAACCCCTTAAGGACCGGGGGTTTTGGGATTTTTGCGTTTTTGTTTTGCGCTCCCTGCCTTCCAAAAGCCATAACATTTTTATATTTCCACTCACATAGCCATATGACGGCTTGTTTTTTGCGGGACAAGTTGTACTTTTTAACGCTACCATTTATTTTTGCATGTGATGTAGTGGGAAACGGGAAAAAAATTCCAAATGGGGTGAAATTGCAAAAAAAAAGCAATTTCACCACAGTTTTACGGGTTTTTAAATTACAACGTTCGATTTGCGATAAAACTGACTGGTTAATTTTATTCTTCAGGTCAGTACGAATCCGGCAATACCTAATATGTATAGTTTTTCTTGCGTTTTGATAGTGGGAATTTTTTTTTTTTTTTTTTTTTGTCGCCATGTTTTGACCCCTATAACTTTTTTGTAATTATGCGTACGGAGCAGTGTAGGGGCTCATTTTTTGCAGGGCAATCTGAACTTTTAATTGATACCATTATGGGGTGCGTATGATGTTTTGATCACTTTTTATTAATTTTTTTTTTAGGAAATGAAGCGCCCAAAAATGGCGAATTAGCCATTTGGACGCTTTCTTTCCGTTTTTATGTTTACCGTATGGTGAATATTTTTTAATATTATTATAGTATGGGCGTTTTCGCACATTGCGACACCCATTAAGTGTAATTTTTTTATTCTTTTATTTATTTTATTTTCATTTTGGGGAAAGGTTTGATTTGAATTTTTATATTTTTTTTATTTTATTTTTTAAACTTTTTTTTTTTTTTTTTACCACTTTCTTATAGTTCCCATAGGGAACTATAAGATGCAATCATCAGATTGCTATTCTCATATATTCCAATGCAATAGACTTTCGGTTTTTGCGCGATCAGATGCCGTGGTCAGGATTGACCACGGCATCTGAGGGGTTAAATGTCCGCGATCGGCATCGCTGCCGGTCGCGGACATGAGCTGCGGGTGTCAGCTTGATGAATCAAGCGTTTACCCGCAGCTCATGCGCCCGCTCCGTGCGGGAGCGGGCGCCATCTTTAAAGTCCGGACGAAGGGCGTACATGTACGCCCTTCGTCCTTAAGGGGTTAATCCGGAGATTGTAATACAAGATATGCAGGGAATCCAGATGGTAAAAGAATTATGCCAACAATATTCTCCTTGATAAGAAGATGAGATACTACACAGATTCTCCTCAGAATTAGAGCACACACAAACAGCAATGCATGACAGGGAAAACAGGAAGTGGCTAGACTGAACCAACTAGAAGCTAAAACAGAGGGGGAGGAGAAGAGAGGAGCATACCAATACACAATGCAAGATACTGAAACAGAACACTCCCTGTCTGGTATCGGTAGATACCACTATATATATATGGATACAATGGAATTGTATAAATAACAATGAATAATGTCCATAAACCTGATGAATAGACAGATGAATAATGTCTATAAACCTGAAAAGGAAACATGCAATGAACATTTATTCAAACCAAAAAAGGATATGTCTTCAGTTCAGACCATAGAGCTGGTACTGGAAACAGTCCTAGAAGATGATGAGTATCCTTGGTAGAAGGAATCTCAACATGGAAGTTCTTTCCATCGGAACTGGAAACGACTTTAGTAATAAGTCCAGTAGGCCAGTCGAGACGATCAACTTGTTTGTCTCTTAACAGAACAAAATCTCCTTCCTTTAAACTAGGCCTTGGTTCTTGCCACCTTCTGCATTCTTGCTAGAGGTAGAGGTACTTTCTTCTGCACCTTTTCCAGAACTGACTGGCGAGATGTTGTACCTGCTTCCACCGAAACTTATAAAGGTTGTGCTCTTTGAAAACGCCAGATGGCACAGGAATATTTCCTATCTTTTCTGGTTTATTCTTCAGTGATCTTTTATGCACCCCAGATGTGGATTTCTTCTTTTTTACTACAGGAGATTGTTTGTTGCTTTCATTAGAAGCTGAGCGAGACTTGGTTCTCCTTGATCTTGCCAAAGATTTAGAATGTGACTTCTCTGTCTGTGTCACCGATTTAGAGCGCCTATTTTGTGAGGCTGATTTAGATGTAGATTGCTTTCTGTCTATGGATCGTGAACGCAAATGCTCTTGTCTGCTTTTCACTTCTGAAAGGGGATCTGTCTTTGTACGTACGGACTTGGGTTATTGACATGCAGTATTTGTCATGGACATTGGCGGTGAACTTTTCCCTGTGGTTTCCAGAAAAGGCTGAGCAATATGAAGGTGCTCATCCATTGAAGACTGGGAAGAACTGCGATCCTCTTGGGTGCAATCAACAACTGCAGATGGAACTGAAGGTTCTTGCAAAGTATCTGAAATGAACTCTTCCTCTGTGGAAGGAACCTCCTTTATAGAACGTTCAGAAGATACTTCCTTTACAGAATTAAACTCATTGTCAAACAGTTGACTGGAAGGCTCACGTTTCTGCGGTGTCTCATCAGAACTACATGTAGCACTACTACTTCATCTAGAATAGCATACATTCTTATGGTCTTCTCTAGTTGTGCAGTAGGAAACACATCCACGAGGCAAATCGTAGAACAAGACTTACCCCACACAAGTCCTTCTCCGCATATCTTTGTGCATCTGGGCGTGATGGTTGTGTTGGGTGGGTCGGCAGTCGGTCGGCACTCTCCCCGCCTTGATCGGCATGGGACTTGTACTAGCTAACTGGTTCTAGGTTCCGCTTGATTGGTCCAGGGTAAACAGCGGACACATGTACATCACTATTACATTCAGAACACTTGACTGGAACCTTACAGTCTCTGGCGAAGTGCTCAGTGGATGCACAGCATCTGAAGCAGATATCATGACTCCTTAGGAACTCCTTACGTTCCTCAAAGGGCGCGTGCTGACACCAATGAGGTACTCAGCGAAAAGTGCTGTGAGTGAGACCTTAGTGATCAGGACTGAGCAATAGATTTTGAGGAACGGGATGAAGCTTTGGAGTGCCTTGAAAGGTTAGAATGGCGGGACACAGTTTCATATTGTTGTGATATCTTGTCCTCTAGCATTGACTTGACTGCCATAAATCTGCTATATCTTTCATCATTAAGTGCAGTGTGGGTCTTTAATTCTAGGATGAATTCCTCTGAGTTGAGACTTGATAACAGAGAAGAATATTTTTCAGACGGTCTCTTATAACTATCATAGGTCTTATTCAATTTTGTACACATGGCCTTTAATTGATTTTCGTTATAGCCTGATCCATGTGCTGCATCCATACATTGTTCAGTCTTTTCCCACAAACTAGATAAATTATTGCATACCTCCAGTTTGTCGGTTAGAAGGGCCTCTTTCATTTTTAATGAGGGCTTAGAAATTCTTCTAGCTGTGTCCTGCATTTTCATCTGTAACACAACAGCGACCTCTAGTGGTGGTTCCGTATTTTAATAGCTTAAACGATATTTACCTCAGAAAACAGGCTGAATACAGTTTCTAGCCTATATGAAACTGCAAATGCTAGAAGCTTCTGCGATCCTAGTGAATTCAGTACTGGGCAGTATAAGATATTACCCTTCACTTTAGCATAACAGGAGACAAATGATGATGGATATTAATTGGAAGAGGAGAATATTATTTTCTTAGCAGGAGAAGGAGAGTACTAAGACAATTCTTTTACTGTGGCATTTCGAAATGTCAGCTTTATACAATCACGCATCTGTGAGGTGACTTGTTGAATCAGACATTCTCCACTCCTATTATAGTAGTTATATTCTTGTACATAGGAGCAGTATTATAGTAGTTATATTCTTGTACATAGGGGCAGTATTATAGTAGTTATATTCTTGTACATAGGAGCAGTATTATAGTAGTTATATTCTTGTACATAGGAGCAGTATTATAGTAGTCATATTCCTGTACATAGGAGCAGTATTATAGTAGTTATATTCTTGTACATAGGAGGCAGTATTATAGTAGTTATATTCCTGTACATAAGAGGCAGTATTATAGTAGTTATATTTCTGTACATAGGAGCAGTATTATAGTAGTTATATTCTTGTACATAGGAGCAGTATTATAGTAGTTTCATTCTTGTACACAGGAAAAATATTTTAGAAGTTATATTCTTGTACATAGGAGGCAGTATTATAGTAGTTATATTCTTGTACATAGGAGCAATTTTATAGTAGTTATATTCTTGTACATAGGAGGCAGTATTATATTAGTTATATTCTTGTACATAGGAGCAGTATTATAGTAGTTATATTCTTGTACATAGGAGGCAGTATTATATTAGTTATATTCTTGTACATAGGAGCAGTATTATAGCAGTTATATTCTTGTACATAGGAGGCAGTATTTTAGTAGTTATATTGTTGTACATAGGAGCAGTATTATAGTAGGTATATTCTTGTACATAGGAGCAGTATTATAGTAGTTATATTCTTGTACATAGGAGCAGTATTATAGTAGTTATATTCTTGTACATAGGAGCAGTATTATAGTAGTTATATTCTTGCACATAGGAGGCAGTATTATAGTAGTTATATTCCTGTACATAGGAGGCAGTATTATAGTAGTTATTTTCTTGTACATAGGAGCTGTATTATAGTAGTTATATTCTTGCACATAGGAGGCAGTATTATAGTAGTTATCTTCTTGTACATAGGAGCAGTATTATAGTAGTTATATTCCTGTACATAGGAGGCAGTATTATAGTAGTTATATTCTTGTACATAGGAGGCAGTATTATAGTAGTTATATTCTTGTACATAGGAGGCAGTATTATAGTAGTTATATTCTTGTACAGAGGAGCAGTATTATAGCAGTTATATTCTTGTACATAGGAGGCAGTATTATAGTAGTTATATTCTTGTACATAGGAGCAGTATTATAGTAGTTATATTCGTGTACATAGGAGGCAGTATTATAGCAGTTATATTCTTGTATATAGGAGGCAGTATTATAGTAGTTATATTCTTGTACATAGGAGCAGTATTATAGTAGTTATATTCCTGTACATAGGAGCAGTATTATAGTAGTTATATTCTTGTACATAGGAGCAGTATTATAGTAGTTATATTCTTGTACATAGGAGCAGTATTATAGTAGTTATATTCTTGTACATAGGAGCAGTATTATAGTAGTTATATTCTTGTACATAGGAGCAGAATTATAGTAGTTATATTCTTGTACATAGGAGCAGTAATATAGTAGTTATATTCTTGTACATAGGAGGCAGTATTATAGTAATTATATTATTGTACATAGGAGCAGTATTATAGTAGTTATATTCTTGTACATAGGAGCAGTATTATAGTAGTTATATTCTTGTACATAGGAGCAGTAATATAGTAGTTATATTCTTGTACATAGGAGCAGTATTATAGTAGTTATATTCTTGTACATAGGATGCAGTATTATAGTAGTTATATTCTTGTACATAGGAGCAGTATTATAGTAGTTATATTCTTGTACATAGGAGCAGTATTATAGTAGTTATATTCTTGTACATAGGATGCAGTATTATAGTAGTTATATTCTTGTACATAGGAGCAGTATTATAGTAGTTATATTCCTGTACATAGGAGGCAGTATTATAGTAGTTATATTCTTGTACATAGGAGCAGTATTATTGTGCTTTATTCTATTATGGTGGGAAGGACAGAGTTAAAATAAATGTATTTAGCATAACCTGATTTGTAAACCATGTTCGCCTTTCTGGTTGCGTTTGTTCTGTAACATGTTGCGCCTGTGATGATCTACATGATTACTGTGATTTTTTTGTGCTATGGGTGTTCTTTATATATCTGCTGATCTACCTGCCCTGTGCAGTGTAACAATGTAACCTCCGTTTCGGGTGATGTCCTCTCCTTGATGCCTGTGGGAACAAGATCGTGTTAATGATTGAGGATTGTAATATAACCAGTTGCGGCAGGATTTATTGTGATTGATTGTTAAGCTGAAAATAAACGACTTTACGCAGGGAAGATGAATATTTGATAACAGAAGGAATTATCGGCGCCTCCAGGGATGGTTCAAGCATGACCACAGAAAGCGGGCGACGTAGCAGTCACTTCCAGTACATAAGGTGCGGCTGATTTTTTACAAGTATTTGGTTTCCTTTCAGGGTCTGTGTTAATGGCGCAGAATCGCTGTGGATGAATACCTGGCACCACAAAACAACCATTATAATTACTGGAGGTAACATTCCAGGCTTGGACGTCACATGAGAACTCCTCCATTGGAATACTAATTAAATTAAATGTGACCTGTACCAGGAATCTGTAGTACGCTTCACTGGGTTTGTGTTCCCAGCAGCAGTGGAGGAGGTTAACCATTATACCACCTGGAAGATAAGACGCACAGATAACATCTTGACCCCTCATCCTTAGAAACACTATGATGTAGAGTATTAGGGTGGGAGCAGATCTAAGAGAGGCTCCCCTTAAGGTTAAGACAAGGCAAAAATCATATTTTGAATTCGATCCCCTCAACATAATAGAAAATAAAGTAGTACCAGGGTAAAAAGAGAAGGACTTTGAAGGGGTTAACCAGGTTCCTGTTGTTGACGACCTATCCACCGGTGAACCCCTTTAATATCTGATAGATGAGGATCAGACACTCCGCACTGATCAGCTGGTCCCTGCAGCTTCAGGCTCTAGAACAGGCATCAGCAACCTTCGGCTCCCAGCTGTTGTGAAACTACAATTCCCAGCATGCTCCATTCATTTCTATGTAAGTTCTTAGAAGAGCAGAGCAACTATGCATGCTGGGAGTTGTAGTTTCACAACAGCTGGGAGCCAAAGGTTGCCTACCCCTGCTCTAGAACTAGCACTTTCAATAGAACAAGAAGCACAGCGCCGTTCAGTGTAGTGGTCGGGCTAGGTTACTGCAGTCCATCTTATATTCACTTCAGTGGTAACTGAGCTGCAGTTACCAGGCATGACCACTACATTTTGAAGAGAGGATCAATTCCAGAAGCCTGGAAAATCCCTTTAATGCTATTTCTGCTGCTATGAGGAGCCCAGTAAACATGAATTATAATCAATGGGAACTGCATAATGGTGAGCTTCATCTAGTGGTGGCTGTATAATCTGTATGTAGTGAGCTCCCTCTAGTGGTGGCTGTATAATCTGTATGTAGTGAGCTCCCTCTAGTGGTGGCTATATAATCTGTATGCAGTGAGCTCCCTCTAGTGGTGGCTGTATAATCTGTATGCAGTGAGCTCCCTCTAGTGGTGGCTGTATAATCTGTATGTAGTGAGCTCCTTCTAGTGGTGGCTGTATAATATGTATGTAGTGAGCTCCCCCTAGTAGTGGCTGTATAATCTGTATGTAGTGAGCTCCATCTAGTGGTGGCTGTATAATCTGTATGTAGTGAGCTCCCTCTAGTGGTGGCTGTATAATCTGTATGTAGTGAGCTCCCTCTAATGGTGGCTGTGTAATCTGTATGTAGTGAGCTCCCTATAGCGGTGGCTGTATAATCTGTATGTAGTGAGCTCCCTCTAGTGGTGGCTGTATAATCAGTATGTAGTGAGCTCCCTCTAGTGGTGGCTGTACAATCTGTATATAGAGAACTCCCCCTAGTGGTGGCTGTATAATCTGTATGCAGTGAGCTCTCTCTAGTGGTAGCTGTATAATCTGTATGTAGCAAGCTCCCTCGAGTGGTGGCTGTTAGAGATGAGCGAACTTACACTTATGAAATTCGTTCACACTTCGTTTGGTGGTAAAAGGTGAATTGCATTATGGACTCCCCTGCATAATGGAAACGGGAACGGATACGTTTTGCAGCCCATAGACTTCTATCATGACGGAATGAATAATGGAATGCCTCTAAAGGCATTCCGTCATAGAATTGCGTTATGGTCGGTGGTAACGGAATATATAACACAATTCTCCTTTCACCACCAAAGTGTGAACGAATTTCAAAATATGAAATTCACTCATCTCTAGTGGCTGTATAATCTGTATGTAGTGAGCTCCCTCTAGTGGTGGCTGTATAATCTGTATGTAGTGAGCTCCATCTAGTGGTGGCTGTATAATCTGTATGTAGTGAGCTCCCTCTAGTGGTGACTGTATAATCTGTATGTAGGGAGCTCCCTCTAGTGGTGACTGTATAATCTGTATGTAGTGAGCTCTCTCTAGTGGTTGCTGTATAATCTGTATGTAGGGAGCTCCCTCTAGTGGTGGCTGTATAATCTGTATGTAGTGAGCTCCCTCTAGTGATGGCTGTATAATCTGTATGTAGTGAGCTCCCTCTAGTGGTGGCTGTATAATCTGTATGCAGTGAGCTCCCTCTAGTGATGGCTGTATAATCTGTATGTAGTGAGCTCCCTCTAGTGGTGGCTGTATAATCTGTATGTAGTGAGCTCCCTCTAGTGGTGGCTGTATAATCTGTATGTAGTGAGCTCCCTCTAGTGGTGGCTGTATAATCTGTATGCAGTGAGCTCCCTCTAGTGGTGGCTGTATAATCTGTATGTAGTGAGCTCCCTCTAGTGGTGGCTGTATAATCTGTATGTAGTGAGCTCCCTCTAGTGGTGGCTGTATAATCTGTATGTAGTGAGCTCCCTCTAGTGGTGGCTGTATAATCTGTATGTAGTGAGCTCCCTCTAGTGGTGGCTGTATAATCTGTATGTAGTGAGCTCCCTCTAGTGGTGGCTGTATAATCTGTATGTAGTGAGCTCCCTCTAGTGGTAGCTTTATAATCTGTATGTAGTGAGCTCCCTCTAGTGGTGGCTGTATAATCTGTATGTAGTGAGCTCCCTCTAGTGGTGCCTGTATAATCTGTATGTAGTGAGCTTCCTCTAGTGGTGACTGTATAATCTGTATGTAGTGAGCTCCCTCTAGTGGTGGCTGTATAATCTGTATGTAGTTAGCTCTCCCTAGTGGTGGCTGTATAATCTGTATGTAGTGAGCTCCCCCTAGTGGTGACTGTTTAATCTGTATATAGTGAGCTCCCCCTAGTGGTGGCTATATAATCTGTATGTAGTGAGCTCCCTCTAGTGGTGGCTGTATAATCTGTATGTAGAGAGCTCCCTCTAGTGGTGGCTGTATAATCTGTATGTAGTGAGCTCCCTCTAGTGGTGGCTTTATAATCTGTATGTAGTGATCTCCCTCTAGTGGTGACTGTATAATCTGTATGTAGTGAGCTCCCTCTAGTGGTGGCTGTATAATCTGTATGTAGTGAGCTCCCTCTAGTGGTGGCTGTATAATCTGTATGTAGTGAGCTCCCTCTAGTAAATTCAGATGAAATTTTATTATGAACTGTATGGCTGTGTGTTTAGGAGCAGCAGATCTGGAGTCCTATAAAGGATTTCACACCGACCGTATTTTTCGTCCTATAAAACGCACTTTTTCCCCCCAAAAGTGTGGGGGGGAAATAGCAGTGTGTCTTATGGGGTGAAGGCTGCATTTAGCCAATTTTACAATGATACACCCGCCACGCGGCATCACGGCGCGGTGTATCAGCTGAGAGGGAGGAGGGGCTGGGGGCCGGCGTCTGGTTTTATAATGACAGTGGGACCCGTGCAGTGACTGTATTCTACTACGCGGGCCCCGCTCACTGTATATAATCTTATCTATATTTGTAGGGATTGTTAATATATAAAAATCCTGGGTAATCAGCACCTGTATTACTTACGAGATTATATACAATGAGCGGGGCCCGCGTAGTAGAATACAGTCACTGCACGGGTCCCGCTGTCATTATAAAACCAGACGCGACCCCCACCCCCTGTATTGGGGTAATTCACACTACAGGGACACTGTTATGGGGGGAATCTGTGGATGACACATAGCATAAGATGCTATATATGTGTCATCCACAGATCCCCCCCCCCCCCCATACCAGTGCCATCCACAGATCCCCCCCATAACAGTGCCATCCACAGATCCCCCCCATAACAGTGTCATCCACAGATCCCCCATAACAGTGTCATCCACAGATCCCCATAACAGTGTCATCCACAGATCCCCCATAACAGTGTCATCCACAGATCCCCCATAACAGTGACATCCACAGATCCCCTATAACAGTGTCATCCACAGATCCCCCATAACAGTGTCATCCACAGATCCCCCATAAGTGTGTCATCCACAGATCCCCCATAACAGTGTCATCCACAGATCCCCATAACAGTGTGTCCTCCACAGATCCCCCATAACAGTGTCATCCACAGATCCCCCATAACAGTGTCATCCACAGATCCCCCATAACAGTGTGTCCTCCACAGATCCCCCATAACAGTGTCATCCACAGATCCCCCATAACAGTGTCATCCACAGATCCCCCATAACAGTGTCATCCACAGATCCCCCATAAGTGTCCTCCACAGATCCCCCATAACAGTGTCATCCACAGATCCCCCATAACAGTGTCATCCACAGATCCCCCATAACAGTGTCATGCACAGATCCCCATAACAGTGTCATCCACAGATCCCCATAACAGTGCGTCATCCACAGATCCCCCATAACAGTGCGTCATCCACAGATCCCCATAACAGTGTGTCATCCACGGATCCCCCATAACAGTATCATCCACAGATCCCCCATAACAGTGTCATCCACAGATCCCCATAACAGTGTGTCCTCCACAGATCCCCCATAACAGTGTCATCCACAGATCCCCCATAACAGTGTCATCCACAGATCCCCCCCATAACAGTGTCATGCACAGATCCCCCATAACAGTGTCATCCACAGATCCCCATAACAGTGCGTCATCCACAGATCCCCCATAACAGTGCGTCATCCACAGATCCCCCATAACAGTGTGTCCTCCACAGATCCCCCCATAACAGTGTCATCCACAGATCCCCCCATAACAGTGTCATCCACAGATCCCCATAACAGTGTCATCCACAGATCCCTCATAACAGTGTCATCCACAGATCCCCCATAACAGTGCGTCATCCACAGATCCCCCCCATAACAGTGTTATCCACAGATCCCCCATAACAGTGTGTCCTCCACAAATCCCCCCATAACAGTGTTATCCACAGATCCCCCATAACAGTGACATCCACAGATCCCCCATAACAGTGACATCCACAGTGCCCCCATAACAGTGTCATCCACAGATCCCCCATGACAGTGTCATCCACAGATCCCCCATAGCAGAGTCATCCACAGATCCCCCATAACAGTGACATCCACAAATCCCCCATAACAGTGTCATCCACAGATCCCCCATAACAGTGTCATCCACAGATCCCCCATAACAGTGTGTCCTCCACAGATCCCCCATAACAGTGTCCTCCACAGATCCCTCATAACAGTGACATCCACAGTTCCCCATAACAGTGACATCCACAGACCCCCATAACAGTGTCATCCACAGATTTCCCATAACAGTGTCATCCACAGATCCCCCATAACAGTGTCATCCACAGATCCCCCATAAAAGTGACATCCACAGATCCCCCATAAAAGTGACATCCACAGATCCCCCATAACAGTGACCTCCACAGATCCCCCATAACAGTGTCACCCACAGATCCCCCATAACAGTGTGTCATCCAGAGATCTCCCCATAACAGTGACATCCACCGACCCCCATAACAGTGACATCCACAGATTCCCTCATAACAGTGTCATCCACAGATCCCCTATAACAGTGTCACCCACAGATCCCCCATAACAGTGTGTCATCCAGAGATCTCCCCATAACAGTGACATCCACCGACCCCCATAACAGTGACATCCACAAATCCCCATAACAGTGTGTCATCCACAGATCCCCTATAACAGTGTCATCCACAGATCCCCCATAACAGTGTCATCCACAGATCCCCCATAACAGTGTCATCTACAGATCCCCCATAACAGTGTCATCTACAGATCCCCCATAACAGTGTCATGCACAGATCCCCCATAACAGTGTCACCCACAGATCCCCCCCCATAACAGTGTCATCCACAGCGCCCCCATAACAGTGTCATCCACAGATCCCCCATAACAGTGTCACCCACAGATCCCCCCATAACAGTGTCATCCACAGATCCCCCATAACAGTGTGCATCCACAGATCCCCCATAACAGTGTCATCCACAGATCCCCCATAACAGTGTCATCCACAGATCCCCCATAACAGTGTCATCCACAGATCCCCCATAACAGTGTCATCCACAGATCCCCATAACAGTGACATCCACAGATCCCCCCATAACAGTGTCATCCACAGATCCCCCCATAACAGTGTCATCCACAGATCCCCCCATAACAGTGTCATCCACAGATCCCCCATAACAGTGTCATCCACAGATCCCCCATAACAGTGTCATCCACAGATCTCTCATAACAGTGACATCCACAGATCTCCCATAACAGTGTCATCCACAGATCCCCCATAACAGTGTCATCCACAGATCCTCTATAACAGTGTCATCCACAGATCCCCCATAACAGTGTCATCCACAGATCCCCCTATAACAGTGTCATCCACAGATCCCCCATAACAGTGACATCCACAGACCCCCCATAACAGTGTCATCCACAGATCCCCCATAACAGTGTCATCCACAGATCCTCCATAACAGTAAGTCATCCACAGATCCCCCATAACAGTGTCATCCACAGATCTCCCATAACAGTGCGTCATCCACAGATCCCCCATAACAGTGCGTCATCCACAGATCCCCCATAACAGTGTGTCATCCACGGATCCCCCATAACAGTATCATCCACAGATCTCCCCATAACAGTGTCATCCACAGATCCCCATAACAGTGTGTCACTCCACAGATCCCTCATAACAGTGTCATCCACAGATCCCCCCATAACAGTGTCATCCACAGATCCCTCATAACAGTGTCATGCACAGATCCCCATAACAGTGTCATCCACAGATCCCCATAACAGTGTGTCATCCACAGATCTCCCATAACAGTGGTCATCCACAGATCCCTCATAACAGTGTGTCCTCCACAGATCCCCCATAACAGTGTCATCCACAGATCCCCCATAACAGTGTCATCCACAGATCCCCATAACAGTGTCATCCACAGATCCCTCATAACAGTGTCATCCACAGATCCCCATAACAGTGCGTCATCCACAGATCCCCCATAACAGTGTTATCCACAGATCCTCCATAACAGTGTGTCCTCCACAAATCCTCCATAACAGTGTTATCCACAGATCCCTCATAACAGTGACATCCACAGATCCCTCATAACAGTGACATCCACAGTGCCCTCCATAACAGTGTCATCCACAGATCCCCTATGACAGTGTCATCCACAGATCCCTCATAGCAGAGTCATCCACAGATCCCCATAACAGTGACATCCACAAATCCCTCATAACAGTGTCATCCACAGATCCCCCATAACAGTGTCATCCACAGATCCCCTATAACAGTGTGTCCTCCACAGATCCCCCATAACAGTGTCCTCCACAGATCCCTCATAACAGTGACATCCACAGTTCCCCATAACAGTGACATCCACAGACCCCCATAACAGTGTCATCCACAGATTTCCCATAACAGTGTCATCCACAGATCCCCATAACAGTGTCATCCACAGATCCCCATAAAAGTGACATCCACAGATCCCCATAAAAGTGACATCCACAGATCCCCCATAACAGTGACCTCCACAGATCCCCATAACAGTGTCACCCACAGATCCCCATAACAGTGTGTCATCCAGAGATCTCCCCATAACAGTGACATCCACCGACCCCCATAACAGTGACATCCACAAATCCCCATAACAGTGTGTCATCCACAGATCCCCTATAACAGTGTCATCCACAGATCCCCCATAACAGTGTCATCCACAGATCCCCCATAACAGTGTCATCTACAGATCCCCCATAACAGTGTCATCTACAGATCCCCCATAACAGTGTCATGCACAGATCCCCCATAACAGTGTCACCCACAGATCCCCCCCCATAACAGTGTCATCCACAGCGCCCCCATAACAGTGTCATCCACAGATCCCCCATAACAGTGTCACCCACAGATCTCCCTCATAACAGTGTCATCCACAGATCCCCCATAACAGTGTCATCCACAGATCCTCTCATAACAGTGTCACCCACAGATCCTCTCATAACAGTGTCATCCACAGATCTCTCCATAACAGTGTCATCCACAGATCTCTCCATAACAGTGTCATCCACAGATCCTCCATAACAGTGACATCCACAGATCTCTCTCATAACAGTGTCATCCACAGATCTCCCCATAACAGTGTCACCCACAGATCCCTCTATAACAGTGTCATCCACAGATCCCCCTATAACAGTGTCATCCACAGATCCCTCTCATAACAGTGTCATCCACAGATCTCCCATAACAGTGACATCCACAGATCTCTCTATAACAGTGTCATCCACAGATCTCCCTATAACAGTGTCATCCACAGATCCTCCATAACAGTGTCATCCACAGATCTCTCCATAACAGTGTCATCCACAGATCTCTCCATAACAGTGTCATCACAGATCTCTATAACAGTGACATCCACAGACTCTCTATAACAGTGTCATCCACAGATCCTCCATAACAGTGTCATCCAACAGATCCCTCTATAACAGTGTCATCCACAGATCCTCCATAACAGTGTCATCCACAGATCTCTCCATAACAGTGTCATCCACAGATCCCCCATAACAGTGACCTCCACAGATCTCCCATAAGAGCGTCATCCACAGATCCCCCATAACAGCGTCATCCACAGATCCCCATAACAGTGTCATCCACAGATCCCCCATAACAGTGTCATCCACAGATCCCCCATAACAGTGTCATCCACAGATCCCCATAACAGCGTCATCCACAGATCCCCCATAACAGTGTCATCCACAGATCCCCCATAACAGTGTGTCCTCCACAGATCCCCCATAACAGTGTCATCCACAGATCCCCCATAACAGTGTCATCCACAGATCCCCCCATAACAGTGTCATCCACAGATCCCCCATAACAGTGTCATCCACAGATCCCCCCATAACAGTGTCATCCACAGATCCCCCATAACAGTGTGTCCTCCACAGATCCCCCATAACAGCGTCATCCACAGACCACCATTAGTTCAAAACCCACCAAAAGCACACCTTTTGGTTCAAAATACTTTTTTTCTCTCGTCTTATAGGGCGAAAAATACGGTATTTAGATTAGGTAAAATAATGGCCTCCTGCCGTATATCACCATTAACCCCTTCCTTATACAAAATAAACTAACCATATATTATTTAAGTTTGAAATGACCCCATAAGCCCCGCCCCAGACACTGCGCTGCCACGTAGAACGTCTGCATAGTGAAAGCTCGCGTCCCCTGATCCTCCGGGTGCTCCTAGCTGGTGACCCCAACAGCTCAGCACAATTAGGGGATTGCCGCATAATCTATTTAATAGGACAGCGTTCACACGGAGCCCTCTTGACACAAGGATCGGTCGGCAGCCACTTAAAAAACAAGTATTTTTATTCATTTATCTTTGTATAGAAAATACGGAGCTAAGGGCGAAATTGTCTGATCTGTGCAGGCGACTGATCATTTTCCTAATTTTTTTATTTCCTGGAATGTAAACCACCCCCAAGAGAAAAAAACAATGCACCCATCCTTGATGACATCAGCAGTGTCAGATTAAAGGGGAACCATTCTATCGCTATGGACTTTCGTTGACCTCATCTGCGGCAGACTTTTTATTTTTTTTTGGGAAGAGGCTGCCGCACCCTCCCCCGCGTGGATTTAATCTGACTTCACAGAATGTAACACGAGATTTGTCACCCAATTCCAAAGAGTAAACACAATGACACCGGCGTAAAAACGTAAAATCACGGAAGACGCCACCTCTACCGCTGCTTCATTGTATCCAGAATACCATAGCAGAGATCGGCGCGGTCAGTCACATGACCCCTCCCCCCCAATCCTATACGATGAAGGGGATGCTGGTGAGGAAAGAAAAATATGGATGAGCGAAGATCTTCACCATCATTCAGGCACAGACAAAAGCTAAGAAGTCAAGAGGAAAACGGGGATCACGGGGGCGTCTGTGGGAGAAGGTGCGACGACAGGGTGAGAAGCAGCAGAGAATCCCCCCGAGACCCCGCGCCAGGTTCATCAGAGAAAGCAGGATGATGGCAGAGGTTTCCGCACGTCCCGGGGCCCAGACTTGGCACTAATCCCTCAGGTCGGACTTGGCAGCAAATCGGGCGTCAAATATCCTCGCCATTTTCGCCGGGTCCTTTAATCAGGCGCTTCTGTCCACGTTTTCCGGCAGGTCCTTTGGGCTTGGCAAAAGCCTGTTTGAAGGCGTGCTGTTTGGGGTGCACCTCCTCATAGAGAAACTCGGGCGTCAGCTCCGAACCGTCTTCAATTTCAATCTAGACAAAAAGAGACGGACGTGAGATCTGGACTCCATGAAACAGACTCCAGCACTGTGTACTGAAAGGTTCTTTTAACATCTCTGCTCCTTGTCAATGAATGAAAACCAAAACTCTACTGTCCCTGCCTCCAGAGCTGAGGCTTTGTTACCATTGTACCCAGTCTAGTTAAACCTCCTGGACTCCAGAATGAAACATTGTGTCAAAGCAGGTACAATGTAGCTTGCAGATGAAGGTCTACACTGGACAGAACTGACTTGGTTACATTGTACCTGCTTTGATACAATGTATCATTCTGGAGCCCAGGAGGTTTACCACACATAGAGGGTTAAAGGGAACCTGTCATCAAAAAATACCATTTAAATGTATTAACAGTACCTCCTAGTGCCCGCAAACTGTGTCCACATAGACCTTTTCTTCCTTATTTCAGTGCTAGCGTCATAGAGAAAATGCACTTTTATTCTGCTGCTGCCCCGTGCTTCAAGTCAGGCTTGAAGTCATGGGGGCAGCAGCCTCGGCGTCTTTCACGATCCTCTCCCCGCCCCCTGCCTCCTTGACTGACAGCCGTGATCGCATTGCCGGGACCGCGCTCTAAGGCCGCATGCGCAGTAAAGGGCGGCTGGAGCGCGGTCCCGGCTGCCGCACGTACTAAGCGCCGCCTTGCTTTCGCCGCACAGTGCATGCACCCGACAGCCTGTAGTAAACGCACCCGCGCCTGGCATCTATGCGCAGCCGACGTGATCTCCGGCACGCACGCTGCAGAGGCAAGGCGCATGCGCTGTGCGGCGAAAGCAAGACAGCGCTTAGTACGTGCGGCAGCCGGGACCGCGCTCCAGCCGCCCTTTACTGTGCATGCGGCCTTAGAGCGCGGTCCCGGCAATGCGATCACGGCTGTCAGTCGAGGAGGCAGGGGGCGGGGAGAGGATCGTGAAAGACGCCGAGGCCGCTGCCCCCAGTTTGCGGGCACTAGGAGGTACTGTTAATACATTTAAATGGTATTTTTTGATGACAGGTTCCCTTTAACTAGACTGGATAAAAAGGAGACAAACCCTCAGCTGTGAAAAGTACTATGGCAATGCAAGGTTATCAAGAAGGTCTCCATTCATCAACACCAAGTAGAGCTGGAAAAGGATGAGGAACACAATATGGCTGGAAATGCTTTACTTAACGTTAAACTGGAGGACCCCTTTAAAGAGCACTTACCACCAAGAAAGTAAAAATAAAATAATTCTTTATATCCAAGGCGGCCATGTTGGGGTCACCCAGCTTTCCCAGCACTTATGACTTCCAAGTAGTTGTCACCCAGCTTTCCCAGATATCGGAGCCCTATATGTACCTGCTGTGGGGAGGGGGAGTGTAGAAAAAAATCTGGGATCCTCCTGGCGGCGGCCATATTGACTGACATCAGCCTTTCCCAAACTCACCCGTCAGCAGTGCTACATTCTGCTGCAGAGGATGAAGGAAAGCTGGGGCATACCCTCGTGCTTATTACCAGACACCCAGCTTTCCCAGAGCACTGAACGGCCACTGTTCAGTTACATCCCCAGCACTTGCTTCACTGGTAAATTCAGACGTCAGAATTCATAGATTTTAGAGGGAACGCCCTTCGCAGTATTGTGGGTCACACTGATCGCCGTGGAGGCGACGTTACCTTTTTTGCGATTTCCAGCTGAAAATCCTGTTCCACGGATTCCAGAAGTCGGTTCTTACAGCTGGAGTATAACATGCGCTCCTTTATACTGCAATTATACCCCGGCATGGAGTAAATAAAAACTGGAAGAAAGGAGAAGGAGTAAAGATTACAGAATTCTATACACAAGATATTATTCTACTGCCTACCACCACTAGAGGGAGCTCACAGCATACAGATTATACAGCCACCACTAGAGGGAGCTCACTACATGCAGATTATACAGCCACCACTAGAGGGAGCTCACTACATGCAGATTATACAGCCACTACTAGAGGGAGCTCACTACATGCAGATTATACAGCCACTACTAGAGGGAGCTCACTACATGCAGATTATACAGCCACCACTAGAGGGAGCTCACTACATACAGATTATACATCCACCACTAGAGGGAGCTCACTACATACAGATTATACAGCCACCACTAGAGGGAGCTCACTGCATACAGATTATACAGCCACCACTAGAGGGAGCTCACTGCATACAGATTATACAGCCACCACTAGAGGGAGCTCACTACATACAGATTATACAGTCACCACTAGGGGAGCTCACTACATATAGATTATACAGTCACCACTAGAGGGAGCTCAGTACATACAGATTATACAGCCACCACTAGAGGGAGCTCACTACATACAGATTATACATCCACCACTAGAGGGAGCTCACTACATATAGATTATACAGTCACCACTAGAGGGAGCTCAGTACATACAGATTATACAGCCACCACTAGGGGGAGCTCACTACATACAGATCATACAGCCACCACTAGGGGGAGCTTACTACATACAGATTATACAGCCACCACTAGAGGGAGCTCACTACATACAGATTATACAGCCACCACTAGAGGGAGCTCACTACATACAGATTATACAGTCACCAATAGAGGGAGCTCACTACATACAGATTATACAGCCACCACTAGAGGGTGGTCACTGTGTACAGATTATACAGCCACCACTAGGGGGAGCTCACTACATACAGATTATACAGACACCACTAGAGAGAGATCACTACATACAGATTATACAGTCACCACTAGAGGGAGCTCACTACATACAGATTATACAGCCACCACTAGGGGGAGCTCACTACATACAGATTATACAGCCACCACTAGAGGGAGCTCACTACATACAGATTATACAGCCAGCACTAGCGGGAGCTTACTACATAAAGATTATACAGCCACCACTAGAGGGAACTCCCTACACACAGATTATACAGCCACCACTAGATGGAGCTCACTAAATACAGATTATACAGCCTCCCCTAGAGGGAGCTCACTACACACAGATTATACAGTCACCACTAGAGGGAGCTCACTACATACAGACTATACAACCACCACTAGAGGGAGCTCACTACATACAGATTATACAGCCAGCACTAGAGGGAGCTCACTACATACAGATTATATAGCTACCACTAGAGGGAGCTCACTACATACAGATTATACAGTCACCACTAGAAGGAGCTCACTACATACAGATTATACAACCACCACTAGAGGGAGCTCACCACATACAGATTATACAGTCACCACTAGAGGGAGCTCACTACATACAGATTATACAGCCAGCACTAGAGGGAGCTCACTACATACAGACTATACAGCCACCACTAGAGGGAGCTCACTACATACAGATTATACAGTCACCACTAGAGGGAGATCACTACATACAGATTATACAGCCACCACTAGAGGGAGCTCACTACATACAGATTATACAGCCACCACTAGAGGGAGCTCACTACATACAGATTATACAGCCACCAATAGATGGAGCTCACTACATACAGATTATACAGCCACCACTAGATAGAGCTCACTACATACAGATTATACAGCCACCACTAGAGGGAGTTCACTACATACAGATTATACAGCCACCAATAGATGGAGTTCACTACATACAGATTATACAGCCACCACTAGAGGGAGCTCACTACATACAGATTATACAGCCACCACTAGAGGGAGCTCACTACATACAGATTATACAGCCCCCACTAGAGGGAGCTCACTACATACAGATAATACAGTCACCACTAGAGGGAGCTCACTACATACAGATAATACAGTCACCACTAGAGGGAGCTCACTACATACAGATTATACAGTCACCACTAGGGGGAGCTCACTACATACAGATTATACAGCCACCACTAGAGGGAGCTCACTACATACAGATTATACACCCACCACTAGAGGGAGCTCACTACATACAGATAATACAGTCACCACTACAGGGAGCTCACTACATACAGATAATACAGTCACCACTAGAGGGAGCTCACTACATACAGATTATACAGTCACCACTAGGGGGAGCTCACTACATACAGATTATACAGCCACCACTAGAGGGAGCTCACTACATACAGATTATACAGCCACCACTAGAGGGAGCTCACTACATACAGATTATACAGTCACCACTAGAGGGAGCTCACTACATACAGATTATACACCCACCACTAGAGGGAGCTCATTACACATGTAGAAGCTCCTCACCTATGGACTCCAGGTAGTCTCCCTCATGGGAGTGCTTGTACAGGAAGAGGTGGTAGCGGGCCGTGTCCTTGGGGATCCTCGCCGGCAGCTCTTGTATGTCCGTGTGCTTTGTATGGACCAGATCGATCGTCTCCTTCTCTTGATCCAGTTTCTAATAAAAATAAAAAAAGAACAAAAAAGGGAAAAACATTAAATGAACTGCTGCTCGACCCTGAGAGATGTGGATGACAACTCCAATCATCTGCTTCCTGACATCTGATAATCTGGCAGATCGCCTGGCTCCGGACTGAGGGGGGGGTTCGGAGATGGCTGCGCCTACGCCCCCTGCATTCAGTGCTGCAGTCCGGGGTCTACAGTGTAACAAGCTGCAGCTGTTATCTCCATGACAACTCTCTACCCACACTAGATTGTGTCAGGCTCCACCCCTTTATTTTTGCACACATTAGGTGTCAGTTAGAGGCACTAAGTGGGGAAGGTTTAGAGCTGGGATCTCCGGCCTCTTGCTGTCGTAGGTCTTCTTAGGTTTGGGAGGGGAGATGACGCTTTCTTCGCAGCCCACGACAATTTCCAAATGGATCCCGATGATGGGAAGAACGGGGGCCTGGCGGCAGCAGTGACGACAGGTGAATCATCGCCAGCTCGTTACCAACACTGTGGGATTACTCAGAGGAGACACTTGTCTTATTTAACCCTTTAAGGAGCCGGCTGCCTCAGGGCGACATACGGTTACGATCAGAGAATCCTGCTTCACGCTTTACACTGCAGCTCTGCTCTATTAGCACATACCTATGGTCAGTGACTCCAGCTGCATTGTCTAATGGCATCCTAGGTAAAGTGAAATCCACCGCTGGAGACTCAGGCAGCTTGGGGATCTTCAGCTGCTGTGCAACTACAACTCCCAGCATGCCTTGACAGTCTACAGTGCTGGGCGTGGTAGTTTTTCAACATCCGGGGAGGTGACATGTACATGATGGGGCTCCTCCACCTACCAGCTGTATGTAATTGATCTTCCTCTGCTTCAGGAGCTGAACGGCCTCCACAGCTTCGGGCCTCAGGGGGAAGAACAATCCCTGCAGGGTCTGCTGCTTACTCTCCACGCTGATCTCCGTCTTCACCTGGGGAGGAACGTCGTCATTACAGGAGAGCGACACAGTCCAGAGACCCCCCTCCCCCAGTCATGTCAGTGCGATACAGTCCAGAGACCCCCTCCCCCCAGTCATGTCAGTGCTATACAGTCCAGAGACCCCCCTCCCCCAGTCATGTCAGTGCGATACAGTCCAGAGACCCCCTCCCCCCAGTCATGTCAGTGCTATACAGTCCAGAGACCCCCCTCCCCCCAGTCATGTCAGTGCGATACAGTCCAGAGACCCCCCCCCCAGTCATGTCAGTGCGATACAGTCCAGAGACCCCCTCCCCCCAGTCATGTCAGTGCTATACAGTCCAGAGACCCCCCTCCCCCAGTCATGTCAGTGTGATACAGTCCAGAGACCCCCCCCTCCCCCAGTCATGTCAGTGTGATACTGTCCAGAGACCCTCCTCCCGAGTCATGTCAGTGCGATACAGTCCAGAGACCCCCTCCCCAGTCATGTCAGTGCTATACAGTCCAGAGACCCCTCCCCCAGTCATGTCAGTGCGATACAGTCCAGAGACCCCTCCCCAGTCATGTCAGTGCGATACAGTCCAGAGACCCCCTCGCCCAGTCATGTCAGTGCGATACAGTCCAGAGACCCCCTCCCCAGTCATGTCAGTGTGATACTGTCCAGAGACCCCCTCTCCCAGTCATGTCAGTGTGATACAGTCCAGAGACCCCCTCCCCAGTCATGTCAGTGCGATACAGTCCAGAGACCCCTCCCCAGTCATGTCAGTGTGATACTGTCCAGAGACCCCCGCCCCAGTCATGTCAGTGTGATACAGTCCAGAGACCCCCTCCCCCAGTCATGTCAGTGCGATACAGTCCCTGCCCCGGACATCTCACCTCATTGATCTTGATCTCCCGCAGTTCCCTCTCGGCGGCAGTGAGTGGCGCCGGAGCAGCGCAGGACGACACGTGTTTCTGGTATCCGCTGAGAGTGATGTCTTCCTGCCCCATACAATGATACTATTAGGGTAATTACACGCAGCGCATATATACACCCCCCACCATACCATAATACATAGAAGCACACCCCCCCCCCCTACAACCCTCCGTCTAGAAGCCGACCTTTGTGGTGCCGAACACTTCATCCTTAATGTGTCCGCCACCAAACTCCTTCTTGACGGTCGCCCTCGTCGCTGCGTACAGCATCTTCAGCCGCACCTGTCACCAGACAACAATGATGGGGATTGTGGTGAGTTCTCCACAGAAGTGAAAAGCTCTGGAACTTCCTAAAATATTTGGTATTTCAATTCCTCGCCTTTTAGAAGACTGCTGCTTGCTGTCAGTGAACAGTATAGTTTACCTAGTTTAATAACTCATAATCTAACACTTCTAACAGCTGAGGGTTCGCTGCAATTGTATCCCGTCTGGACAATCCTCTGGACTGATACACTGTAACAAACATCAGGACAGGAGAGATGTGTGCTGCTGATGTCTTTAGCTCAGAGGATGGTTTAGACTGGATACATTGTGACAAACCCTCAGCTGTGAAAATTACTGGGATGGCTTTCCAGCCTGATTTCAAGATATTCGGACCTGTAACTCTCTCCATACACACAGCCACAAGGGGGAGCCACTAACAGAAGGCAGGATCAGGTGACCGGGCGTCATACCGGAGAGTGATCGGGCGACCATGACAAGAAGAGCCACTCGTAACCCTGCGCGTTCTGGCTGTCGAGGCGGTACAGGATGTAGCACGGCTGACCGTCGTCCAGGAGGGGGAGGATGAAGGCGTCGTAGTCTTGGTCCCAGTTCTTTTGGAGGTCCTTGTGGGCCCCCAGCACGAGCTGCTCTGCAGGAGGAAGAGAGAAGCCGATTATTCCAGACTGATACATTGTAACGAAGAGTCCTACAGGTTACATTGTTTGACTGATTGTTACAAGATTGTATCGGCACAGCAGAGACCGCGGACGGCCAGGACACAATTATACCAAGGTCAGGACAAAGGAAACCAGTAAGGCTACGTTCACACTCGCGTTTGGTTTTCCGTTTGTGAGATCCGTTCAGGGCTCTCAGAATCGGTCCAAAACGGATCAGTTTTGCCCTAATGCATTCTGAATGGAAAAGGATCCGCTCAGAATGCGTCAGTTTGCCTCCGATCAGTCTCCATTCTGCTCTGGAGGCGCCTGCAGCGTTTTTGTGTCTGCGATGTGGTGCGGAGCAAGACGGATCCGTCCTGGCACACAATGTAAGTCACTGGCGACGGATCCGTCATGGCACACAATGTAAGTCACTGGGGACGGATCCGTCATGGCACACAATGTAAGTCACTGGGGACGGATCCGTCATGGCACACAATGTAAGTCACTGGGGACGGATCCGTCCTGGCACACAATGTAAGTCACTGGGGACGGATCCGTCCTGGCACACAATGTAAGTCAATGGGGACGGATCCGTCCTGGCACACAATGTAAGTCACTGGGGACGGATCCGTCCTGGCACACAATGTAAGTCACTGGGGACGGATCCGTCATGGCACACAATGTAAGTCAATGGGGACGGATCCGTCCTGGCACACAATGTAAGTCACTGGGGATGGATCCGTCATGGCACACAATGTAAGTCACTGGGGACGGATCCGTCATGGCACACAATGTAAGTCACTGGGGACGGATCCGTCATGGCACACAATGTAAGTCACTGGGGACGGATCCGTCCTGGCACACAATGTAAGTCACTGGGGACGGATCCGTCCTGGCACACAATGTAAGTCAATGGGGACGGATCCGTCCTGGCACACAATGTAAGTCACTGGGGACGGATCCGTCCTGGCACACAATGTAAGTCACTGGCGACGGATCCGTCCTGGCACACAATGTAAGTCACTGGGGACGGATCCGTCCTGGCACACAATGTAAGTCAATGGGGACGGATCCGTCCTGGCACACAATGTAAGTCAATGGGGACGGATCCGTCATGGCACACAATGTAAGTCAATGGGGACGGATCCGTCCTGGCACACAATGTAAGTCACTGGCGACGGATCCGTCCTGGCACACAATGTAAGTCACTGGCGACGGATCCGTCCTGGCACACAATGTAAGTCACTGGCGACGGATCCGTCCTGGCACACAATGTAAGTCACTGGCGACGGATCCGTCCTGGCACACAATGTAAGTCACTGGGGACGGATCCGTCCTGGCACACAATGTAAGTCACTGGGGACGGATCCGTCATGGCACACAATGTAAGTCACTGGGGACGGATCCGTCATGGCACACAATGTAAGTCAATGGGGACGGATCCGTCATGGCTATAGAAGACATAATACAACCGGATCTGTTCATGACGGATGCAGGCGGTTCTATTATGGTAGAAAGAGCGTTTTTGAAGATCCATGACAGATCCGTAAAAAACGCTAATGTGAAAGTAGCCTAAGGAATGCTTCTGTTCTGTGACAAAAAGCAGAGATTTTGAAAACAGTGACAAATTGATACATTTATTAGGAAGTTTCCATGGGACACAATGGTGACGCAAGACTGCACACCGGCCCTTTAATAGTGAGATCCTCCGAGCACATGAGCGGTGTCCCGGGGTCCCTGCAGGTGTCAGCTGTCCGCTCCTCTGAGCGCATGCGCTGGGGGCCGCATCTCCTGGCAGGACGTGTTTATCTCGCAGCTATTCTCAGCCGCAGCATTCCAGACGGCGACGCGCACTTTCCATGACAGATCTCTGGGACTCCGCCTCTCTGGTGAGGTCAGCGGCAGGGAGGGCAAAGGGTTAAGTAGCGGGCCCCATAAATCCCGTTACATCTTAACTCTTTCTTCTCCATGGTAAATTACATTCTATACACACTAAGGGGTTAATAATCCAAATCAAAGTGCCGACGCCCGATCTTCTTCGCAGATAGATCCAACACTAACAATAACGGACTTTGTCCATTATTCATCATCATTTTCAAGATCTCTGCTTGCTGTCAGTGAATAGAACGCTTGAACACTCACAGAC
Source organism: Bufotes viridis (assembly GCA_033119425.1). Taxonomy (NCBI): domain Eukaryota; kingdom Metazoa; phylum Chordata; class Amphibia; order Anura; family Bufonidae; genus Bufotes; species Bufotes viridis. The sequence goes on from CM065596.1 coordinate 6,351,539, forward strand.
AACCCAGAGGCTAAAGATTTTGTCATTTTTTCCGCCTCTGCTCTAGTAAATTAACCCTTGAGATGTCACTGCACCCCGACATCACCTCCGATACCTGGGATGATGTATTTATACCTCTTACTTCTCACAGCTGGGGGTTTGTTACAATGTATTAGCCCACACAATCACTTTTCTGTCCAGATAGTTTGTCACAATGTACCGGCACAATATATCAGTCTGGAGTCCAGGCTGTTTATATCACACAGGGTTGTATGGAGTGGATGCAACTGTAACAAAAGCTCAGCTGTGAGAAGTGAGAAGAAGAGAGCGATCTGGAAAATGGTGATGTACGGAAAGACAAATTCAGTTAGAAAGTTACAAAAAGTTTTCATGGCACAAAAATAAAGTTCTCTGCACAAAAAGAGAGAAAAGCCCTTTTAGTCAATTTAGGGTCCACCCCCCCTTCAAGCTCCCCGAACACTCACCATCCTCGATGACCACCTTTATCAGCCGGATGGATCCATTTCGAGCCTTTGCGAAGAATTCCTTCAGTTCCGGAGTGGCTAGGAGAACCAAGAACATACCGGTAAGTCAGCGAGAGAAGGCGGGCGAGGAGAGGGCTGCGGGCAAGGACTGTGGGCGAGGAGAGGGCTGCGGGCGAGGAGAGGGCTGCGGGCGAGGAGAGGGCTGCGGGCTGCGGCCGAGGAGAGGGCTGCGGCCGAGGAGAGGGCTGCGGGCGAGGAGAGGGCTGCGGGCGAGGAGAGGGCTGCGGGCTGCGGCCGAGGAGAGGGCTGCGGCCGAGGAGAGGGCTGCGGCCGAGGAGAGGGCTGCGGCCGAGGAGAGGGCTGCGGCCGAGGAGAGGGCTGCGGCCGAGGAGAGGGCTGCGGGCGAGGAGAGGGCTGCGGGCGAGGAGAGGGCTGCGGGCGAGGAGAGGGCTGCGGGCGAGGAGAGGGCTGCGGGCGAGGAGAGGGCTGCGGGCGAGGAGAGGGCTGCGGGGCTTGTGTCTGGGATCAGCTACAAATGGGCAGCACATGAGCTAAACCTGATCCCTGACAGCGTCACCTCCCAAATATAGCCAGGAGCACGAGGGAAGGGGGGCTGCGTAATGCCAAGGGGATAAACACCGGGCGTCACGTCCATCTCTGCTGTGTCACTCGGGGCCGGGGTCCGGCTCTACAGATGACACCGTGTTTCCGCACCTCCTGTGATTGATGATGGGGGGGGGGGGGGATCAGCGTCTCCAGGACACTTAGGATAAGCAGCGCAGAAGGTGACCCCGGACACATGACGACTCCTACCATGTATGACAGCGCCAACGAGAGGAACACCGACCAGATGACCCCCCCAAAAGACCGGGTAAGTAAAAGATGATATAGCGAGTAGTGACGTCACAAAACAGAATGACACCGAGATGCGGGTATAATCCGCAGGAGGAGGCGCTCCTCTCATAACGCTCCAGTGCTCTGGGTTGTGAGGGTTACTGCTCCTCTAAACTCTTATGATCTCAGCTCTGGAGTCACGGTTACATACACCCCCACACGCACACCCCAGGACGGGGGATATGTGGGGGCAGTTAGGGGGCGGTGAGGCTCACGGAGTACAGATGAAGCCGCAGTAATGGACATAGGAAGCACCAGGGCTGCAGCGAATACGTGATTAAATCGAGTAACTCGAGGATTCGTTTGTGTCACGTGACCACGGAGCGCGAGTGAAGCGCTTATTACTATTCACTCTCCGTGGTCACCTGCCAGCCTGCACCGCACTAGGGTTGAGCCATATACCGGTGTGTGTGATATACCACGGTACTAAGCAATGGCGAAATGGCGTGATATAACCGCGGTATGTAATGACGTCAGAGGAGCGGTCACATGTGTGCCGACCGCTTCTAAAATGTCCGCGTCCTGCAGCCTGAATACATTACATGTTAGTTCCCGCAGCGGCCACATCCTCCTTGCGCCTACTTCCCCATGACCCCCCCCCCCACTAAAGTCAGAGTCAGAGTCAGAGTGGGAACTTCCCCTGACAACACGCCGGACCTGCCGCCTCCTGCAGTCCACAGAACCCGAAGAGAACAGGGGCCTGGGAGTAAGCACTGGGGACCCCGATTCTGGACCCCGGGTATTTCTCAGCACAGGGGGCACGTAGTGGGCACGGAGCCCGGACAGCAGGTCCAGAGTATATCACCCCTTCCCACAGACACCACTTCTAAAGCTGGATTCTCCACAATTTTAACTGAAAGTAGTGGGTGCTGTAGATTAAATGCACAGAGGACCGATGGCACTGGGGGGAGCTGATGGCACTGGGGGGAACCGATGGCACTGGGGGGGGGGGTTGGTGGCACTGGGGAGCTGATGGCACAGAGGACCGATGGCACAGGGGACTGCTGATAGCACAGGGGACTGCTGATGGCACAGGGGACCAATGGCACTGGGGGGAGCCGATGGCACAGAGGACCGATGGCACTGGGGGGAGCTGATGGCACTGGGGGGAGCTGATGGCACAGGGGGGAGCTGATGGCACAGGGGGGAGCTGATGGCACAGGGGGGAGCTGATGGCACAGGGGGGAGCTGATGGCACAGGGGGGAGCTGATGGCACAGGGGGAGCTGATGGCACTGGGGGGAGCTGATGGCACTGGGGACCGATGGCACTGGGGGGAGCTGATGGCACTGTGGGGAGCTGATGGCACTGTGGGGAGCTGATGGCACTGTGGGGAGCTGATGGCACTGGGGACCGATGGCACTAGGGGGAGCTGATGGCACAGAGGACCGATGGCACAGGGGGAGCTGATGGCACAGAGGACCGATGGCACAGGGGACTGCTGATGGCACAGGGGACCGATGGCACAGGGGACCGATGGCACAGGGGACCGATGGCACAGGGGGAGCTGATGGCACAGGGGGAGCTGATGGCACAGGGGGAGCTGATGGCACTGGGGGAGCTGATGGCACAGGGGAGCTGATGGCACTGGGGGAGCTGATGGCACAGGAGGAGCTGATGGCACTGGGGACCAATGGCACAGGGGAGAGCTGATGGCACAGGGGAGAGCTGATGGCACAGAGGACCGATGGCACAGGGGGAGCTGATGGCACAGAGGACCGATGGCACAGGTGACTGCTGATGGCACAGGGGACCGCTGATGGCACAGAGGACCGATGGCACAGGGGACCGCTGATGGCACAGGGGACCGCTGATGGCACAGGGGACTGCTGATGGCACAGGGGACTGCTGATGGCACAGGGGACCGATGGGGGGAGCTGATGGCACAGAGGACCGATGGCACTGGGGGGAGCTAATGGCACAGGGGGGAGCTGATGGCACAGAGGACCGATGGCACTGGGGGGAGCTGATGGCACTGGGGGGAGCTGATGGCACAGAGGACCGATGGCACTGGGGGGAGCTGATGGCACACAGGACTGATGGCACTAGGGGCTGATGGCACAGAGGACCGATGGCACTGGGGGGAGCTGATGGCACTGGGGGGAGCTGATGGCACTGGGGGAGCTGATGGCACTGGGGGAGCTGATGGCACTGGGGGAGCTGATGGCACTGGGGGAGCTGATGGCACTGGGGGAGCTGATGGCACTGGGGGGAGCTGATGGCACTGGGGGGAGCTGATGGCACTGGGAGGAGCTGATGGCACTGGGAGGAGCTGATGGCACTGGAGGAGCTGATGGCACTGGAGGAGCTGATGGCACTGGAGGAGCTGATGGCACTGGAGGAGCTGATGGCACTGGGGGGAACTGATGGGTTTTTATAAAGGAAAACGTAGTTAGTTTTTTTCTTAGACTACTTTCACATCGGCGTCTTTGCTGGATCCGGCCGGGTTCAGCAGAAAACGCTTCCGTTACTGATAATACGACCGTCTGCATCCGTTATGAATGGATCCTGTTGTATTATCTGTAACATCGCCAAGACGTCATGAACTCCATTAAAAGTCAATGGGGGACGAATCCGTTTTTTATTGCGTCAGATAGTGTGCCAGGACAGAAAGCAAACCGCAGCATGCTGCTCTCCGGGATGAGAACGGAGTTCATTCTGGCGACTCCGTTCTGCTCAGTTACGTTTTGTCCACATTGACAATAAATGGGGATAATGCGTTTTTCTCTGGTATTGAGACCCTATGACGGATCTCAATACCGGAAAATAGAAACGCTAGTGTGAAAGTCGCCTTATTAGAGAACTCAATCGATAGAATACTTTATTACTAAAATAATTGACAGCTGCAGCGCCGTGTGGAACTACATGTCCCAGCAAGATAGCATAGTATCACCTGAGACATCATGAAGAAGAATCCGTAATTCCTGCGAAAGCTGAGTGCCAACAATATGGCCGCCACCTTTCTTAGAATCCGAAAACTAAGCACTAGTGTGGATAAGAGTACACTCATCCTCTGCTCTGGAGGCTGGGGGGAGTAGTCACTTCTCCACCAGTCTTGTGTATATTCTGACCGCCTGCGCCCACCTGGATTACACCCGAGCAGGGGGCACCGCCATCCACGTGCATCCCGGGGACTTGCCGTGCAGAAGTTTCCATCCGCTTCAATGTTAGGCACAGCTGAATACAGGATCGCCTAGACTGGATGCAACTGTAACAAACCCTCAGCGGTGACAAGTACAGCAGGATTATGATCGGATCTGCTCCTGAACTGCTGTGGATTATGCGCCATCAGACGAGAGAAGCGGCGCCCCAATGTTACAGGCATCTGCTCGTCCGGCTCCAGGTGAAGTAGCAGCGTGTGCTGATGGCGCCCTCCATAGGAGCAACCGCCACACTGCACCAAGAGGGGAAAAACTGGGACTGCCTCCAGACTGCACTGGGGACCGCTGTAGCAAACCCTCTGCTGCGAGCAGTATTAGGTCAGGGCCGGTTTACTGTTTCTGAAAGTCAATAAAAATGTTCCCATTCCCTAACAGCAAGCAGAGATCTTGAAAGCGGGGCAGGCACAAAACACAAAGTGGTAGAGCTCTGTTATACAATGGCACACGGCGAGAAAACTGCCAGGACCGGAACACGTGACTGCGGTGCCGCAGGACGGACCTCTGCGTTACCACCGTGTGCCGCTCACTGTCTGCGGTATGGAAATCCGATGGCGTGAAGAGGCTCGCGGGGGGTGTGGCTAACAGGCCGCAGAGCAAGTACAACAACTCCTATAGGAATCATTCTGGCTGTTTCTTAGCAACCAAATTTCCCAGCCAGCAGGTGACAACCAGAACCCCAGAGAGACATCAGGCCACAAAAATAAGAGGAAACCTTTAAGAAGGGGGGAGGGGGCACTGGCTAGAGGGCCACTTGGAAGGGGGCACAGGCGGTGGTGTTGGCGGGTCTTGGAGGGGGCACCGACAGGGGGGTCTACAGTGGGGCACTGGCAGGGAGGAGATTCGATTGGGGCTCCAGCAGGTGGGGGCTGTCTTGGAGGGGGGTACAGATGGGGGTGGGGGGCACCAGCAGGTGGGGGGCTGTCTTGGAGGGGGCACAGATGGGGGTGGGGGGCACCAGCAGGTGGGGGCTGTCTTGGAGGGGGTACAGATGGGGGTGGGGGCACCAGCAGGTGGGGGCTGTCTTGGAGGGGGGTACAGATGGGGGTGGGGGGCACCAGCAGGTGGGGGCTGTCTTGGAGGGGGGTACAGATGGGGGTGGGGGGCACCAGCAGGTGGGGGCTGTCTTGGAGGGGGTACAGATGGGGGTGGGGGCACCAGCAGGTGGGGGCTGTCTTGGAGGGGGGTACAGATGGGGGTGGGGGGCACCAGCAGGGGCTGGCTGTCTTGGAGGGGGGAACAGATGGGGGTGGGGGGCACCAGCAGGTGGGGGCTGTCTTGGAGGGGGGTACAGATGGGGGTGGGGGGCACCAGCAGGGGCTGGCTGTCTTGGAGGGAGGTAAGGGAGTGGACCCATTGGCGCAATATCGCAACCAGATGATTACGGTACAATAAAATTTTATTGAGACAACGCGTTTCTCCGATCCACGCGCTCAGTCTCTGCACGCATTCCCGTACTTCAATCTCACTCGTGGGGCGGTCCCCTCCTAAGCCACTCCCCTCATTGTCCGCTTCATTCACCACCTCGCTGGCTGTCTCCGCCCAACCAGAGAGACGGTCCAATCACCACTTCGGTCGCCGCCTTCTCCCCTCCTCTTATTGTTTGGATGAGCGCGCGCTTCCAGCGCACCACTACTTAGACGCCCCACGTGCTGCTGTCCACGGGGACAGTTTATTTCTACAAAGGGCACATATATCCACGGATTACAGCTGGATGAACGTATTCATTCCACGGACATCCTCTGGTCCTTGAGCTCGCAGCCGATACAACTATTACTATAGATGAATATTTGGTCCATTCTATATGCGCTGCGCCACGTATGTATTCACTCCTCCCACCCCACTGATAACCGGAGGTTGAGACCTAAACATGGATTTATTTATTTAATATTTTTTATACTATTTTAGCGTGAATTATGTTTTTATCTTCCTTGTTTTTTATCATATCCCTTTTTTTACTTCTCTTATGTACATCTTTTTAGACTTGATAAAGGGGTCCTTAGAACCTCTCAATAAAATGACACTGTACGGTAATCATCTGGTCGCGATCTTGCGCCTATGGTCCACTCCCCTACTCGACTCGATTGGTCAAGTGGAGGTTTATTATAATTGTTGACCCCGATGGCGGCTTGGCCTCCGAGTCCTTGGACGGAATCACCAGTCATTTCCTACTGTCTGCCTTCATTGTGGTTGCACCCAATATAGGTGCAACCAAAACAGATGAGCATAACTACCCCTCCTGTACAGGAAGATAGCCGGCAATCCAACATCTTCACCCTATCAGCGCCATTTTTCTTTTTGTGGCCACCACTGGCTGTTGGGAGGGGAGTACAGACGGGGGTGGGGGGCACCGGCAGGTGGGGGCTGTCTCGGAGGGGGGCACCGGCAGGTGGGGGCTGTCTCGGAGGGGGGCACAGGCAGGTGGGGGCTGTCTCGGAGGGGGGCACCGGCAGGTGGGGGCTGTCTTGGAGGGGGGGCACTGGCATGTGGGGGCTGTCTCGGAGGGGGGCACCGGCAGGTGGGGGCTGTCTTGTTGGGGGGCACAGACTGGGCTTGGAGGGGGCACCGGCAGGAGGAGGTTTGAGGGGGCAATGTACCGCAGCAGTGGGTGGCATTACAGGGCAGTGACTTCCCCTCACAGCCGAGCATTCTCACCCCCACAGGGGCACTTCCCCCATTACTGCTGACTCTGAGTGCAGCCGAGAATGCAGGTGTCTTGTATGCACCTGCCTGTAGGCCCTGGGCCGCCGGGTACTCACCGTGGATACCGGTCTGGTGCGCCATATCGGGATATCGTGACAGATCGGGATCAGGGAGCGGCTCTCACTGGCCTGCGGGCAGGGGCGGGGCAGGATACCGGGGGGTGGAGCTACACAAGGGTAAGAGCAGACGGCCAATTGAGAGCTCGGGCCGCACGGCATGCCGGGAGATGTAGTTCTATAGGCCGAGACTGCTTCCAGGGGCGGAGCTACGTGTCAGCCTGACAGGAATGTCTGTGTGAGGCTGGGCATGCTGGGAGATGTAGTTCTATAGGCCGAGGCTGCTTCCAGGGGCGGAGCTACGTGTCAGCCTGACAGGAATGTCTGTGTGAGGCTGGGCATGCTGGGACTTGTAGTTCAGATCTCTTGTATTCTGGTCGCTTACAGACCAATATTCTGATATTTTTCACTCTCTGGATGTCGTTTCAGGTGAAAAAAAATCTGCGATAATTAGAACAAATGCTGGTGAAACCTGCTAATATCGCGCCCGTGATGGAGGCAACAACCGGGAAAAACTGAATTATGTTTAATTCGGAGAAGGTTTTGATTGGTTGGTTCTGATACGCCTGCGACTTAAAGGGCTCGTCCAGACTAGTTAGTTAATTCCTCAATCGCTGGCGCTCATTATGCCACAAATAGTTAATTGTCTGAAAAATACTAAAACTGAGTGAAAGTGAAGAATTATTGCCTAAAACGTGCAGAGATCGGACGGCCGCCATTACTGCTCTGCTAGTCGCTCTTCAGGTCGTTCCTCCGTACACTTAATTCATTAGTCGCCGTGAACAGGCCACGAGGCGGTCGGTGTGGAACCATGGCACGCAAGTGGGTTCAGTGGGAAACGTGTGCACAGACAAAGGGGCGAAAGTAGGAAGTGGCCAATAATGTGGCTCCGCTGTGTATAACTACCGCACCGTGCCTGTGTCTCTACAGCTCTGCCCAGTCTCTTGTGCCGAAGAGCTTACGCTCAGATTGGATGGAGAGCGTCTGTGGTCAGTAATATCCAAGTCTTGCCACAGATTCTCGATGTGATTTAGGTCTGGACGGTGACTGTGACGTTCTAACACATCAAGATGCTCTAATCTAAACCCTTCCATTGTAGCTCTGGCTGGATAGTCCTGCTGGAAGGTGAACCTCTTCCCAGTCTCAAGTCTTTTGCAGCCTCTACCAGGTTTTCCTCCAGGATCGTCCTGTATTCAGCTAAATCCATCTTCCCATCACCTCTGACCGGCTTCCCTGTCCCTGCTGAAGAAGAGCCTCCCCCATGATGCTGCCACCGCCATGTCTCACGGTGCGGATGGTGTGTTCAGGGCGATGGGCAGGGTTAATTTTCCACCACACATAGAGTTTTGCATTTAGGCCAAAAAATTCCGCTTTGGTCTCCTCTGACCAGAGCTCCTTCTTCCATGTTTGCTTTGTCCCCTACATGGCTTGTGGCAAACGGCAAAACCGGACTTCATGTGGCTGCTTTGTAAAAATGGTTTTCTTCTCGACACTCTTCCATAGAGGCCAGATTTGTGTAGTCCACGACTAGTTGTCCTGTGGACAGATTCTCCCACCTGAGCTGTGGATCTCTGCAACTCCTCCAGTGACCAGTGGCCTCTTGGCTGCTTCTGTAATTAGTGCCCTCCTTGCCTGGGTGGTCAGTTTCGGTGGACGGCCATGTCTTGGTAGGTTTGCATTTGTTCCATACTCGTTGCAGTTTCGGATGATGGATTGAACAGTGCTCCACGAGAAGTTCAGAGCTTGGGATGAGTTTTTTATAACCTAACCCTGCTCCACAACTTTATCCCTGACCTGTCTGGTGTGTTCCTTGGTTTTCATGATGCTGTTTGATCACTACTTTTCTCTAACAAACCTCTGAGACCTTCACAGAACAGTTGGAGTTGTTAGGCCTTATTCACACGTCCGTAGTGTGTTTTGCGGAAACACGGATCCGCAAAACACGGACGGCTGCAATGTGCATTCCGCATTTTGCGGACCGCACATTGCTGGCACTATAGAAAGAATGCCTTTTCTTGTCCGCAATTGCGGACAAGAATAGGACATGTTCTATTTTTTTGCGGAAACGGAAACACGGATGCAGAAACACGGATGCGGAAACACGGATGCGGACATCACATAGTGTGCTGTCCACATCCATTCCTGCCCCTATGAAATGAATGGGTCTGCAACCCTTCCGCAAAATTGCGGAAGGGATGCGGATCCATTTTGCGGACGTGTGAATTAGGCCTTATTCTGAGGATTCTTACACACACAGGACTCTATGTACTAATGAGGTGACTTCTGTAGGCGATTGGTCACACTGGATTTTATTTAGAGGTATTAAAGTACAGGGGCCTGAATAGAAATGCACGCCACACTTTCCAGATTTTTATTTATACAAATTTTGAAAACCATCTATTCTTTTCATTTCACACATACTCGCTACTTTGTGTTGTTCTATCATCTAAATACCAATAAAATACATTTAGGTTTGTGAGTGCAACATGACAAAATGTAGAAAAGTTCAAGGGGTGTGAATACTTTTTCAAGACCCGGTATATACAGTATGTCTATATACAATTATACGCACCTACTTATATCAGTTCCCCCATAATGAGAAAGTGAGAGCAGAATGTGAGACAACTTTACTAATTTACTGAGAAGGAAAAACTGAAAACTCTCACTGACATAAGTCTTCAGCCCCTTTACTCAGGACATACACTACTCACAAAAAGTTCGGGATATTTGTCTTGTGGATGAAATCTCAGGATGAACCTAAAATGCCCTCCGACCTTTACAGGAGACCCTAATGTGACCTTCTCTGACCTTCTGAATGCTCATGTCCAACTGTTTAATGTTTCAGGACTTTCTGCACAACTTGCTGTTCTCTAACAAGGAGCTGAACGGCAAAATTCACAAAAGATGTCTAATCCATGAATCGCCCAATACATTTCCTGGTTCAATTAGAATTGGTATTAAACAGTCCTCCTCATCATGCTGCTCACATTGTGACATCATGAGACCAAGACGACACCTAAAAATGAATCACCAGCACCTCGCCATTGTGAGGCTTCAAGCAGGATGTTCTCAGAGGGAAGTGGCCTCTGAGCTTAGAGTGTCATCAGCAGGTTGTATCAGAGATACAGAGACTGGAAGAGTCACAGAAAGGCAGAGACGTGGACGTCCTTTGGCCACATCCCACACTGATGACCGCTTCATTGTGAACAATGCCCTGCGGAACCGGGAGATGAATGCCACACAACTCCAGGCACATTTAAGGGAGGTGAGAGGCACCCAAGTGTCACGTCAGACCATTGGAAACCATTTATATCAGCGTGATCTGCATGCTAGACGACCCGCAAGGATACCTGACCGCACCACCAGGCACAGGCGTCATCGGCTTGTATGGACCAGGGAGCATCTACGCTGGAGGAGGGACCAGTGACCTCAGTGCTGTTCACTGATGAAAGACGATTCACGCTGAGCAGAAATGATGGCCGCCAACCATGTTGGAGACGTCATGGAGAGCGCTCTGCATCAGCCACTGTGGTCACCAGACGAGCCTGTGGTGGTGGCAGTGTTACAGTGCGGGCCGGTGTGTCTCGTCAGTACAGAACTGCCCTACACTGTGTGAATGGTCCAGGTGATTGTCAGGAAGGAACACTTCTGTGTGAGGAGGAGCGATGGCATTAGTGATCACTGCTCCCTATACTGTGGAGGAGATCACTGCATGTAAATGTGTCTCCTCCACTGACGAGCAGATGATTGTCAGGAAGGAAGGCTTCTGAATGGGGACAAGCGATGGAATTAACAATCACTTCTCCCTATACTGTGGAGGAGATCGCTGCATGTAACCGTTAGCCCTTTGTGACATAAAGGCTCAATATTTTTAGTAAAGACCAAATGATAAAATCAGGTCCTCAATATCAGATGGGCGGGGGTCCGACACCCCCGCCGATCAGCTGTTTGAAGAGAAGGCTGCCGTGTGAGCGCTGCATTCCCTTCCTCTACCTGTTCGCCATCGTAGCGGTGAGCAGGTGTAACCATGAGCCGTTCCATTCACTTCACTGGGGCCCCCCCTTGTCTATACACTACCGAGCCGCCCCATAGCAGTGAATGGACAGCTTCCGGCAATTACACTGCCCACCACTGCGAGCAGGTAAACAATGAAGGGAAGGCAACGCTCGCACAAGTGCAGCTTTCCAGTGGAGAAGCTATAGGGGTCCCAGTGGTCACAGCTACGACCGGGCCCCCTAAGCCACGGCTGCCCACATGGGCCCCTTGCCAGTGGCGCAAGGCTGATTATGTACTAGGTACTGCGGCGGGGGGCACGGGAGCGATGTCTTCCTGCCCCGCGGAGGCTGGCACAGGCGGCATATATAACATAATCATCATTGAGCCGCCTGAGCCAGGCAGGGTCTGCCTAAGGAAACCCGCGAGGCCTGCACCGCATCGCTGACAGCGGAGGTAAGTATCTGCGTTTATTGTTTTTTATATTACACCATCATGTGGGGGAATATACTGGGGCACTATGGGGACATTGTGGGGGGATAACACCATGGGGGCATCTACTTGGAGCACTATGGGGACATTGTGGGGGGATAGCACCATGGGGGCATCTACTAGGAGCACTATGGGCACAGTGATTAGGGGAGCACTATAGGGGGCATTATTACTATTGGGGGCACTTTTAACACTAAGTGCACTCTGGCAGATAAATACTCCTATTGGTGGGACTTTTGAGAGCACTATTACTGTGGGGGCACCCTGGGACAGTGTCAGTTTACCACAATTATTTTAGGGGACATTATATTTGCACTATTAGTGTCAGCGACACTATTTACTGGGTGCAGTTATTTTTTAGGGCACTTTGTGCTAATAATCTGTGTGGTACTAGTATTTTCTGCAGTATAGTATTGGGGAGCACAATGGGCACAATATTGGGGGTGGCAGGATGGTGTGTTCAGAAGGTGAGAGGATGATGGAAAAGTAGGAAACTGCTCCTATGACCAGTCAGTATTATAGTAGTTATATTCTTGTACATAGGAGCAGTATTATAGTAGTTATATTCTTGTGCATAGAAGCAGTATTATAGTAGTTATATTCTTGTGCATAGGAGCAGTATTATAGTCATTATATTCTTGTACATAGGAGCAGTATTATAGTAGTTATATTCTTGTACATAGGAGCAGTATTATAGTAGTTATATTCTTGTACATAGGAGGCAGTATTATAGTAGTTATATTCTTGTATATAGGAGCAGTATTATAGTAGTTATATTCTTGTACATAGGCGCAGTATTATAGTAGTTATATTCTTGTATATAGGAGCAGTATTATAGTAGTTATATTCTTGTACATAGGAGGCAGTATTATAGTAGTTATATTCTTGTACATAGGAGCAGTATTATAGTAGTTATATTCTTATACATAGGAGGCAGTATTATAGTAGTTATATTCTTGTACATAGGAGCAGTATTATAGTAGTTATATTCTTGTACGTAAGGGGCAGTATTATAGTAGTTATATTCCTGTACATAGGAGCAGTATTATAGTAATTATATTCTTGTACATAGGAGCAGTATTATAGTAGTTATATTCTTGTACATAGGAGGCAGTATTATAGTAGTTATATTCTTGTACATAGGAGCAGTAATATAGTAGTTATATTCTTGTACATAGGAGCAGTAATATAGTAGTTATATTCTTGTACATAGGAGCAGTATTATAGTAGTTATATTCTTGTACATAGGAGCAGTATTATAGTAGTTATATTCTTGTACATAGGAGGCAGTATTATAGTAGTTATATTCTTGTACATAGGAGCAGTATTATAGTAGTTATATTCTTGTACATAGGAGGCAGTATTATAGTAGTTATATTCTTGTACATAGGAGCAGTATTATAGTAGTTATATTCCTGTACATAGGAGCAGTATTATAGTAGTTATATTCTTGTACATAGGAGCAGTATTATAGTAGCTATATTCTTGTACATAGGAGCAGTATTATAGTAGTTATATTCTTGTACATAGGAGCAGTATTATAGTAGTTATATTCCTGTACATAGGAGCAGTATTATAGTAGTTATATTCTTGTACATAGGAGCAGTATTATAGTAGATATATTCTTGTACATAGGAGCAGTATTATAGTAGTTATATTCTTGTACATAGGAGGCAGTATTATAGTAGTTATATTCTTGTACATTGGAGCAGTATTATAGTAGTTATATTCTTGTACATAGGAGGCAGTATTATAGTAGTTATATTCTTATACATAGGAGCAGTATTATAGTAGTTATATTCCTGTACATAGGAGCAGTATTATAGTAGTTATATTCTTGTACATAGGAGCAGTATTATAGTAGTTATATTCTTGTACATAGGAGCAGCATTATAGTAGTTATATTCTTGTACATAGAAGCAGCATTATAGTAGTTATATTCTTGTACATAGGAGCAGTATTATAGTAGTTATATTCTTGTACATAGGAGCAGTATTATAGTAGTTATATTCTTGTACATAGGAGCAGTATTATAGTAGTTATATTCTTGTACATAGGATCAGTATTATAGTTGTTATATTCTTGTACATAGGAGCAGTATTATAGTATATACATTATTGTATACAAGGGTCGTAATATAATTCTGCATTTTTCAGCATGTTTTTTATAAACAGGCTAAGAGAAAAATCCGTAAATGTATGCCGTCCTTCTCTGTATATACGGATATATAGTCATGTATTTTCAGTTAGTAATTATGACTGATGCCGATGCCAAAAAAAGAATGAAGATTTGTTTTTTATTGTTCACATTCTCTTTATTGCAGTCAGTGTACAGTATATGACGTCAGACATTATGTAATGTTTTATTTGAGGTTCTGATGAAATGGAATCAGCAGTCGCAATAATGAATCTTTGAAGGAAAGTTTTTGGACGTCTGGTTATTTATTCGACTCCTTTCATGAATTCTAAAAATTCTGTAAAGAGAGAAAGATGAAAAATAGAGATTGTGCTGCTGACAGATCTGTACGGTATGTACCATCACTAGGCCTGTAGATGGCGCCACATGTATCACAGTGGCTCCGGCTGATGATACATTTGTGCAGATGATTTTGTCTCTCTCTGTATAAGGTACTTTCACACTAGCTTTTTGGATTCCGTTTGCGAGATCCGTTTCAGGGCTATCACAAACGGCCCAAAATGGATCAGTTCAGCCCCAATGCATTCTGAATGGATAAGGATCCGCTCAGAATGCATCAGTTCGGCTCCGTTTCACCTCTATTCCGTTTTGGAGACGGACACCAAAACGCAGCATGCAGCATTTTGGTGTCCGTCTAAAGAGACGGAGCCCAACGGTTCCGTTTTTAATTACAATGTAAGTCAATGGGGACGGATCCGTTTTCAGTGACACAATATGGTGCATTTGAAAACGGATCCGTTCCCCATTGACTTTTAATGTAATTCAAAACGGATGCGTTTTTGATCCATTTTTCTTTAAAACTAATGCAAACGGATCCGTTCTGAACGGATACAAACCTTTGCATTATAGGTGCGGATCCGTCTGTGCAAATAAACAGACGGATCCGCACCAACGCAAGTGTGAAAGTAGCCTAAGCTATTGCTTGGTTTACTTTGAAACAAATTTTTATGCCAGAATTGGGATGCAATTGTAATGCAGAATAACGCACCTTAGACCCTGCCCCTTTTCTTGCAAAGCCACGGCCCCTGGTCACCAAGCTCCACCCCTTCTCGAGTGAGTAGAAGAAAATGGAGAAACCCTAATTTCGCCAAATTGCTAAAGTGTGCGGCACTTTTTAGACAAATCCTAGATGCTGACACCGAGAATATCTGGGCCTCTTTCCCTATTTCCGGTCTCTACGATAAACTCACCATCATAATCAATTTTGCCGTCGTTATTTTTGTCCCCGTCTCTCATCAGCTCCTCGATGTCGTCCTCGGTTATGGTCTCACCCGTCGCTTGCAGCATGATTTTTAGCTCATCAAGGTCAATGTATCCATCAGCATTTCTGCAGAGATGTGAAGATCTGGTCATATCTACACTCCAGTCACATCCAGAGCTGCCCCCTGCTTGCCCTCAATTTGTAGAGCCTTACTGCTGCCCCCTGCTGGCCACGTATGGAGCATGCTCTGGTGTCCTGCATTGGGGGGCACGCAGCTTTTACATCAGGGTCTGTCTGACGGAGAAGCAAAAAGTGTATTAACTAAGGCAGGCATGCTCAGCCTGCGGCCCTCCAGCTGTTGCAAAACTACAACTCCCATCATTCCTTCACAGCCCGTCAGCGTTCATCCTACAGCAGGGCATCCTGGGAGTTGTAGTTTTACAACAGCCGGAGAGCCGCAGGTTGAGCATCCCTGCACTAAGGCAATGAACCAGAGGGCATGTGAGAATGTATGCCAGCAAAGTGTCTAGCAGAAGTGTGGCTGCAGCTCCGGATGTGATTGGAGTTTAAGAAATGAATCGGAATATAACCACTGCGAGTACAGCTCGGGATGCGACTGGAATATATATTATCTGTTAATGCAGCTCCAGATCTAACTCAAGTATAGGATACAGCATAAGAAATGTGAGTGCAGCTCCGGATGTGACTGAAGTATAGTATTTGCCGATACAGCTCTGGATGTGAATAGAACATATAAACTGTAAATGTAACTGAAATATGAGAATTGTGATTTCAGCTCTGGATGTGACTACAGTATAAGACATCTCCGTATCTCGGGAAGGGTAGAGCCCGTCTCTTATCACTCACTTGTCAAACATGCGGAAAAGATCTGACAACTCCTCCTCGGATTTTCCTTTACTGTCGTCTTTCATACATCGGACCATCATCACCAGGAACTCATCGAAGTCGACTGTGCCGCTGCCTGAGCAGAAAGCAAAGAGTATTAAAGACAAGCTAAGGAGGCACTGCATCTCTGAACCTGCAGAACTGCAACTCCCATCATGCCATTTGGCTTGTGGTACGCTGAGACTTGTAGTTTGTAGTCTGTAGATGTAAAGTGTTCTAAAGCAAAAACCCAAATTCTCTTATTTTTTTTTAGCTAATCCTTCTTGGATTTTGTGACTTAATTTACTTGTTCTGTGTTTACACTCCAGTCGCCTCCAGAGCTGCAGTCACAATTCTGCCATCTGGAACTGATCGGACAGACAAAACCGTAACATCCCAGTAAAGATCCCCTACTCTGCGGACTCACTGCTGCCCCCTGGTGGTTTAGTGGACGCTCTGCTACATAATGAGAGATGCAGTATCCACTCACGTGGCAGAATTGTGTCTACAGCTCTGGAGTGGAGCGTAAGACCTGATCTCGAAATTCTAGGGGTTGCAATGAGATGCAAACTGTAAAATGATATTTGGAGCAGATGTAGAGACATGTAAGAATAAGAAGAGTGGGTATAACTCTCACCATCCTCATCCACCTCGTCTATCATCTCCTGCAGCTCCTCGGGGGTGGGGTTCTGCCCCAGCATTCTCATCACTTTGCCCAGCTCCTTTGTACTGATGCATCCGTCTTCTGCGTCTTGCACGAAAATATCAAAAGCTGCTTTGAATTCTGGGGAGAGAAGAAGAAAAATACTTTCAATCCCGCTGCTCAGAACTTTGTGCAGGTTTAGGCAGTTTAAGGGGGATGTTTATGCTGCTGGAATTTTGTCGCGGACGCCACACCGAAGTTCTGGCGGCAGCCATGTTCATGCTGTTTGAAGCTGCAGCCGCGCCAAGAAAGGACACCGCTGGAAGCTGCCGAAGGGTCCGCTCACGGTCTAGCGCCATTCAGTGGGGCTAAACCACATGAAAAACACGAGTACATGGCGGATTCTGGAGTGAGGACAATTTCACTGTCTGGCCCTGTCAATGAAGGTGCAGTTGCAGAGAGAGCAGAGACTGTAGGTGTAAGGGTAACGCCCCCATTGCTCCTAGAGGCTCATTTGCATATATCAAATTCAAAACATCCTTTTTCTAAGCAATGCGGGCACATAGGAACATGGGACCAACACAGACGCCTTCAGCTGCCGAGCGCACATGGAACAGGTCAGCCGGGGTCATGCTGACAGATGCCCTTTAACTCAGGACAGATCTCTGCTTGCTGTCAGTTTTTTGTAACATTTTGCATCTCACAGCTGAGGGTTTGTTATAGGGATGAGCGAATTTCATATTTTGAAGTTCGTGTGCGGGTTTGTGTTGTGGTATCTACTGAATTCCGTTACCACGGACCATAACGCAATTCCATGCCTTTAGAGGCACTCCGTCATAATAGAGGTCTATGGGCTGCATAGCGTAAACCGAACGTTGGCCATAGACTTCTATTATGACGGAATCCATAACGCAATTCAGTAAATAACCCAACCTGAACCCGCACACGAACTTCCAAATATGACACTCGCTCGTCCCTGGTTTGTTACAATGGTGTCCGGTGCAGACCGTCCTCCGCCTAAACTCCAGGCTGAGGCGTTACCCGCACTGATCCATTGTAACGATCTTTGTGCCTCCGATGTGTTCAGATCACAGAGCATTGTCTCTACAATTGTAACGAACCCTCAGCTGTGAGAAGTAACAACTCAGGATGTGTTTTAGCCTTCAGATGTAAACAGGAATGCTTACATTCACTGACAGCAAGCAAATTCATGTATAAGTGTCAGAGCTGATATTGGGGTACAGGGTAGGGAGCCCCGTGGCTCTCGATAAAGCCCTGGTGATGTCTGTGCTGTGGGGGACCCTCTACCACCAGCATAAACAGAAGTGTTACTTGTATAGTTTTGGGCCTGCAGTTTAGCGCATAATTCAGCGAACAGAACGGCGCGGCATTGTGCGCTGTACGATATCAAGGGGTTTCTCATTAAGCAACTCCATTAGGGTACCTTCACACTGGCGCTGTTTGATTCCGGTAGGCGGTTCCGTTGCCTGATCCGGCAAACTGTATGCAAACGCATGTAATTTTTTCTGACTGATCAGGATCCCGTCTGAAAAAGGCCTGATCAGTCAGAAACATTGCAATACCGGATCCGTTTTTCCAGTGTCATCCGGCAAAATGGATCCGGTATTTATTTTTTTCACATTTTAAAGGTCTGCGCATGGACGGAACTCAATGACCGGAAAAGAAAAACGCCAATGTGAAAGTAGCCTTAAGGGGGGATTTATCATCACCCTTGCGCCAGAAAAGGGACTTATTCAAAAAAAGTCACATGTTCCTCTCTTTACTCTGCACTCTCCGCTTTTCCAAAAGGAAGCATGACAAGGGTGGAAGAGCGGCGCAGTCGCCAGCAGAGTCAAATCCATTTACACCAGACTATGTCATACTATCGGAGGAGGAGACCAGAACATGGCACATCGATGGCCACCGCAGAGAGACGGCTTCTGGGGCGGTATTTGGTTCTGTGCTGCACTATGGGGGTTACTGACTCTGCCAACTTGTCTTGGCCCCATTTACTTGTGTTGCCCCGCCTTCTGTCAATTTGGACCGGCCTACAACATTGGAGCCACTTTCAAGTTTTTTTCCAGGGCCACTTTAAGTTCCCAGTCCGCCGTTGCAGAAATGTACGGCAGCTCTGAGCTCTTGTAGATTTCTGTTTAGGTGCACAGACTACAGGTGGATGCACCTAATTTATGACGAGGCCTGCACCTCGTAATAAACATCCTACAGCAGTGCAGACGATACTGTATCAAGCGTAGAACGCACCAATCTTGATAAATCTCCCCTTAGGCCTCTTTCACACAAACTTTTTTTTTCCGTTTACGTTCTGTTTTTTGCCATCTGTATACGAAAAAAAAACGGAAGGTACCCCGTATGCCTTCTGTTTTTCCGTGCAGCTCTCATTACCGCTATGTCACTATAATACATATAAAACTTGTGCCCGTGGACGTGCATGGACTGCACATTACCCTGAGGTGCCTTGGTTGGTATTGACTGTGGCAGCTTAGGGGTTATGGCCCTTGCACACAATCGTACTCCATATGTCCCGTGAGCACAGGAGCGCACAGCATCATAGATTACACGTCGGACCGCCCGATCTTATGAGTCCACAGCGTCATTGTAATCTATGATGCTGTGCGCTCCTGTGCTCGCGATCAATGCCGCTCCGGGACAAATGGCCCGCTCCCGGATCGTTTCTCTCGGAGGGAATACGGTCATGTGCATGAGCCCTTAGACTGTAGGGTTGGTAATTATCTCTTATCCCAGCCATAAGGATGCGGCTGCTGCACGGCCGAAAGCCTGAAGTCCTTGCCCCTTTCACACAAGCGAGTTTTCCGCGCAGGTCCTGACCCTATCATTTCAATGTGTCTGTGCACATGAGCGCTGTTTTTCATGCATCAGTTCTGCGTTGCGTGAGAATCGCAGCGTGTTCTATATTCTGCGTTTTTCACACAGCCCTGGCCAGGCCCCATAGAAGTGAATGGGGCTTCAGTGAAAAACGGATGAAACACTGAACACACTTGCAGACATAACCGATAGAACTTGCTTGTGAAATGGTGCGAGTTTCGCTGGACGCACCCTAAACGCATCCGGAGCCGATCCTATCGCTCGTGTGAAAGAGGCCTAAAGGTTTACTGCTTACTACCAGTTAATGGCTGTGTGATCTCCGGGCATCATAAAAAATACAAGTGTTCCGTGGACCTGTGGAAGAAATTTGGTTTCATTAACACTTACCTGTCTGTGGCTCCACTAATACCATCGTCCCCACTGCACTAGCGTTGGCCGCTCTTGTCCCGGGCGTGCGCGCTTCTTTTCCTGTTCAGCTGCATTTATTACTGTGTAGCTGAACAGGAAAAGAAGCGCAAACATCTATTCGGGATTTTTGTATTTCTCATGATGCCCGGAGAAACTTCTAGTTTGTCAATAGCAAATACTGTGTGCCTGCTCGGAACATAAGGGGCCATTCGCACGGGAGGAGCGCGTGTCCGCTTGCGGCTTGGTTCTATTCAATAGAGCTAAGCTGCAAGCGCATCCGTGGCATCTAAAGTGGACAACTGTAGCAGAAACCACGTCGGTTTGCAGTATACGCAGCGGATTTCGACAGCATCAAAATCCTACGTGTGTAAGCGGTACAGGCCCTAAGAGTACAGCTTTTTTGCAGAAAGGAAAACTACACCTCCCAACAGGTCCTGAAGGTCTGCAACTCACAGGGCATGCTGGGAGTTGTAATGTCCAGAGGGGAGGACAGAAAAAATGTAGACTGGTCGGGGCAGACTTCTCAGCTTCTCTTCTGTAGCTCTGCCTGGTTGTCAAATAACCTGAAATCCCGCCGGGCGGCAGGAGTGCTCTGCGTGCAGCGGCATCAGTGTGACGATGCACGCACTTAGTAAGAGCGCAGATCAGGCGGCGGGGCCCACAGCACTGCAGCGGCCATACAAGATGAGGAGTGGTGAGCGGAGATTATCTGGCCACTTGCTGCGTCCTCGTGCCCATTGCTGGCCCCGTAGTGAGCGCCTCGCTGCTTATTACAGCCACAGGCAGCTGATTAGTGACTATGTAATTATCAATATAGGCATGCAGGCAAAGGGCCCACCGGGGATTTCACTGGCTCCCCGGTGGGCCAGCCCGAGCCTGGTAGAAGAATTTTTGAAAACTCCTGAATTTTTGTTTTTCAGCTGCAGAGACTTTTACCGTTTTTTTGCTCTTCTGTGAGTTGTTCAACCTGAAAAATACAAAAAGAAATATTAGAGACGATAAGCGGCACAAAGCCACCAATCACATCTCACAAACAACTGGTCCCTACGGCCACAGAGATACTTTGTGTTGTAGCAAACCCTCAGCTGTGTGCAGGACTGAATAGGCAAACAAAATTATTCCTATTATTCACTAACAGCAAGCAGAGATATTAAGAATGACCAGGCATTTAAACACAGGAGAAGTTCAGTCCACTGATCCAGAGGACTATTTCTGTCTCGGTGACACAGGATGAGATAAAGCCCTTTATTCCTAGCGCTGGCCGCAACCGCGAGAGCCTTTATCTCCTCCGCCAGTAATAGCATCAGGAGCGGGGCCCGAAACCACCCCAGATATAGTACATTGCCTTATGTAGGCAAGACCCACAGGTAACGCCCCCCAATACTGCCAGAGACCCCCTATTCAAATACACCGCTGATCTCTAGTGAATGGATAGGCGGCATTCTCAGAGATGTCACCGCTGATCTCTAGTGATGGATAGGCAGCATTCTCAGTGATGTCACCGCTGATCTCTAGTGATGGATAGGCTGCATTCTCAGTGATATCACCGCTGATCTCTAGTAATGGATAGGCGGCATTCTCAGTAATGTCACCGCTGATCTCTAGTGATGGATAGGCGGCATTCTCAGTGATGTCACCGCTGATCTGTAGTGAATAGATAGGCTGCATTCTCAGTGATGTCACCGCTGATCTCTAGTGAATGATAGGCGGCATTCTCAGTGATGTCACCGCTGATCTCTAGTGATGGATAGGCGGCATTCTCAGTGATGTCACCGCTGATCTCTAGTGTATGGATAGGCTGCATTCTCAGTGATGTCACCGCTGATCTCTAGTGATGGATAGGCTGCATTCTCAGTGATGTCACCGCTGATGTCTAGTGATGGATAGGCTGCATTCTCAGTGATGTCACCGCTGATCTCTAGTGAATGATAGGCGGCATTCTCAGTGATGTCACCGCTGATCTCTAGTGATGGATAGGCTGCATTCTCAGTGATGTCACCGCTGATCTCTAGTGTATGGATAGGCTGCATTCTCAGTGATGTCACCGCTGATCTCTAGTGATGGATAGGCTGCATTCTCAGTGATGTCACCGCTGATCTCTAGTGATGGATAGGCTGCATTCTCAGTGATGTCACCGCTGATCTCTAGTGATGGATAGGCAGCATTCTCAGTGATATCACCGCTGATCTCTAGTGATGGATAGGCTGCATTCTCAGTGATGTCACCGCTGATCTCTAGTGATGGATAGGCGGCATTCTCAGTGATGTCACCGCTGATCTCTAGTGATGGATAGGCGGCATTCTCTGTGATGTCACCGCTGATCTCTAGTGATGGATAGGCGGCATTCTCAGTGATGTCACCGCTGATCTCTAGTGATGGATAGGCGGCATTCTCAGTGATGTCACCGCTGATCTCTAGTGATGGATAGGCAGCATTCTCAGTGATGTCACCGCTGATCTCTAGTGATTGATAGGCAGCATTCTCAGTGATGTCACCGCTGATCTCTAGTGATGGATAGGCTGCATTCTCAGTGATGTCACCGCTGATCTCTAGTGATGGATAGGCGGCATTCTCAGTGATGTCACCGCTGATCTCTAGTGATGGATAGGCGGCATTCTCACTGATGTCACCGCTGATCTCTAGTGATGGATAGGCAGCATTCTCAGTGATGTCACCGCTGATCTCTAGTGATGGATAGGCGGCATTCTCAGTGATGTCACCGCTGATCTCTGGTGATGGATAGGCTGCATTCTCAGTGATGTCACCGCTGATCTCTGGTGATGGATAGGCTGCATTCTCAGTGATGTCACCGCTGATCTCTAGTGATGGATAGGCGGCATTCTCAGTGATGTCACCGCTGATCTCTAGTGATGGATAGGCTGCATTCTCAGTGATGTCACCGCTGATCTCTAGTGATGGATAGGCTGCATTCTTAGTGATGTCACCGCTGATCTGTAGTGAATGGATAGGCTGCATTCTCAGTGATGGCACCGCTGATCTCTAGTGATGGATAGGCTACATTCTCAGTGATGTCACCGCTGATCTCTGGTGATGGATAGGCTGCATTCTCAGTGATGGCACCGCTGATCTCTGGTGATGGATAGGCTGCATTCTCAGTGATGGCACCGCTGATCTCTAGTGATGGATAGGCGGCATTCTCAGTGATGTCACCGCTGATCTCTAGTGATGGATAGGCTGCATTCTCAGTGATGTCACCGCTGATCTCTAGTGATGGATAGGCTGCATTCTTAGTGATGTCACCGCTGATCTGTAGTGAATGGATAGGCGGCATTCTCAGTGATGTCACTGCTGATCTCTAGTGAATGGATAGTCGGCATTATCAGTGATGTCACCGCTGATCTCTAGTGATGGATAGGCGGCATTCTCAGTGATGTCACCGCTGATCTCTAGTGATGGATAGGCTGCATTCTCAGTGATGGCACCGCTGATCTCTAGTGATGGATAGGCTGCATTCTCAGTGATGTCACCGCTGATCTCTAGTGATGGATAGGCTGCATTCTCAGTGATGTCACCGCTGATCTCTAGTGATGGATAGGCTGCATTCTCAGTGATGGCACCGCTGATCTCTAGTGATGGATAGACGGCATTCTCAGTGATGTCACCGCTGATCTCTAGTGATGGATAGGCTGCATTCTCAGTGATGTCACCGCTGATCTCTAGTGATGGATAGGCTGCATTCTCAGTGATGTCACCGCTGATCTCTAGTGATGGATAGGCTGCATTCTCAGTGATGTCACCGCTGATCTCTAGTGATGGATAGGCTGCATTCTCAGTGATGGTCACCGCTGATCTCTAGTGATGGATAGGCTGCATTCTCAGTGATGGCACCGCTGATCTCTAGTGATGGATAGACGGCATTCTCAGTTATGTCAACGCTGATCTCTAGTTATAAATCAGGTCGCATTGCTGGGATGAATGGGTTAATGGTGAAGCTCCAAATCTTCCCATTTTGGAAATGAAACCTCAGGGGGAATAATTCCCATAATCCTCTGGGTTTATTTTGGCCGCTGATTGTGTCGGGGATTGTCTCTGGAATAGACAGGTGGATGATAATCCCCATTGTCCGGGATGATGGACTATATATAGTGAGAGGAGATGTCTGCGGGGTTACGTGTTCTCTGTTATATCTGTATCTGGGAAAGCCGGGTGACAGCCACTATGGTTTCTTCTGCAATGGATCCAGGGGGGGTCGATCCTTTTCCACAGCAGCCGCTTCAGTCTATGAAATCCTGAGAGACAAGTGACCTCACTGAGGCGCGAGGCACTTCATACCTCAGGGTTGTCACTTGTCCCTTGGAAATGAATTGACAGTAATGTGACCAAACAGTGCAGGTGACATGGGCGTAGCTATAGGGGGTGCAGAGGTAGCAGTCGCTACCGGGCCCAGGAGCCTGAGGGGCCCAAAGACCCTTGTGCGGCATAAGAAGATACACAAAGCACTGAGGAAAGGGGGGCCCAAGCTGAACTCTTGCACCAGGGCCCATGAGCCGTTAGCTACGCCCCTGGCAGGTGATATTGTGTGGGGGGTGATTATGTGCCCAACCACAACCCAAAATGTGAACAGAACCCAACAGAAAACCTGAGGAAATCCTAACCTGCAGAGCAAACAATCTGTAGCCATCCAGAGAGGTTCAGGGATACAATGTATCAATACCTGATCAGCTGGGTGAAGGGGCCTGCACACCGCTGCCTTCTAGTGGCCGTGCAGAGTACTGCAGCTTTGCCCTGTTGAACCAGCTGATGAGTGAGGACCCCGGGCCCCATCAACATCCTGAACCTGAAATCCAATTCTCCAGCAGATTTTACCCCTGATCTGGGTCCTGACTAACACGACGCCAGCCTCTGCCGTTGCCTGCCCCTTTGTGCGCGACCATCGGCGGCCATATTAGTAAATACGGAGTGAAGGAAGCTTTCATGGGTTAGCTCCATAAATCTGTGACGTTTCCGTGGACCCGATTCCGTTATCAATCATTATGTCTACCAGATTTCTGATCAAAAACTTCTGCAGCTTCTAAAAGATTTTGTGCTTCACTTCCTCATCATTTTCAAGATCTCTGCTTACTGTCAGCGAACTGAAATTCTTGTTTACATAGAGAGGCTGAAATCCTGTCCTGACCTATTACTTCTCACAACTGAAGGTCTGTTACAATTGTATCCAGTCTGACCTAAACACATCAGCAGCACAGATCTCGCCACCATACTGATTTGTTACAGTGTATCAGTGCAGTTTAGGCTTCACTCATGTCTGAGCTTCCTTCAAAAATGTCGGACAGAATAACACAACGTGACGCTCTGTTATATCCTATAAAATGATTGATGCCCATTATAGTCGGCAGAGGCGATCGAGCGCCGAAGATGACAGCGCAGGTGTGAATGCAGCAGAAAACGCATCAGTCTGCAGACCAGGCTGCCTAGTCCACTGACACAACTGTAACAAATCCTCAGCTGTGACAGGCAGTAAGGAAACAAGAATGTTCCCATTCACTGGCAGCAAGAAGAGATCTTGAAAATAGTAAGAAATTGGAATACAGAAACCTCTTGAAAACCCTCTATGGTGAGGGGGTCACTTACCGCCGCCTTGTAGATGTCGTCCATGGTGAGGGAGGTGGCAGTGAGCGGAGCAGAGGTGAGTGTGGAGCTTGTGATGTGAGCAGCGAGCGGAGCTTATATGTGAGCTCGGTCACCAGGTCCCACCCTAATTGGGAATAGCCGGGGATGAGCACATCAGGTCTCTATTTATACCCTCCATCCTCGCTGCTTTGTCCTCAGCCCAGGGGATTCGCATCGCACCATGCTCTCGTCGCGCCAGGCGGCGCTATCCTACCCTCGTCTTCTGGGATAGTGGATTCCGAGGGTCTTGCAGACAAAAAAGCTATGTGGACATCAGTAGCTGTAGTGTGACCAAAGGGTACGGACGTGATTATGTGCCCAACCCCAACCCAAAGTGTGAACAGAGCCCTGCAGAAAATCTGAGCAAATCCCTAACCCGATGAGGAAGCAACTTGTAACCATCCAGACAAGGGTTCCCCATCCGGCCAGGGATACAATGTATCAATATCTGCGGAAATGTGGGGAGGGGGTTCAGGCAGGAACCTGAGTACACGAGGGTCCTCACAGGGACCACCTGCTGATTTCCAGCTCTGACACACTGGATAGGGTGATAGGCGGGTGGGTGATCGCCCTCATTTCTAAAGCAGACCCTATAAAGTCTATGGTTTATGCACATGGATGTTCTGCAGATCGCAATAGGAACTATGGCCCTACATAAGACCCGGGTCCGGACGGCTTTCCTGCTGAGTGGTACACACTATACGCCGAGAATATGGGCGCACAACTAAGTAGGCCGTTTCCATGCGCCCTGCAGAATTCTGAATACCGCCGTCTTTTTCTGAGGCTACAATAGTGGCGACTCACAAGGTGGGGGGGGGGGGGCACCGGATCAATGCAGTTGATCCGGTGGCTTATAAATTTAGATGCCAAAATTTGGGCCATACGATTGACGGGGGTTATCCTATCGATCGTGGGGACAGACCAATCTGGCTTTATGCTGGGGAAATCTACGGATATTAATCTTAGACGCCTTAACACCAAGTTACAGATTAAGCATGACAATAGCGCCATGGCCTCGTTAGATCATGAAAAGGCCTTTCTCTGCGAAATCTTGGAAAGACTTGGGTTTCCAGGAAACTTTGTGCAGTGGTTACGACTCCTGTATCGGAAACCCACAGCTCGTGTCAGAGTTAGGCTGCTTTTACACTGGCGTTTTGGCTTTCTGTTTGTGAGATCCGTTCAGGGCTCTCCGGTCCAAAACGGATCAGTTTTGCTCTAATGCATTCTGAATGTAAAAGGATTTGCTCAGAATGCGTCAGTTTCCCTCCGATCAGTCTCCATTCCGCTCTGGAGGATGACTGCAGCGTTTTGGTGTCCGCTTGATGAAACTGAGCCAAACGGATCCATCCTGACACACAATGTAACGTCAGTGGGGAAGGATCCGTTTTCTCTGACATAATCTGGCACAATTGAAAAGGGATCCGTCTCCCGTTGACTTTCAATGGTGTTCAAGACGGATCCGTCTTGGCAATGTTACAGATAATACAAACGGATCCATTCATGACGGATGCATGCGGTCGTATTATCTGAACGGATCAGTTTTTGCAGATCCATGACGGATCCGCCCAAAACGTGTGTGAAAGTAGCCTTAAAGGGTTTCTGTCACCAGATTTTGGCCTCATAAGCTATGGGCCAATGTCAGACCAACCTAATAATGTAAATCAAATGCCCCTCTGACCTGTCATAGCACTAAAAAACGATTTTATACAATATGCAAATTAGCCTCTAGGAGCAGGGAGGGCGTTGCCCCTGCTCCTAGAGGCTCCGGGTTCCCACCTGCGGCCACGCCCATCTTCTTCTGATTGACAGTGCCGGGCAGCTCAGCTCTCCTGCCTCCAGCCGAAAATACCGCGCCTGCGCCGTCTGCTTGTGTATTCGGCGCAGGCGCATGAGCTGAGGACAGCAGGCACGGAGCCTCTAGGAGCAGGGGCAACGCCCCTGATTTACATTATTAGGTTGGTCTGACATTGGCCTATAGCTTATGAGGCCAAAATCGGGTGACAGAATCCCTTTAATGGATATTTGTCAGAACCGCTCCCCACACGACAGGGATCTCCTGTATCCCCTCTGATATTTGCATTGGGGATGGAACCTCTGCCGTGTCTCTTATATAGCGGTAGTCGTACAGAGGGCTGGAACATCGCGGGGATAACTGAGCAGCTGTCCTTATACGCAGATGATATGCTGGTGTATTCGGGAGACACAAGTGGGTTGCCAGCGGCGCTTCTGGTAGTGAATGAATATGGCGGATTTTCTGGTCTGAATGTTAACTGAGCTAAAGGAGTGCTGTATCCAGTAGACGGAGGGGACACCGGACTCTTCCAGATCCAACAAAATACAAGAGAGAAAGATGTGCGAATTCCTGGCTATAGACAGCAGCGGTCCCAAATCCTGGGGGTAGGTCTCACCCCTAAATTTCTACAGTAATATCAGCAAGTTCTGGGTCAGCGCAATAAGGTGTATAACCAGGCTATGTCTCCATTCACACGCGGCATCTCCCCGGAGTCTTTTTACCGACCAGCAGTCCGGCTTTACTTCCCTTATAAAGGAGAGGAATAGAGCGCAGTACCACCGGGGTAATAATGTACTCTGCGTCATCATACAGAAAGATATTTATCCCACTTCATACTTCACCGACCATGGAATACATCAACCGAAAACTGAAGGCATGGGAACCCTGCCTCTGTCTCTGGTGGGACGTATCAACATTTTTTAAAATGATAATTCTCCCCAAATTACTATACGTATATAGAGCGGCGCCAGCGCTCCTACACAAACCTCATTTTGTGGCCGTTGACAAACTACTGCCTCCATTCCTCTGGACTAGCACAAAACCTAGATTGGCTAGGGAAACTCTAAAAGCGCCATACACTCGGGGTGGCCAGGCCGTAGCGGACATGTACAGATACTACTGCGCTGTGCAGTTGACGTACGCAAGCTGGTGGGTAAGGGCGCGCGCTAACAATCGGCAGTGGGGCTGGAAGCGGCACTCCTTGGATCAGATGAGGCTCTGACAAATTTTCTGTACAGAATGGGTAAATATCCAGTCAAACGCCTCACCCCCAACAGGACTGCGGTAATGGAAACATGGACCGGACACGTGTGGGTTTGGGGTAATAGGGGAGGTGGCGAGGGATGGCCCCCTGTGCTGCCATTATGGAGGAATGTAAAATTACAGGAACTGGATTCACTTCCGATTTTGAGTTTTGGCCTAAACATAGAATTAAATATTTGACTCAGTTGTTCTCCGAAGGAGCGCCGCATTAAGCGTTCATGCACTGCAACTAGCCTGAGGAAGGGCTTCCATATGGCCTGAAACGTTGCTTTGATGTAATGGTGTACTAATATACCCGGCTAAATAAACACACGTAACCGCATTCAAAATCATTCTGGTGTGCTGAGAAAATCTGCGGAATATCCCTAGACTACAAGACGGGCATGAAAGAGAGCTCAAGTATAACTGGAGGAGCAGGGGCGGTGCTAGGTTAAAACATTAGGGGCAGTGATGTACATAGAGAAGTAAGGGCCCCATAGCAAGGATCAAACCAGGCCCCCCACACAGGACAGAAGGGTTTCCGCCTAAACCCTTTTCAATGACCCTTAGGCCATTTTTCCACTCCCTTATTTTCTAAAAGTTGTTCCTTGAGGCTGGGTTCAGACTTGCGCGTATTTGATGATTCGTGTGATTGACTACTGTGGCGTCAATCACAATACGCGCGACAAAACGCCCCAAAGAAGCTCAAGAACTTTTTTGGGCATAAGGCGTTTTTCAGCGCGTTCAAACCATGAAAACCAATGCTTCCCTATGGCCCTGGTTCTCACTTGAGCGTTTTACAGCGCGTTTGAACGCGCTGAAAAACGCCCTACGCTCAAAAAAGTTCTTGGTTTTGTCGCGCGTATTGTGATTGACGCCACAGTAGTCAATCACACGAATCATCAAATACGCGCAAGTCTGAACCCAGCCTTGGAGTCCTGACCACGTTTTCACCTCCAGTAGAAGAGGAGATGATCCCAGCTAAGACTGGGCCCCCTCTTGCCCTGGGCCCCATAGCAGTCGCATGGTCTGCCGCTATGGTAGTTACGCCCTTGATTCGGGGCCTGGGCCCCTGATGTGTTGTCCCAGGCCCCCAATGTCTTGCTGCCAGATAGATCCAACTGTAAGTCCTCAGGACGGCAATACAATTGAATCTAATGCCCTGCGAGAGCTGAAGGACCTGTGGTGACATCACAGTCATGTGATCAGTTCTTAATGCAGTAGCTGAAAAGGACCTGTGATGATGTCACCATCATGTGACCGGAGCAGGAGAGGAGGAGGTCCTGGGGAAGAGGCTGTGGTGAGGTCTGCTACATGAGGAGAGGCAGAGCAATGCTGGGAGTTGTAGTTATTTAACTGGGACTGTATGTTAGGGCTGAAGGGAGGGAAGTTATTTACATAGGACTGAAAGTTGAGGGGGTGATATTATTTACATGAAAGTTGGGACTATATGTTGGAGGCGGCTGTGGGAGGGGGTGATGTTATTTACATGGGACCGTATGGTGGAGGGGATGAGGAATTATAATTTCTGAGGACAGTAAACTGAGGAATATAAATACTGGGGGCTTCAGGGGGACTTAGAGAATTGGGCCATAGGCATTGGGGCTTGGGCTCGGATCTTTTGAGACGCTAGCAATGCCCCTGTGGAGGAGCACAGTCATCGGGCTGGGGATCAGAGGACACAGGTGAAGTGGTTGCACAGAGTCTATTTGACTCCGGTCAGGCTGGAACCAATGCGTCCGCGCAGGGGCGTAACTACCATAGCGGCAGACCATGCGACTGCTATGGGGCCCAGGGCAAGAGGGGGCCCAGTCTTAGTTGGGTTAATCTCCTCGTCTTCTTCTGGGGGTGAAAACTCGGTCAGGACTCTACCCTCTAAAGGAGCAACTTTTAGCAAATGAAGCAGTGAAACAATGGCCCAAGGTTGATTGAAAAGGCAGAAGCCCCCCTGTCCTGTGTGGGGGGCCTGGTTTGATCCTTGCTATGGGGCCCTTATATCTCTATATACTCCACTGCGTCCACGTAATAGTTCTGTATGTTCTAGAGGTAATAGAGCGACCGGCACTCTAATGCACATGATCTGCGAATGTCCGAAAAGTGCAGAATTCAGCTCAGCAATTCATGAGTTTTTGAACTTGAAGCTGGGGTTGCCGGCGGCATGCTCCTCTGAAAAGAGCCTGTTAGGAGCTGCGGATGATCTAAAAAACCATATCGATTCTAATGTTCTATGCGAGGAAGTCTATCCTATTGAAGTGGAAGCCCCCGAAAGCCCCCTCAGTCCAACATCGGATGCAATGTATAGAGGAAGCCAATGGAAAAAATGACATATTTGGCTAAAAATAATCCTGAGAGATTTGACAAGATCTGGGGATGGTGGCTGACTGCTAGAACATCGGTGTAAGGAGTGCGGGAGGCGGCGGCGCTGCGGAGGTGAGCACGAGAGAGGGAATGATGTGAAAACGTGTAAGATTGAAGCAATGGCGAAAAGGCGGCCCCGAAGGAATCGCACGTTTATGCCGTCTGTTTAATGTACCAAACCGCTGCCAACATGTTTCACTGAGTTGTGTGAATCCGGTTCTTTGAACCGTTCTAAATGTTTATTTCTTAAAATGACAAATAAAAACTTAAAAAAATAAAAATAAACCGTTCTGCAAGAGACGAATCACAGCAAGTTCCAGAATTAGCATTTTTCACGCAGGACTCCTCCATTAAAAAAGACTAAGGCCCCTTGCAGACGAGCGTGAGCGGATTAGGTCCGGATGCGTTCTGTGAAAACTGCGCAATTTCACAAGCAAGTCCATTCAGTTTTGTTTGCGATCGCGTTCAGTTGTTCGTTTTTTATCGCGCGGGTGCAATGCGATTTAATGCGTTTTGCACGCACATGATAAAAAACTGAATGTTTACAAACACATCTCTTAGCAACCATCAGTGAAAAACGCATCGCATCCGCACTTGCTTGCGGATGCGATGCGATTTTCACGCAACCCCATTCACTTCTATGGGGCCAGCGTTGTGTGAAAATCGTAGAATATAGAACCTGCTGCGATTTTGACGCAACGCACAAGTGATGCGTGGAAACTACCGCTCATGTACACAGACCCACTGAAGTCAATGGGTCCGGATTCCGTGCGTGTGCAATGCGTTCGCATCACACATTGCACCCGCGCGTGTGAAAGGGGCCTAAAGCTCACTGGGGGACGGCTCGTTCCAATGGCGGCCGGGAGATGCTGGGTGTTGTCATTCAGCTGCGTGAAAAACACATGAAAACTGATGATGTCCGCAACAAAAAAAAAGAAAATCTGCAAGAAAAATCCGAAAGTGGGTTATCCGTTTTGGCACACTTGCTTCAGGGGTATTAATGGGGCGGACGGGCCTCGAATGCTGCAGAAGGTCCAGGTGCAATGACATTGGTAACTGCCCCAGCGATTTGGTACATTGACCCCCAGCACGCCATTCCTGGCCTGACCACCAGGTGGTGCTGTGAACGTGGAAGGCGCCAAACGTGAGGGGCATTTCTCAGCCACGGAAGTTATTAATAAGAATGATGATGATGAAAACTGTTACTAAGATACAAATATACGGCCGTCTATTATAATATGTAACAAATACGGATATAAAGAGCTGCTAACAAGAAAAAAACGAGAGGCGACCTATAGGAGCGTACGAAATGGTCGGCGTCTACACCTGCAGCAGTCAGCGATAAGATTTTTTTCTCATCAAGGGTCTCATTATTCATCGTTTATTATCATTGCATTCTGTTTTGGAAATCAGCTCTCCTGCTATATAAGCAAAACTGCAGTGTAAAGTATGGGGGTAGGACAGATCCGCAGCTTGCACGTGTAACATGAGAAGAG
The DNA here is from genome assembly GCA_033119425.1 of Bufotes viridis. NCBI lineage: Eukaryota > Metazoa > Chordata > Amphibia > Anura > Bufonidae > Bufotes > Bufotes viridis. The sequence continues at coordinate 6,383,994 of CM065596.1, forward strand.
GTAGATTTTAGACGATCTGAGACACCAACAGACAATGCAGTTAAGCTATAGTCACATATTATAGCTGTCGCTCAATAGAGTAGAGTGGCAGTGCAAAGCATGTGGCGAGAAAAAGTGCAGCAGCCTGAGCTCATCAGTGATTAGATGTAATATGTCAAATGTACACAAGATGGCAGCGCAGTCCTGTCTGTATGAAAGCCGCATCCACAGACCCAACTGGATGTCACTAAGGATCCCCTCATAGAACACCGCTGACCCCAGGAAGGAGAAAGACTGCTCAGTGTGAACATGCTGCAAACTTGTCGGAGTACAGATGTAAGCAGAAGGAAAATTCACTTCTAGAGCATTGCCCTGAGGACATCTCACAATAGTGAGTGCAGCTCTGGAGTATGATACAGGATGTAACTCAGGATCAGTGCAGGATAAGTAATGTATGTACACAGTGACTGCACCAGCAGAATAGTGAGTGCAGCTCTGGAGTATAATACAGGATGTAACTCAGGGTCAGTACAGGATAAGTAATGTATGTACACAGTGACTCCACCAGCAGAATAGTGAGTGCAGCTCTGGAGTATAATACAGGATGTAACTCAGGATCAGTACAGGATAAGTAATGTATGTACACAGTGACTGCACCAGCAGAATAGTGAGTGCAGCTCTGGAGTATAATACAGGATGTAACTCAGGATCAGTAAAGGATAAGTAATGTATGAACACAGTGACTGCACCAGCAGAATAGTGAGTGCAGCTCTGGAGTATAATACAGGATGTAACTCAGGATCAGTAAAGGATAAGTAATGTATGAACACAGTGACTGCACCAGCAGAATAGTGAGTGCAGCTCTGGAGTATAATACAGGATGTAACTCAGGATCAGTACAGGATAAGTAATGTATGTACACAGTGACTGCACCAGCAGAATAGTGAGTGCAGCTCTGGAGTATAATACAGGGTGTAACTCAGGATCAGTACAGGATAAGTAATGTATGTACACAGTGAATGCACCAGCAGAATAGTGAGTGCAGCTCTGGAGTATAATACAGGATGTAACTCAGGATCAGTACAGGATAAGTAATGTATGTACACAGTGACTGCACCAGCAGAATAGTGAGTGCAGCTCTGGAGTATAATACAGGATGTAACTCAGGATCAGTACAGGATAAGTAATGTATGTACACAGTGACTGCACCAGCAGAATAGTGAGTGCAGCTCTGGAGTATAATACACTGATGTAACTCAGGATCAGTACAGGATAAGTAATGTATGTACACAGTGACTGCACCAGCAGAATAGTGAGTGCAGCTCTGGAGTATAATACAGGATGTAACTCAGGATCAGTACAGGATAAGTAATGTATGTACACAGTGACTGCACCAGCAGAATAGTGAGTGCAGCTCTGGAGTATAATACAGGATGTAACTCAGGATCAGTACAGGATAAGTAATGTATGTACACAGTGACTGCACCAGCAGAATAGTGAGTGCAGCCCTGGAGGATAATACAGGATATAACTCAGGATCAGTACAGGATAAGTAATGTATGTACACAGTGACTGCACCAGCAGAATAGTGAGTGCAGCTCTGGAGTATAATACAGGATGTAACTCAGGATCAGTACAGGATAAGTAATGTATGTACACAGTGACTGCACCAGCAGAATAGTGAGTGCAGCTCTGGAGTATAATACAGGATGTAACTCAGGATCAGTACAGGATAAGTAATGTATGTACACAGTGACTGCAGCAGCAGAACAGTGAGTGCAGCTCTGGAGTATAATACACTGTGTAACTCAGGATCAGTACAGGAAAGGTAATTTGTGTACACAGTGACTGCACCAGCAGAATAGTGAGTGCAGCTCTGGAGTATAATACAGGATGTAACTCAGGATCAGTACAGGATAAGTAATGTATGTACACAGTGACTGCAGCAGCAGAACAGTGAGTGCAGCTCTGGAGTATAATACAGGATGTAACTCAGGATCAGTACAGGATAAGTAATGTATGTACACAGTGACTGCGCCAGCAGAATAGTGAGTGCAGCTCCGGGAGTATAATACAGGATGTAACTCAGGATCAGTACAGGATAAGTAATGTATGTACACAGTGACTGCACCAGCAGAATAGTGAGTGCAGCTCTGGAGTATAATACAGGATATAACTCAGGATCAGTACAGGATAAGTAATGTATGTACACTAGTGACTGTACCAGCAGAATAGTGAGTGCAGCTCTGGAGTATAATACAGGATGTAACTCAGGATCAGTACAGGATAAGTAATGTATGTACACAGTGACTGCACCAGCAGAATAGTGAGTGCAGCTCTGGAGTATAATACAGGATGTAACTCAGGATCAGTACGGGATAAGTAATGTATGTACACAGTGACTGCTCAAGCAGAACAGTGAGTGCAGCTCTGGAGTATAATACAGGATAAGTAAAGTGATGCACACGACTCCTCATTGTTCTCTGCCGTCCCTTTCCTCTCTATAAGGTGCGCTCTTCTATAGGGATTGTGCATCTGTTTCCATTTCGGAGTCTGTGACACATTATGGAAACATTCGCTCTTCCTCTGCTGATTGATTCTAATACCGAGGCTGAACTTCTGAGCTTCATAAATCTCTTTGCCCTCTTGTTGTACAGCGATAATACAGGAGGGGCCCCTGGTTAGGACCCTGCATCACTCAGAGAGCAGAACAGCAAGCAGAGTTTTATTTTTTATTTAAGGGGGGTTCCACATACCAATGAGCTCCATGCTCTGGGCAGACACTGAACCAGCAGGGGGCGGCATGAATGTTGACATGAATCCTGCTGAATTTTGGCAGCGGCTTTGGATGTGACTGCAGTACGAGACATTGTGTTACTCGGGTTGTCAGTCCCTCCTGTGGATTCTACAGTCCTGTCTCTCGGGGATGATGTCACCTGGTAACGCTGGCGGCTTTCTCCGAGGCGCCGGACTCCGGCCAGATGTCCTGACTCCTCCGGGACATCACATCATCCGCAGCTGCAGCCACCACACGGCAAGGACTGGGACCTGTGAACGGTGCAGCCGCTGAGGTGCAGGACACCGCGGAGTCAGGGCTCCTGCCCTCACCGATGACATCATCTGAAGTACGGCGGCTGCTAGGTCTCACACCCCCTGACCGGAGGAACGCCGCACACCCGGAGTTATAACCCGTATCCTGCTGTATCACAGCCCAACAAGTACTGTAAAGGCTTAGATACACAGCTCCGCAGACAGTATCACACGGGACAGCATTAGATACACAGCTCTGCAGACAGTATCACACGGGATAGGATTAGATACACAGCTCTGCAGACAGTATCACACAGGATAGGATTAGATACACAGCTCCGCAGACAGTATCACACGGGATAGGATTAGATACACAGCTCTGCAGACAGTATCACACAGGATAGGATTAGATACAAAGCTCAGCCGACAGTATAACACTGGACAGGATTAGATACACAGCTCTGCAGACAGTATCACACGGGACAGCATTAGATACACAGCTCTGCAGACAGTATCACACGGGATAGGATTAGATACACAGCTCAGCAGACAGTATCACACATGATAGGATTAGATACAGCTCAGCAGACAGTATCACACATGATAGGCTTAGATACAGCTCATCAGACTGTATCAAACAACATTAAAGACCTTATGTTTTTAGCCCAATTACTGGTGATACAAATGAGAAGTTGTCACGGCTCCGCCCCTTTCATGTCGCCTCCAAACCTCTAATGGAAAATGTAAAGCTACAGCTGACTCCACCCAAATCCCACTGACATCTCATCCAGGAGGACAGATGATGGGAGTAGTGACGTCTGAACTGTCTGAGTCTCCCAACAACCAATCAGATTCCACCTTTCATTTATCACAGCTCCTTTGGAAAATGAAAGGTGGAATCTGATTGGTTGCTATGGGCGACTAAGCCAGTTTGATAAATGACCCCTTACGTTTTTATTTGTGGGTGCTCGTCAGTCGGAGGTCTCATCTCTCTCACTGCTCGTGTCTATTAAAGGGGCACCCCAACCTCTGGCAGCGGGGGGTCTGGAGTTCCTCTTAGCGGGCTCCTGTATGATTATATAAAGGTGATCTTAGCTGTGGACCCCGGATCGGCCGCTCTTGGCATTTGATAATAATTTTCTCATTATTTTGGGGATAATCACCAGCCTCTGGTCTAAAGTCTGTGCTGTGAAGGGTTAACAGACTGGGTGACTACCACTGACACTGACAACTCCTGCCCAGCTTTCCTGAACGCTGAATGGATATTCGTCTTGGTTTATGGAGCTCCCTGCTCAAAAGCTGCACAGTGATGGCACTGATGGGGTTAATCTGCCAAACTGTGTGAGGAGGATGATGATGGTGGTGGTGGATAATGATGATGATGATGGTGGAGGATGATGATGATGATGATAGTGATGATGATGATGGTGGAGGATGATGGTGATGATAGTGATGATGATGATGGTGGAGGATGATGGTGATGATGATGGTGGTGGATAATGATGATGGTGGTGATGATGATGGTGATAATGTTGATGGTGGTGGATGATAATGATGATGGTGGTGATAATGATAATGGCGGTGGATGATGGTGGTGCTGATGATGGTGGTGGGTGGTGATGATGATGGTGATAATGATGATGGTGATAATGATGATGGTGGTGATGATGATGGTGGTGGATGATGGTGATGAAGATGGTGATGATGATGGTGGTGGATGATGGTGCTGGATGATGGAGGTGCTGATGATGGTGGTGGGTGGTGATGATGATGATGATGATGGTGATGATGATGATGGTGGTGATGATGATGGTGATAATGATGATGGTGGTGATGATGATGGTGGTGCTGATGATGGTGATAATGATGATGATGGTGATGATGATGGTGGTGCTGATGATGGTGGTGGATGATGAGGATGATGATGGTGGTGGATGATGGTGGTGGATGATGGTGGTGCTGATGATGGTGGTGGTGCTGATGATGGTGGTGGATGATCATGATGGTGGTGGATGATGATGATGGTGGTGGATGATGGTGGTGGATGATTGTGGTGCTGATGATGATGGTGGTGCTGATGATGGTGGTGGATGATGGTGATGGTGGTGGATGATGGTGATGATGATGGTGGTGGATGATGGTGGTGGATGGTGGTGCTGATGATGGTGGTGGATGATGATGATGGTGGTGGATGATGGTGATGATGATGGTGGTGGATGATGATGATGGTGGTGGATGATGGTGATGATGATGGTGGTGGATGATGGTGATGATGATGGTGGTGGATGATGGTGGTGCTGATGATATTATAAATGTGCCGAAAAAGAAACTGAAATTTCAGAACTGATTTTCCCTTATTCTGGGTGCATTGTGGGATTTGCCGCTGACAATGGCTGGAAATAAATCACAGTAATGAGAAAGTCGGAGGCAGGAATGTAAAGGGGGCGTCTGACTCCATGTGGACGCGGGATCCCGCCTGGTGATGGTGGTGATCCGCCATCTGATAATCAGGACATGTGGGGGGGCGCTGACAACCATGAATCTAACCCAGAAGTACAGGCTATAGAGGCAGATCAGGCAGCTGCTATGGGGCCCTTGGAGAGAAGGGGCCCAGCTCTGGATGGGTGAAGAGAACCGATGCAGGACTCCATGTAAAGCGAAGAGAGGCCCAGGGGTCACGGGAGACGCGTTAGGAGGTCCTCCTGTTGGTGGTCGGGGGACAAAGCCGGGCATCATTCTGGTCTTTGCAATGGGGCTCCCTCTATTTTAAGTATCCATTTACAAAGCAGCACAGAGGATTTTCAGCACTTTTTGTTTCATTCCAGCTTGATTAACCCTTTCAGGAGTTAAATTCTTTGCAGCGAGCAGCTAAAACAAACATCTCTGGTCCCATCGTTCTGAGACAGATTGTTCTGCCTGGGGTTCAGGAACGCAGATATTTTCTTAGAACCCCCAGAGAGCAGCGTTAAGTAATCCGCTCTGCAGAGCAGGATCTGAGTTACAAGCCCTGAAATTTCTGAAGTCGTAAAATTAAATCAAGAAAGAAGGAGAGGGAAAGAAGGGAGGAGAAAAAGAAAGAAAGAAAGAAAGAAAAAAGAGAGAAAGAAAGAAAAAAGAGAGAGAGAAAGAAGAGAAAGAAAGAGAGAGAGAAAGAGAGAAAGAAAGAAAGAAAGAAGAGAGAGAGAAAGAGAAAGGAGAGAACGAAAGAAAGAAGAAAGAGAGAAAGAAAGAAAGAAAGAAAGAAAGAAAAAAGAGAGAGAAAGAAGAGAAAGAAAGAAAGAGAGAAAGAGAAAGGAGAGAAAGAGAAAGGAGAGAAAGAAAGAAAGAAAGAATAAAATAGAAGAGAGAGAGAAAGGAGAGAAAGAGAGAAGAGAGAAAGAAAGAAAGAGAAGAGAGAGAAAAAGAGAGAGAAAGGAGAGAAAGAAGAGAGGGAGAGAAAGAGAGAAAGAAAGAAAGAGAGAAAGAACGAAAGAGAGAGAAAGAAGGGAGGAAAAAAAGATAGAAAGAAAGAGAAAGAAGAGAGAAAGAAAAGAGAGAGAGAAACAAAGAAAGAAAGAAAGAGAGAAAGAAAGAGAAAAGGGAGGAGAAAAGGAGAAAAAGAGGAAAGGGAAAGAAAGAAGAGAGCGAGAGAGAGAAAAGAGAGAGAGAGAGAGAGAGAGAGAGAGAAAAAGGAGAGAAAGAAGAGAGTGAGCGAGAAAAGAGGAAAAAAGTATAAGAGAAAGAAAATGGAGAGAAAGAAAGGAAAGAAGAAAGAAAACTAAACTGCACCAAAACTCCTGGAGCTGCGAGGTCCTGGGGGGGGCCCAATCACCCAGATTTGGGAGGGGAGGCTCGGATTACAGCCCCGTCCCCTTCTCCTTCGCTCGGTTCCTCTGGAGCCTCCTGTTGTGTCTCTTCTGCCGTCTGAGAGGAGAAGATTTCAGCAACAATTTCAGGTTAGTGGAACTTAAAACATTTGGCGCTGTCCGCGGTCGCTGGACTTTACAACAGGCGCAGCGAACAATGGTCAGCCGCTCACACATTCTCCATCCAACCAATATATACATAGACACATGTAGCAGAGCTGAGTTTGTCATTTGACACAATTTACAGGGCTGCAGAAAATTGGAATGAATTCTCTCTACTCATAACAGGTTAACGACAAACTCAGCTCTGCTACATCTGATAATATAGGTGTCTATAGACTGTGTATAATGCATACAAGTCTAGCCTGGGAAGGGATGGAAACCAGTGGGTGCGGATAGCAGTGACATATACAGATGTAGCAGACTGAGTATGTAACTTGTAATTTATCTTGTTACATAGAATACAATTATATTTGTTTCAGGGTACAAGGACCCCTTCATTGGGAGGGTTCACAAACTTTATTAACGTCAGCTGAAGGAGACTTTCAGCTCTGCTCCCTCTAGTCTGCTGGAGTCAGGGCCCTGCAGAGACCACAGGCCACCAGGGATCATTAGATATGCCACTGCCAATAAAGAATCGTCACTTTAAATACCACATGGTACTGGACACTGATGACCAGAAATATATTGATCACTATACACCAAGATAGGTCACATTGTATATGCTAATGAGCTCCATGGATACTGTACATAGTGTCCTCTACAGACTGCAGTAATCTCCAGAGCTCCCTCTAGTGGTGGCTGTATATATCTGTATGTAGTAATCTCCTGAGCTCCCTCTAGTGGTGGCTGTATATATCTGTATGTAGTAATCTCCTGAGCTCCCTCTAGTGGTGGCTGTATATATCTGTATGTAGTAATCTCCTGAGCTCCCCCTAGTGGCGGCTGTATATATCTGTATGTACTAATCTCCTGAGCTCCCCCTAGTGGCGGCTGTATATATCTGTATGTAGTAATCTCCTGAGCTCCCTCTAGTGGTGGCTGTAAATATCTGTATGTAGTAATCTCCTGAGCTCCCTCTAGTGGTGGCTGTAAATATCTGTATGTAGTAATCTCCTGAGCTCCCTCTAGTGGTAGCTGTATATATATGTATGCAGTAATCTCCTGAGCTCCCCCTAGTGGTGGCTGTATATATCTGTATGCAGTAATCTCCTGAGCTCCCCCTGGTGGTGGCTGTATATATCTGTATGTAGTAATCTCCTGAGCTCCCTCTAGTGGTAGCTGTATATATCTGTATGTAGTAATCTCCTGAGCTCCCTCTAGTGGTGGCTGTAAATATCTGTATGTAGTAATCTCCTGAGCTCCCTCTAGTGGTGGCTGTAAATATCTGTATGTAGTAATCTCCTGAGCTCCCTCTAGTGGTAGCTGTATATATATGTATGCAGTAATCTCCTGAGCTCCCCCTAGTGGTGGCTGTATATATCTGTATGTAGTAATCTCCTGAGCTCCCTCTATTGGTGGCTGTATATATCTGTATGTAGTAATCTCCTGAGCTCCCTCTAGTGGTGGCTGTATATATCTGTATGTAGTAATCTCCTGAGCTCCCTCTAGTGGTGGCTGTATATATCTGTATGTAGTAATCTCCTGAGCTCCCTCTAGTGCTGGTTGTATATATCTGTATGCAGTAATCTCCTGAGCTCCTCTAGTGCTGGCTGTATATATCTGTATGTAGCAATATCCTGAGCTCCCTCTAGTGGTGGCTGTATATATCTGTATGCAGTAATCTCCTGAGCTCCCCCTAGTGGTGGCTGTATATATATATATATATATATATATCTGTATGTAGTAATTTCCTGAGCTCTCTCTAGTGGTGGCTGTATATTTCTGTATGTAGTAATCTCCTGAGCTCCCTCTAGTGGTGGCTGTATATATCTGTATGTAGTAATCTCCTGAGCTCCCTCTAGTGGTAGCTGTATATATCGGTATGTAGTAATCTCCTGAGCTCCCTCTAGTGGTAGCTGTATATATCTGTATGCAGTAATCTCCTGAGCTCCCTCTAGTGGGGGCTGTATATATCTGTATGCAGTAATCTCCTGAGCTCCCTCTAGTGGTGGCTGTATATATCTGTATGTAGTAATCTCCAGAGCTCCCTCTAGTGGTGGCTGTATATATCTGTATGTAGTAATCTCCTGAGCTCCCTCTAGTGGTGACTGTATATATCTGTATGTAGTAATCCCCTGAGCTCCCCCTGGTGGTGGCTGTATATATCTGTATACAGTAATCTCCTGAGCTCCCTCTAGTGCTGGCTGTATATATCTGTATGTAGTAATCTCATGAGCTCCCCCTAGTGGTGGCTGTATATATCTGTATATAGTAATCTCCTGAGCTCCCCCTAGTGGTGGCTGTATATATCTGTATGTAGTAATCTCCTGAGCTCCCTCTAGTGGTGGCTGTATATATCTGTATGTAGTAATCTCCTGAGCTCCCTCTAGTGGTGGCTGTATATATCTGTATGTAGTAATCTCCTGAGCTCCCTCTAGTGGTGGCTGTATATATCTGTATGTAGTAATCTCCTGAGCTCCCTCTAGTGGTGGCTGTATATATCTGTATGCAGTAATCTCCTGAGCTCCCTCTAGTGGTGGCTGTATATATCTGTATGCAGTAATCTCCTGAGCTCCCTCTAGTGGTGGCTGTATATATCTGTATGTAGTAATCTCCTGAGCTCCCTCTAGTGGTGGCTGTATATATCTGTATATAGTAATATCCTGAGCTCCCTCTAGTGGTGGCTGTATATATCTGTATGCAGTAATCTCCTGAGCTCCCTCTAGTGGTGGCTGTATATATCTGTATGTAGTAATCTCCTGAGCTCCCTCTAGTGGTGGCTGTATATATCTGTATATAGTAATATCCTGAGCTCCCTCTAGTGGTGGCTGTATATATCTGTATGCAGTAATCTCCTGAGCTCCCCCTAGTGGTGGTTGTATATATCTGTATGTAGTAATCTCCTGAGCTCCCTCTTGTGGTGTCTGCATATATCTGTATGTAGTAATCTCCTGAGCTCCCTCTAGTGGTGGCTGTATATATATCTGTATGTAGTAATCTCCTGAGCTCCCTCTAGTGGTGGCTGTATATATCTGTATGCAGTAATCTCCTGAGCTCCCTCTAGTGGTGGCTGTATATATCTGTATATAGTAATCTCCTGAGCTCCCTCTAGTGGTGGCTGTATATATCTGTATGTAGTAATCTCCTGAGCTCCCTCTAGTGGTGGCTGTATATATATCTGTATGTAGTAATCTCCTGAGCTCCCTCTAGTGGTGGCTGTATATATCTGTATGCAGTAATCTCCTGAGCTCCCTCTAGTGGTGGCTGCATATATCTGTATGTAGTTTTGTTCCCTATGTCAATGCAAGGGATTTGTAGCAGTGTGTCAGAATTGAGATCATGTTAATGTTTGATTTGGTGTCTTGTATCCTCAGGCCATTACAAACTATTTTTCATCTGATGATTTTCATCCATCATGGCTAGAATCAACCAGTTGGGATTTCTAAGTGTTTTCATTTTACTTCTACATTGCACCAAACCGTCCTTGTCTCAGGCCAACTGCTCGGAAGTCGTGTGTGAACCCCTGGAGAACTGCATATTGGAGGCTCAGGAGGAGGGGTCCTGCTGCCCATCGTGTGCGCAGTTCGGGTGCCCCTGTGAGGGCTACCAGTACTACGATTGTGTCAGTGTTGGATTTCAAGGTGGTAAAGTTCCTGAAGGCGAGTCTTACTTTGTCGACTCTGGCAGCACGGAGTGCACCTGCCCCTCTGGCGGTGGGAGGATCAGCTGCCATTTTATACCGTGTCCTGAACTGCCACCAAATTGCATTGACATCATTCAGCCGGCGGACGGTTGCGTTCAGTGCGGTAGGATTGGCTGCATCCATGACGAGGAGAAGTACGAGGCCGGGCACACTTTTCACATGGCACACTGTAACTTCTGCCATTGCCCCAATGCAGGGGGTGAGTTACTGTGCTACAATGTGCCTGACTGCGACGAGAAGGCGGACAACTCCATCGAGAGCAACCCCGAGAGACAGTACGACTACCCTGACAGCCATGAGCAGGAGCCCCTGGAGGTGGTGGAAAAAAACAATAATTATAAAAGGAACGCTCTGCAGGATTACCCCATGATGGACTACGATGAGACCACAAGGGAGGGCGTAGCCACTTTACCAACCACTACTCAACCCATCGTCCTGGTGGAATATACCACAAACTATCCCACCAGCCATCCATCTACCACTGCCTACACCACCGAGAGTAGCACCACCATGGCACCAACAATTTCCACTGAAAGTAAGACCACCACCCAACCAGATGTGGTAGAGCAGACCACCAGCCCGACTCCCACCACCCAGCAAAGACCCACGGAGCGAAACATAGCCTCAACCACTGCAAGGGAGAAAGCCGAGACCCTGGAACTGGAGCCAGAAGTAAATGGGACGCAGGACGTGGAAGAAGAAGAGGAAAAGGAAGGAAACATCCTCTCCACAACAGCGACATCGTTTCAGTGGGCCACCAGTCCCTCCGTGGGGCCACAGGTCACGTTCCCTCGCCTCGAAGAGGAGAAGACAGCAAAGGACATCCTCAATCAGACAAGACCACATGATGGTAAGACGCTGTGGACAATCCCATCCATGCACCCAGCATACATCAACCCTGAGACTCTCCAGCCATTTCAGAACTACAATCCCCAACATGTACATACTGAAATGGATGGAGAGGCTCACTGAGTGCACTGAATAATGGCCCTTGTAATGTCCTGGCACCGTGGCCCGCTGCGGTTTAGCAGTCTAGGGGGCACCGTTGCTCCCTGTGACTCGCTGATTGTTTCTGGCTTCATTCCTTGTAAATATCAGTTCGGCCGATCTTGTCCCAGTAGAAGAATTTCCTGTGTGGAATTCGTGCAGCCACAATGGCCTCGGATGCGTTCTCTCCGCAGATAAGAACTGTGTAGACGTCAACACCCGCATGTTCACAGCCACCACCCGCTGGGCGATGTTATCTGGGGTCCAGTTATCTGGGCAGGGGGGAAGCCCTCCCCCCACCCTCACCAGTACTATCCGCACGCTATCAGTGCACTGTAAAGATGGCGGCTCTTATGTCTCACATGTCACCGGGCTCATGTGGTGGCATCCATTATACAGAGTCACCTCCAGGGGAAATTCTAGATAATTCCATCATAACTTTCTGGTACATTGTATTTCGTGTGACATGAGGATACATTGTATACTGTGTGACATGAAGTAACATTGTATACTGTGTGACATGATAATACACTGTATACTGTGTGACATAATGATATATTGTATACAGTGCGACGTGACGATATATTGTATACTATGTGCCGTAATGATACATTGTATACTGTGTGACATGATAATACACTGTATACTGTGTGACATAATCATACACTGTATACTGTGTGACATAATGATACATTGTATACTGTGCGACGTGACAATATATTGTATACTATGTGCTGTAATGATACATTGTATACTGTGTGACATGATAATACATTGTATACTGTGTGACATAATGATACATTGTGTACGGTGTGACATAATGATACATTGTATACTGTGCGACGTGACGATATATTATATACCATGTGCCGTAATGATACATTGTATACTGTGCGCCAATTGCCCGGTGAACAAGATTTTGCAATCCAAATCTTTTGACAGGTTAAAAAAGTCGACAGGACTTTGTTTTCCGTCTTCCATGACAGGACCCAGACGGATCCGTTAGGCTTTCCCATAGACTTCTATTGGAACGGACCAAAACAGAATGCCCCTAAAGGCTTCCGTTTTGCATTCTGTATTATGGATTCCATTATTTTCCGTTATAACCATGTTATAACGGAAAGCCATAACAGAAACCATAACACTAGTATGAACCCACCCTTACACCAATGCTTCTAGCTAACTGTCAGTCTTCACTGTAGTTCTGGAAGTCCAAGAACTTGCAAGCACAGGAGAATACAGTCTATTGCCCCCTGTTATCAGCCATTTCAGGAGAGAGGATGACTGTAGGACAGGAGAATACAGTCTATTGCCCCTGTTATCAGACATTTCAGGGGAGAGGATGACTGTAGGACAGGAGAATACAGTCTATTGCCCCCTGTTATCAGCCATTTCAGGGGAGAGGATGACTGTAGGACAGGAGAATACAGTCTATTGCCCCTGTTATCAGCCATTTCAGGGGAGAGGATGACTGTAGGACAGGAGAATACAGTCTATTGCCCCTGTTATCAGCCATTTCAGGGGAGAGGATGACTGTAGGACAGGAGAATACAGTCTATTGCCCCCTGTTATCAGCCATTTCAGGGGAGAGGATGACTGTAGGACAGGAGAATACAGTCTATTGCTCCCTGTTATCAGCCATTTCAGGGAGAGGATGACTGTAGGACAGGAGAATACAGTCTATTGCTCCCTGTTATCAGCCATTTCAGGGGAGAGGATGACTGTAGGACAGGAGAATACAGTCTATTGCCCCTGTTATCAGCCATTTCAGGGGAGAGGATGACTGTAGGACAGGAGAATACAGTCTATTGCCCCTGTTATCAGCCATTTCAGGGGAGAGGATGACTGTAGGACAGGAGAATACAGTCTATTGCTCCTGTTATCAGCCATTTCAGGGGAGAGGATGACTGTAGGACAGGAGAATACAGTCTATTGCCCCTGTTATCAGCCATTTCAGGGGAGAGGATGACTGTAGGACAGGAGAATACTGTCTATTGCCCCCTGTTATCAGATATTTTGAGGCTGACCACTGTGATGAGTGACATGCAGTGCAGACGTCTCCCCTTCCCCATCATCACTACTTTATGAGGCTTTTCTGTAGGTGACTCCTCTTATAATGCTCCAGGTCTGTTATATGGTCAGTGACCTCAGGGTGCCTGGCCCTTTAATTAGTCGGCTTCAGCGCTGTCGTGTTTGTTCCTTTCTTACTTGAACAATAAAAGCTGAAAAAATGATTCAAAAGGGTGGAAATTGCCAAATAATGACACGGATAATGACTTCCATCCGAAAATGATTTCTCACTCCCCCGACTTCCAGCACAAAGAATCCCAAACCATCAGAAAGCATGCGACTCCGGGAGGGGGCCGGTGCAGTACTCACGGATTCGTGCTTCCAATGACATAATATAAAGCCGTAATTTCACCCCCGTCCTGTCATGTGACCCATCCACTCCCATCACCTCCCTGCTTTACACTTCAGCTCGTTAAATGGGCCTGTCCAGTCCTATGCTTGGTATCTTTCTAAGGCCCCTTTCACACGGGCGAGTTTTCCACGCGGGTGGTATGCGTGATGTGAACGCATTGCACCCGCACTGAATCCTGACCCATTCATTTCAATGGGTCTGTGTACATGAGCGTTTTTTTTCACGCATCACTTGTGCGTTGCGTTAAAATCGCAGCATGTTCTATATTCTGCGTTTTTCACGCATTGCATCCGCAAGCAAGTGCGGGTGCGTTGCGTTTTTCACTGATGGTTGCTGGGAGATGTTTGTAAACCTTCAGTTTTTTATCACGCGCGTGAAAAACGCATCAAAACGCATTGCACCCGCGCGGAAAAAACTGAACAACTGAACGCAATCGCAGACAAAACTGAATGGCTCTGCCTGTGAAATCGAATAGTTTTCACTGAACGCATCTGCAACGCATCCGGACCTAATCCAGACACGCTCGTGTGAAAGAGGCCTAATGGTCTGAATTTCTCACCATTTTCAATATCTCTGCCTTCTGTCAGTGAATGGAAAAATGAATGTTTGCATCTAGTGGTTGAAATACGCTGCTGTCTTAAGACTACTCACAGCTGAGGGTTTGTTACAGTTGTATCCAACCCAGACAATCCTGTGTGGATGCCAGAAGACAAATACACATTCCTACGGCACTTTTTTTTTTCCGCGGCGGAGGTCTGTTCTCAGAGGTGGCGGGGGGGGGGGGGGGTTGGGGGGCTTGTGCCGAATACCTGGTTCTTCCTTACATCACACCCCAAGTTGCAGCCAATGTCCTAATAGGAATCACAGACGAATTTCTGCTGCTCCCGTTTCTGACTCACTCTTTCCCGGCCTCGTTGCTCACATTTTACTGCCTTGGCACAGCTGGCGGCGCGGCACTGGAGCCCTGGGCTTACAGATGGAGCAGCTGGTAGTGAAGTCAGAAAAACATTTTTTTTATATTAATTCAGTAGAAATACTACAAATAAATAGAGGGGGCACTGAGTGCGGCTGTCACTGTCAGGGGGGCTGAGTGCGGCTGTCACTGTCAGGGGGGCTGAGTGCGGCTGTCACTGTCAGGGGGGCTGAGTGCGGCTGTCACCGTCAGGGGAGCTGAGTGCGGCTGTCACTGTCAGGGGGATTGAGTGGGGCTGTCACTGTCAGGGGGGCTGAGTGCGGCTGTCACTGTCAGGGGGGCTGAGTGCGGCTGTCACTGTCAGGGGGATTGAGTGGGGCTGTCACTGTCAGGGGCACTGAGTGCGGCTGTCACTGTCAGGGGGGCTGAGTGCGGCTGTCACTGTCAGGGGGGCCGAGTGTGGCTGTCACTGTCAGGGGGGCTGAGTGCGGCTGTCACTGTCAGGGGGGCTGAGTGCGGCTGTCACCGTCAGGGGAGCTGAGTGCGGCTGTCACTGTCAGGGGATTGAGTGGGGCTGTCACTGTCAGGGGGCTGAGTGCGGCTGTCACTGTCAGGGGGCTGAGTGCGGCTGTCACTGTCAGGGGGATTGAGTGGGGCTGTCACTGTCAGGGGCACTGAGTGCGGCTGTCACTGTCAGGGGGGCTGAGTGCGGCTGTCACTGTCAGGGGGGCTGAGTGCGGCTGTCACTGTCAGGGGGGCTGAGTGCGGCTGTCACTGTCAGGGGGGCTGAGTGCGGCTGTCACTGTCAGGGGGCCGAGTGTGGCTGTCACTGTCAGGGGGCTGAGTGCGGCTGTCACTGTCAGGGGATTGAGTGCGGCTGTCACTGTCAGGGGCTGAGTGCGGCTGTCACTGTCAGGGGGCTGAGTGCGGCTGTCACTGTCAGGGGGCTGAGTGCGGCTGTCACTGTCAGGGGGGCTGAGTGTGGCTGTCACTGTCAGGGGGCACTGAGTGCGGCTGTCACTGCCAGGGGTGCTGAGTGCGGCTGTCACTGTCAGGGGGATTGAGTGCGGCTGTCACTGTCAGGGGGGCTGAGTGCGGCTGTCACTGTCAGGGGGGCTGAGTGTGGCTGTCACTGTCAGGGGGGCTGAGTGTTGCTGTCACTGTCAGGGGCGCTGAGTGTGGCTGTCACTGTCAGGGGGGCTGAGTGCGGCTGTCACTGTCAGGGGGGCTAAGTGCTGCTGTCACTGTCAGGGGGCGTTGAGTGGGGCTGTCACAGTCAGGGGGCGCATAGTGCAGCTGTCACAGTCAGGGGGCGCTTAGTGCAGCTGTCACTGTCAGGTTGCGCTGAGTGTGGCTGTCACTGTCAGGAATGCGGCTGTCACTGCCAGGGGGCGCTGAGTGCGGCTGTCACTGCCAGGGGGCGCTGAGTGCGGCTGTCACTGCCAGTGGGCGCTGAGTGTTACCTGTGTATAAGGAGTGGAGTAATAGAAAGGGTTAAAGACTGCAGTGTGGGCGGGGTATGTAGTGCAGGATGATGGGTGGGGTATGTGTGCAGGATGATGGGCGGGGTATGTAGTGCAGGATGATGGGCGGGGTATGTAGTGCAGGATGATGGGCGGGGGTATGTAGTGCAGGATGATGGGCGGGTATGTAGTGCAGGATGATGGGCGGGGTATGTAGTGCAGGATGATGGGCGGGGTATGTAATGCAGGATGATGGGTGGGGTATGTAGTGGAGGATGATGGGTGGGGTATGTAGTGCAGGATGATGGGTGGGGGTATGTAGTGGAGGATAATGGGTGGGGTATGTAGTGGAGGATGATGGGTGGGGTATGTAGTGCAGGATGATGGGTGGGGGTATGTAATGCAGGATGATGGGTGGGGTATGTAGTGGAGGATGATGGGTGGGGTATGTAGTGCAGGATGATGGGAGGGGGTATGAAGTGCAGGATGATGGGAGGGGGTATGTAATGCAGGATGATGGGAGGGGTATGTAATGCAGGATGATGGGCGGGGTATGTAGTGCAGGATGATGGGAGGGGGTATGTAATGCAGGATGATGGGTGGGGTATGTAGTGGAGGATGATGGGTGGGGTATGTAGTGCAGGATGATGGGAGGGGGTATGTAGTGCAGGATGATGGGAGGGGGTATGTAATGCAGGATGATGGGAGGGGTATGTAATGCAGGATGATGGGCGGAGGTACGTAGTGCAGGATGATGGGCGGGGTATGTAGTGCAGGATGATGGGAGGGGGTATGTAATGCAGGATGATGGGAGGGGGTATGTAGTGCAGGATGATGGGAGGGGGTATGTAGTGCAGGATGATGGGCGGGGTATGTAGTGCAGGATGATGGGCGGGGGTATGTAGTGCAGGATGATGGGCGGGGTATGTAGTGCAGGATGATGGGCGGGGGTATGTAGTGCAGGATGATGGGCGGGGTATGTAGTGCAGGATGATGGGCGGGGGTATGTAGTGCAGGATGATGGGCGGGGGTATGTAGTGCAGGATGATGGGCGGGGGATGGGCAGACTATAGAGGTGTATATATTATATGGGTTAGTGGACAGGGTGTGGATGGGGCACCGGGCATATTCGGGGCACCAACTCTTTCCTTCTTTCGAGTATTTTCTGGTAATTTCTCTTCTTCCTCCAGGATCCTCCAAGGAGCTGATGGAGACGTGCTGCGCGGCCGGTCAGCAGTGGTCCATCGACCATGGAGAATGTGAGAACATGCCCCTCAGCGCCTCCGGGGACTGCAGGTAGGTGGCCCTCAGGATAATGCTATCAGCTCCGTCTCCTACCTCTGTGGAGGTAGAATGTGATTTGTCCCTCCAGATCGTACACGGATGTAGCACCAGTGCCCAGCAGGGGGCGGCATTGAGGACAGGCGCCTCCCATGGCACCCAGACTATGAATAGCTGAGAAATGATGGGAATTCATTCCAAACCAAAATAAAGGGGCCGCCGTCTATACCGCCTCACTCAGGAATGGTTCCCGCGTCCGAATATGAATATTAGCACAGGGTGGAGTTGCCCTTTAAGCATGTTTTTTATGATCTGATTTCCAAACAAAGAGAACCCGATCGTGCTGCTGGAGCGGGGGACGGCGCGGTGCTCAGTAATTGAACACAACTGCTGCTTACATTCACCGCTACTCCAGGAAATTAGATTACCGTGGAAAGTGCTGGAAGCCTCCGCCTGGGATCCGGCTTTTCTTTGCTTGTAAAAAATAGAAACGCCAAGAATCGGATAAAACCGAGAATCAAACTATTTCCATTGACAAGAACAGCTCCGTATATTATAGAATACAGTGGAGGCTCTGGAGAGCCATTCCAGGGGGTCACAAACTTATACCTCATTCACACATCAGTGTTTGGTCAGTGATTTCCATCGGTGATTGTGAGCACCGCTCTGTTCATCCTGAGCTTCCTGGTTCGGCACCGCTCTGTTCATCCTGAGCCTCCAGCTTCAGCATAGCTCTGTTCACCCTCAGCCTCTTGCTTCAGCATAGCTCTGTTCATCCTCAGCCTCCTGCTTCAGCATAGCTCTGTTCACCCTCAGTCTCCTGCTTCAGCACTGCTCTGTTAATCCTGAGCCTCCTGGTTCGGCACTGCTCTGTTCATCCTGAGCCTCCTGGTTCGGCACTGCTCTGATCATCCTCAGCCTTCTGGTTCAGCACTGTTCTGTTCATCCTGAGCCTCCTGGTTCAGCACTGTTCTGTTCATCCTGAGCCTCCTGGTTCGGCGCCACTCTGTTCATCCTGTGCCTCCTGGTTCGGCGCCGCTCTGTTCATCCTGAGCCTCCTGGTTCAGCACTGCTCTGTTCATCCTGAGCCTCCTGGTTCAGCACTGCTCTATTTATCCTGAGCCTCCTGGTTCGGCACTGCTCTATTCATCCTGAGCCTCCTGGTTCAGCACTGTTCTGTTCATCCTGAGCCTCCTAGTTCAGCACTGTTCTGTTCATCCTGAGCCTCCTAGTTCAGCACTGTTCTGTTCATTCTGAGCCTCCTGGTTCGGCGCCGCTCTGTTCATCCTGAGCCTCCTGGTTCGGCGCTGCTCTGTTCATCCTGAGCCTCCTGGTTCGGCGGCGCTCTGTTCATCCTGAGCCTCCTGGTTCGGCGCCGCTCTGTTCATCCTGAGCCTCCTGGTTTGGCGCCGCTCTGTTCATCCTGAGCCCCCTGGTTCGGCGCCGCTCTGTTCATCCTGTGCTCCTGGTTTACTTCTAGATGTGCGGTGCTGGTGATTGGTCCCCAGGGTCTCGTCTACAGATATTCGGCACCTGGAGCACAGATGAAAACTGTGAAAAGTTACAATAGCAACATTGTGTCCACTGACACCTACAGTTTATGGAGTCAGCCATGCCTACTTTGTCACAGCCCCTCCCACTTAAAGATACAGGAGTTGTAAAAAGACATCTGTGACAGAGCCGCACTGCGGGGTTCATGGCATGTGATCACTTGGTTTCCAAGATTCTGTTTTCTCGTTTTGATCGATCCATGCACTGGTCATACGGGTGGGTGGGGGTGGGGGGGTACTGGAGGAAATGGGAGGCCACGGACTAGAGAGACTGGAGGGTTTTGGCACACGATAACTGATGCAAATAACTGACCAAATAACTGGTGTGAACTTGGCCTAAGGGAGACTTTAATCCTGCTCGGCACTGATGAGGGGCAAGCACCCCCAAACAGCTGTCCATGGATGGGTCTCTGGCTTTGGCCTTTTCCCTTGTCATGTCCCAAGGTGTGTTAGAAGGTGGGACGTTGACCCATTGGGAGCCCCTTCCAGAAGGTGGCGCTGGCGAGGTGCTTCTCCTTCCCTGGGAGATACCTCTTGGCACATTCAGACGCGTCTCTCGGCCACAGCTCATCTCAGACGCTGCCCATTATAAAGCTGTAGGACAAGCGGGAGGAGCGGCGCGCCGATTAACTACAGAAATGGAGACGCTGAGCACCCCCCGACCTCAACCTGCAGTCAGCCGACCTTAAAGGGGTTGTCTGGGTTCGGAGCTGAACCCAGACATACCCATAATTTCACCCAGGCAGCCCCCATGATGTTAGCATCAGCGCATTTCATGCTCCGATGCTCTCTCCTGCCCTGCGCAGGTTTGCGCAGGCAAGGGCTCTTTTATTTACAATAACACACTGCCGGGCGGAAGCTTCTGCCCAGCAGTGTACTGGCTGTTTTACAGGCTAGGACAGCACTAAAGCCCGCCCATCAGTGCCGATGACGTCACCAGGCTCACTGCTGGGTGGAAGCTTCTGCCTGGCAGCCCCAAGGAGAGCCTGGTTTGTCATCAAGACTTCGGATAATGCCTTTGCCCTGCGCTATTCAGCGCAGGGCGAAGGAGAGCATCGGAGCATTAACTGCTCCAATGCTCAAGTCAGGGGGGCTGCCTGGGTGAAAATAGGGATGTGTCCGAGGACAGCTCTGAACCTGGACAACCCCTTTAAAGGGAACACACAGGGAAGTCCATGCAGCGGAATAAGGGCTCATTGACACGACCGTGCTTTGGTTCCGCATCCGAGATGCATTTTTTGCGGCTCAGGTGCGGACCCATTCACTTCAATGGGGCCGTAAAAGATGCAGGGAGCACTCCGTGTGCTGTCTGCATCCGTTGCTCAGTTCCACGGCCCCGCAAAAATGATGTCATGTCCTCTTCTTGTCCGTTTTGCGGACAAGAATAGGCATTTCTATAAAGGGCCGTCCGTTCTGCAAATTAAGGAATGCATACAGGCGGCATCTGTGTTTTGTGGATCCACAATTTGCGGACTGACCGCAAAACATGCCACGTTCGTGTGAACAAGCCCTAAATGTCATCCATGCACTGCAGAAAAATGCGCCACAGAATCTGCTACTGTCCTTAATGGTCTAACATATTGTCGTGTTATGTATTTATTCCAGGTCCTCCACACTGTGCATGTCTAATGTTATGTAACTGTTCATGTAACGTGCCTGGTT
The DNA here is from genome assembly GCA_033119425.1 of Bufotes viridis. Lineage (NCBI taxonomy): Eukaryota > Metazoa > Chordata > Amphibia > Anura > Bufonidae > Bufotes > Bufotes viridis. Next base: position 6,404,931 of record CM065596.1, read on the forward strand.
CACCAGCAGGTGGCAGAAAACAAGGCAGAGATATGCTTTCTAAACCCCCCTCTAGAGAGAAGTGGGCGAGTGCTACTTCCTGCAGGAAGGGCAGGGACCAGTTAGAACTGGTTCTAGTGCTAGTGGGTAGTGTGTGTGCTGGTAGGGACTCCATGTTGGAGCTCACCGGATTCTACCACATCCCTGAATTTAAGTCCGACTACAAAGTGAAGTGCAGCATACAGAGGAAGCTGAGTTATGCAGCCAGCCTGTCAGTACAGCAGAGTCAGAGAGAAAGATATAGCAGAGTGGAGTTTGCCTGCCAGTTTCATGCTAAAGCCTGCTGGGACCAAGACAAAGCCTGTAAATTGTTTTGGAGAAACGTTTATGCAAAGTAAAGCTGCCATTAAACTTCATCTCAAGGTCTGGACTCAAGTTATTCTTTAATCCCTCAATTATTCCACTTATTTATTGCTTCGGAACCAAAGATTGGGGTCCAGCCGTATCCAGGTAGGAGCACCGTGACACCCATAAAGAGACATTTTAGGCCGCACTGTACCACTTGGCAATTCCTACACCTGGAACGCGATTTATAGTAGGGTCCTGAGGGTAGGCCTCCCGTTGCAACTGGCATCACAAACAGGATTTACCTTTGTGTCTTTATACTACAAGGCCTACAGAATTGTCAGAGAACCCCCTAAAAATGATTTTACTATGTTTACCGCGGAGTGACAGGCACAGGAAAGTGCGCTCCGGCTCCCGGTGGTTTAATACGCCATCTTTGCCAGTGACGGCGTATGTTCTTCTTGTACCTCAAGAGCGGAAAAATAGGGAAACGCCAAGCCCAAGAGCGGGAAGCGACAGCCCTGCCCAGCGGGAGCTGCACAGTGCAATTTCAGAGAGTGAAGGCCCATCATAGCTTATATGTGGGGGACCATGTGGAGTATACCCCCATGGGCTCCCTCAAGGGACCATTCGCCACTGGGGTGACCCTCCTGTCCAAACCCCTTGTCCCATTGCCTGTAGCTGAGTTCTGGCAGGAGGATCCAGCCTCCGCAGGCCGCGTGCGCTGCCTCCAGGAGACCACGAAGTGAGTCCTCTGCTTCCAAGAAAAGGCACAGCCCCAGCCGGACATTCTGATCCTGGGTTTGCACCAGCCGCCAACTATCCAGTTGGGATGCCTGTCCACTACTGTGTTTTCCTACAACCCGACGGTGGTCAACTACCAGCTCCCGTGAAGGATGGAGTCCGCTGCAGCAAGAGGTTTCGGGGGTCATCACCACCACTGGAGATCCCTTGGCCACAGACCCTACAGCCAGAGATTCTGGCAGGAGGTTCCGGCCCCGTTAAGCAACAAATTGCCGCAGCTATAGCCAGTGTGACCAGAGTCCTCCACCAGAGATCAGTGGAGCTACACCACAGCAGCCAGTCTTGCATACAAGAGGCAGGAGCGCCCTGTCATGTCCTTCAGCAGCAGCAGCGAGGAGGACTTCAGGAACCTCGTCTAAGGAGCTCCTTTCCTATGAAGATCAAACCAGAATGATCATGAACTAATGGGAGCCACATCTTGGACTACGTCTGAAGGGTAAGGACGTGTTGGCTATTTTGTTTGTTTGTTGCCCATGGTTTGGCCCTCATCCAGATGGACATGTTTGTTAGGACTCCCTCCATCTGCAGAAACATTCCAGGTTGCGCTCAGCAGTGCCAAATTTCCCTTTACCCCCCTTCTTAGGTTAAGTGTGAGACCTCTTTTGCTCAAAGGGTTCTCATTACTATTGCTGCTATTTTCCATCATACCCTATGTGGATTACAAATATTGACATTACCGCCTCATGTGGATTACAAAGGACTTTCGCACTACTACTACTTGTTCCAGTTTGGTGCACTTGATCCACCAAAACTAAAGGAAAAGACTCTAAAGTGAATTTGATTGCACTATGGTATTGCATTATATATTTGCTGTATTTTTGCACTTCTTTTACAGGTTCTGCAATGTTCAAGTATTTAGTCCATTGTCTGGACTCTATCACGGCTACCGCAATGAGATCCTATGCACTACAAATGGACTCTGGACTTAATATAGTTAGCCAGATAGATAGCATCTTACTTTCTAGCTCATATGAACTGCCTCTGAGGATGTCAATGAAGAGTCACAAGCAGGTCTAACAACGTCAGGGGTAACCCTGCTGCTAAAAATATGTGTTTAGAGGGATTAACCCTCGTGGGAGTTTTGGGAGAGAACCGGCTCCTCTTCCTACTTTGGTGTGTCCTAAGGCTTAGTGCGCAGCCTTATGTATATTTATGTTTAGCTACCTGTTTAGTCATTAAGGTGAATGTGCGAAAAGCTTTATATAGACCTTGGTGCTAGGAAGGGAATACAGGATGAAGCCACCCTTCTATTTGCGGACATCTCATAGTATTGAGGAGGGATTACAGTACATGACACCCCCAGGCTCCATATACGACTCTGGCCCAGTCCTGTGTGGAGTATTTGAGCGCTTAGTGCAGTCTTGTTGGTTCACTGGTTATTACCGAGAGGGCAAACTGTGAATAGACATCCTACTCATACAATCAGGAACCTAGTGGTAGCTGTTTCTACGTCAGTCTGTGTATGTCATAATAGTAAAGAGTCTTATGCAGCACTTGGGTACCTCAAAGCACAACCTAAGCACAAGCCGAGGACGGCTTGGTTTTAAGTAAGGGGGAATGTAACACCCCCAAGTGGTGTTGCTACTTCTACACCCTGCTACTATCCGTAATGGTCTAACATATTGTCATCTTACGTATTTATTCCAGGTGCTCCACACTGTGCATTTCTAATGTTATTTAACTGTTCAAATGTAATGTCCCTTGTTCATCAGCAGGTGGCAGCAAACACGGCAGAGCTATACTTAGATAGAATGGAACTTACCATTCCATTCTAAGCCCCCTCTGGGGAGAAGTGGGCGAGTCCTACTTTCTGCAGAAAGGGTAGGGCAGAAGTTCCAGTTAATCTAGTTTACCCCCTGCTAAGGGAAGGGTGTATAGCAGAGTGGGGTTTGCCTGCCAGTTTTATGCTAAAGCCTGCTGGGACCAAGACAAAGCCTGAAAATTGTTTTGGAGAAAGTTTATGCAAAGTAAAGCTGCCATTGAACTTCATCTCAAGTTTTAGACTCAAGTTATTCTTTTATACCTCAATTATTCCCAATATTTATTGCTTCAGAGCCAAAGCCTGGGGTCCAGCCATCTCCAGGTAGGAGCACCGTGACACCCATAAAGAAACATTTTAGGCCGCACTATACCACTCGGCAATTCCCACACCTGGGACGCGATTTATAGTAGGGCCCTGGGGGGAGGCGCCTGTTGCACATGTGAACTGGTGCATCCCAGAATTCTGAAGAAAATCCTCTCGCTCTGGCAGCGACTGCTGAGGAGTGAAGTGAATTCCTGCAGCATGCGGCCGCAGAAGTGATAGTAAAAACAGCTGCTGTCCATGGTGGTTGTCTGGGGCCCCTGCAGGCTGCAGCCTCGTGGAGGAGCCACCAGGGAAGACGAGGCAGAGGAAATACCTGTAATCACAGGGGGACCACTGGCAGCGAAATGATGGGGACCCCCTACTAATATAGCAATGAAGGCAACACTGTAAAGAAGAGCCGCTTCACAGGACGAGTCTGGGAAACTGCTTAAATAGTAATTCCATTAGCGCCTAAATGACCCCCATTTAGGGGCAGCAGAGCCACAGGAAGGAATCAGATTCCCTACAGCTATCGGTGAGGCTATCCTCTGTGCAGGGCAGTATATAGTGTGCAGCTAAATGATGTGTACCCCTCCCCCGCCCGCAGGACATCTGCTTCATTCCCTCCATTATAATAATCACACCATGGAATTGTTATGGAAGCGATTTCTGGCGTCTAAGATGGCGGCGGCTGCAGGTGCTCCTGGCTGATATATGAATGAAGAAATCCTGGATCACACGGGAAATGCCAAAAATGTGTCACATTGTAACAGAGAACTTCCCGAGATGAAGCCAAGACGTCTCCTCTGTATCAGGAAGAAACAATCATTATTGCTGCACAGGAATGCTGACAACCTCCCGAGACAATTCCAGGGCGGAGTCAGAGATCAGATCTGGAAATAACGATGCAAATTATAACAGACCGAAATATCCCTCCATTATATAATGTATGTCTCTGAGGCCTCTGCAGTATTATAGTAGTTATATTCCTGTACATAGGAGCAGTATTATAGTAGTTATATTCTTGTACATAGGAGGCAGCACTATAGTAGTTATATTCCTGTACATAGGGGCAGTATTATAGTAGTTATATTCTTGTACATAGGAGCAGTATTATAGTAGTTATATTCTTGTATATAGGAGGCAGTATTATAGTAGTTATATTCCTGTACATAGGAGCAGTATTATAGTAGTTATATTCTTGTACATAGGAGCAGTACTATAGTAGTTATATTCTTGTACATAGGAGGCAGTATTATAGTAGTTATATTCTTGTACATAGGAGAAGTACTATAGTAGTTATATTCCTGTACATAGGAAGCAGTATTATAGTAGTTATATTCTTATACATATGAGCAGTATTATAGCTAGTTATATTCTTGTACATAGGAGGCAGTATTATAGTAGTTATATTCTTGTACATAGGAGCAGTATTATAGTAGTTATATTCCTGTACATAGGAGCAGTATTATAGTAGTTATATTCTTGTACATAGGAGGCAGTATTATAGTAGTTATATTCTTGTACATAGGAGGCAGTACTATAGTAGTTATATTCGTGTACATAGGAAGCAGTATTATAGTAGTTATATTCTTGTACATATGAGCAGTATTATAGTAGTTATATTCTTGTACATAGGAGGCAGTATTATAGTAGTTATATTCTTGTACATAGGAGCAGTATTATAGTAGTTATATTCTTGCACATAGGAGCAGTATTATAGTAGTTATATTCTTGTACATAGGAGCAGTATTATAGTAGTTATATTCTTGTACATAGGAGGCAGTATTATAGTAGTTATATTCTTGTACATAGGAGCAGTATTATAGTAGTTATATTCTTGTACATAGGAGCAGTATTATAGTAGTTATATTCTTGTACATAGGAGGCAGTATTATAGTAGTTATATTCTTGTACATAGGAGCAGTATTATAGTAGTTATATTCTTGTACATAGGAGCAGTATTATAGTAGTTATATTCTTGTACATAGGAGGCAGTATTATAGTAGTTATATTCCTGTACATAGGAGCAGTATTATAGTAGTTATATTCTTGTACATAGGAGCAGTATTATAGTAGTTATATTCTTGTACATATGAGCAGTATTATAGTAGTTATATTCTTGTACATAGGAGGCAGTATTATAGTAGTTATATTCTTGTACATAGGAGCAGTATTATAGTAGTTATATTCTTGTACATAGGAGCAGTATTATAGTAGTTATATTCTTGTACATAGGAGGCAGTATTATAGTAGTTATATTCTTGTACATAGGAGGCAGTATTATAGTAGTTATATTCTTGTACATAGGAGGCAGTATTATAGTAGTTATATTCTTGTACATAGGAGCAGTATTATAGTAGTTATATTCTTGTACATAGGAGCAGTATTATAGTAGTTATATTCTTGTACATAGGAGCAGTATTATAGTAGTTATATTCTTGTACATAGGAGCAGTATTATAGTAGTTATATTCTTGTACATAGGAGGCAGTATTATAGTAGTTATATTCTTGTACATAGGAGGCAGTATTATAGTAGTTATATTCTTGTACATAGGAGCAGTATTATAGTAGTTATATTCTTGTACATAGGAGCAGTATTATAGTAGTTATATTCTTGTACATAGGAGCAGTATTATAGTAGTTATATTCTTGTACATAGGACAGTATTATAGTAGTTATATTCTTGTACATAGGAGCAGTATTATAGTAGTTATATTCTTGTACATAGGAGGCAGTATTATAGTAGTTATATTCTTGTACATAGGAGGCAGTATTATAGTAGTTATATTCTTGTACATAGGTGGCAGTATTATAGTAGTTATATTCTTGTACATAGGAGGCAGTATTATAGTAGTTATATTCTTGTACATAGGAGCAGTATAATAGTAGTTATATTCTTGTACATAGGGGGCAGTATTATAGTAGTTATATTCTTGTACATAGGAGCAGTATTAGAGTAGTTATATTCTTGTACATAGGGGGCAGTATTATAGTAGTTATATTCTTGTACATAGGAGGCAGTATTATAGTAGTTATATTCTTGTACATAGGGGGCAGTATTATAGTAGTTATATTCTTGTAGATAGGAGCAGTATTATAGTAGTTATATTCTTGTACATAGGAGCAGTATTATAGTAGTTATATTCTTGTACATAGGAGCAGTATTATAGTAGTTATATTCTTGTACATAGGAGCAGTATTATAGTAGTTATATTCTTGCACATAGGAGCAGTATTATAGTAGTTATATTCTTGTACATAGGAGGCAGTACTATAGTAGTTAAATTCGTGTACATAGGAAGCAGTATTATAGTAGTTATATTCTTGTACATATGAGCAGTATTATAGTAGTTATATTCTTGTACATAGGAGGCAGTATTATAGTAGTTATATTCTTGTACATAGGAGCAGTATTATAGTTGTTATATTCTTGCACATAGGAGCAGTATTATAGTAGTTATATTCTTGTACATAGGAGCAGTATTATAGTAGTTATATTCTTGTACATAGGAGGCAGTACTATAGTAGTTATATTCGTGTACATAGGAAGCAGTATTATAGTAGTTATATTCTTGTACATATGAGCAGTATTATAGTAGTTATATTCTTGTACATAGGAGGCAGTATTATAGTAGTTATATTCTTGTACATAGGAGCAGTATTATAGTAGTTATATTCTTGCACATAGGAGCAGTATTATAGTAGTTATATTCTTGTACATAGGAGCAGTATTATAGTAGTTATATTCTTGTACATAGGAGCAGTATTATAGTAGTTATATTCTTGTACATAGGAGCAGTATTATAGTAGTTATATTCTTGTACATATGAGCAGTATTATAGTAGTTATATTCTTGTACATAGGAGGCAGTATTATAGTAGTTATATTCTTGTACATAGGAGCAGTATTATAGTAGTTATATTCTTGCACATAGGAGCAGTATTATAGTAGTTATATTCTTGTACATAGGGAGCAGTATTATAGTAGTTATATTCTTGTACATAGGAGCAGTATTATAGTAGTTATATTCTTGTACATAGGAGGCAGTATTATAGTAGTTATATTCTTGTACATAGGAGGCAGTATTATAGTAGTTATATTCTTGTACATAGGAGCAGTATTATAGTAGTTATATTCTTGTACATAGGAGCAGTATTATAGTAGTTATATTCTTGTACATAGGAGCAGTATTATAGTAGTTATATTCTTGTACATAGGAGCAGTATTATAGTAGTTATATTCTTGTACATAGGGAGGCAGTATTATAGTAGTTATATTCTTGTACATAGGAGCAGTATTATAGTAGTTATATTCTTGTACATAGGAGGCAGTATTATAGTAGTTATATTCTTGTACATAGGAGGCAGTATTATAGTAGTTATATTCTTGTACATAGGAGGCAGTATTATAGTAGTTATATTCTTGTACATAGGAGGCAGTATTATAGTAGTTATATTCTTGTACATAGGAGCAGTATTATAGTAGTTATATTCTTGTACATAGGAGGCAGTATTATAGTAGTTATATTCTTGTACATAGGAGGCAGTATTATAGTAGTTATATTCTTGTACATAGGAGCAGTATTATAGTAGTTATATTCTTGTACATAGGGAGCAGTATTATAGTAGTTATATTCTTTGTACATAGGAGCAGTATTATAGTAGTTATATTCTTGTACATAGGAGGCAGTATTATAGTAGTTATATTCTTGTACATAGGAGGCAGTATTATAGTAGTTATATTCTTGTAGATAGGAGCAGTATTATAGTAGTTATATTCTTGTACATAGGAGCAGTATTATAGTAGTTATATTCTTGTACATAGGAGCAGTATTATAGTAGTTATATTCTTGTACATAGGAGGCAGTATTATAGTAGTTATATTCCTGTACATAGGAGCAGTATTATAGTAGTTATATTCTTGTACATAGGAGCAGTATTATAGTAGTTATATTCTTGTACATAGGGGGCAGTATTATAGTAGTTATATTCCTGTATATAGGAGGCAGTATTACAGTAGTTATATTCTTGTACATAGGAGCAGTATTATAGCAGTTATAATCTTGTACATAGGAACAGTATTATAGTAGTTATATTCTTGTACATATTATCAGTATTATAGTAGTTATATTCTTGTACATAGGAGCAGTATTATAGTAGTTATATTCTTGTACATAGGAGGCAGTATTATAGTAGTTATATTCTGGTACATAGGAACAGTATTATAGTAGTTATATTCTTGTACATATTAGCAGTATTATAGTAGTTATATTCTTGTACATAGGAGCAGTATTATAGTAGTTATATTCTTGTACATAGGAGCAGTATTATAGTAGTTATATTCTTGTACATAGGAGCAGTATTATAGTAGTTATATTCCTGTACATAGGAGGCAGTATTATAGTATTTATATTCTTCTACATAGGAGCAGTATTATAGTAGTTATATTCCTGTACATAGGAGCAGTATTATAGTAGTTATATTCTTGTACATAGGAGGCAGTATTATAGTAGTTATATTCTTGTACATAGGAGCAGTATTATAGTAGTTATATTCTTGTACATAGGAGCAGTATTATAGTAGTTATATTCTTGTACATAGGGGCAGTATTATAGTAGTTATATTCTTGTACATAGGAGGCAGTATTATAGTAGTTATATTCCTGTACATAGGAGCAGTATTATAGTAGTTATATTCTTGTACATAGGAGCAGTATTATAGTAGTTATATTCTTGTACATAGGAGCAGTATTATATCTGTTAACATAAATCTTCTCTGTTTCCAGGCTGGCTGAGAGGCAGTGCTGTGTTTCTTACATTAAGGATAGCACATGTATTGCTGGGATGATTGCAGCCAAAGAAGATGGAATCTGTCTCCAGTCAGAGAATGATCACTGTGAACGGTCGCACTTTAAAGTAAAATTTCTCTTTATCATTTTTTTCTTCAAACAAATTTTACATATCGTGATTTATAGCCCTGGAGTGGAGCGCCACCTTGTGGCCATCAGTGACACAATAGATGTAGACGTTGCTTGGTTGCTCTGGGATCCGATGGTTTGATATTTGGCAGCAATCTAGTTTTCATATGTGGCTTTGTGAACCATGGGACCCCAAAGTACAGGGGCCCGAAAGGATTTGTTACCTCTGTATCCTTCCTATTCTCAATCTTAAATGCAATAAGGCTATGGCTTCATGGTGATACATGTCACAATACAGTTGCACCCTTTTTGTCGCACGACATTTATTATATGATACTCTATAGCAGGGGTGCACAACCTGCGGCCCGGGGGCCACATGCGGCCCTCGATACCATTCTGTGCGGCCCCCAAACATCTGGGTAAAAGACATGTAGGTCTATGTCTTATGGCTTCTTACATGTATCTTTCATGTATTCTCCTATTAGATGGGAGTCCTAGAACTGTAACTAGACATTTATAGTATATACTGTATGTTCAATATGCCAAAAATACAGTATTTCAGATGGTAATACCCCTTTAAGTTTTATTTTCGGCCCTTGGAATTGGTTCAGGCTGACTATGTGGCCCCCAACCAGAAAAGGTTGTGCTCCCCTGCTCTATAGTGTCGCACTGCAATGCACAAAGTGCTACTTTTTGCAACTATCGTGTCGCAGTCGCAGCGTGTCGCAGTGCGACATCATAGAATATCATTATAAAAAGCACCGGACGACTTTTTTATGACAAGAAGTCTGGTGACCCATGTCGTCGTGTAGCCCCAGCCTAATAGTGCGTCTTTGTCCTTCCGTCCTGGTTACTTTGTAGCTGTGCTGTGACTGCTGCGCCCTGGGCCTGAAGATCAGGAATGAAGGACAGTCCTGCGAGTCCAACCTGAACCTGGGCTACCCCTGTAACCACATGGTGATGCTGTGCTGCAATGGAGACGAGCAGTTACTTTCACCAGAAATGAAACCTCTGCCAAAACCTGAACTGATGCCGCAGTCTAATAAAGGCAAGTATCAGGGGCAGTTATCTGCTGTTATTACATGTCTGTGCAGGTGCTCATTTATCCAGGTCATGGTATATCTGTAAAGAATAAATCAAGGCAACTGGACTCGCTGTGGATTTTATTATAGGATGTGCAAACCTTTGTAACCATTTGTGTATTGCTCTAATACAAACGTAAAAAAAACACAAAAAAATAAACGGATCCTGAGTTTTAGGCATCTGTTATGTACATTTTGCATCACTTTTTTTCCTGACTAAAATAATGGATCTCAGACGGAAATGGCTGAAACTGATGCAAAACGTACATAAGGGTGAGTTCACATCAGCGTTTATCTTTCCGTTCTTCTGATCCGTCAGAAAGAAAAGAGAGAAAAAAAAGAAACATGATCCAGTAAAACAACGGATCCTGTTGCATCAGTTGTCTTCAAATTAAGCCATTTCCGCCTGGGTTCCGTTTTTTTTAGACGGAAACAAAAGCACGGCATGCAGGACTTTCTTCCCCGTCTTAGGGTACTTTCACACTTGCGTTGCTGGATTTCGGCAGGCAGTTCCGTAGCGGCAACTGCCTGCCGGATCTGGCAATCTTTATGCAAACGGATACTATTTGTAGACGGATCCGGATGCAGATCCGTCTCACAAATGCATTGCAATACCGGATCCGTCTCTGCGGTTGTCACCCGGAAAACCGGATCCGATATTTATCTTATTCACATTTTTAAAGGTCTGCTCATGCGCAGACCGGAAGACCGGATCCGTCAATGCGGTAGTTTTAATGCCGGATCCGGCACTAATACATTGCAATGGAAATTAATGCAGGATCTGGCATTCCGGCAAGTGTTCCGGAATTTTAGAGGGAGAAAACACCGCAGCATGCTGCTCTCTGGTATGAGCGCTCTGTTCTGTTCAGTTACGTTTTGTCTCAATTGTTTTTTTCTGGTATTAAAACCCTATGACGAATCTCAATACCGGAACATATTAGCGCTAGTGTAATAGTAGCCGTATCCAATACACTTTCCGGGGGTCATAGGTTTGTTCCGGAGACAATGGTTGTAGCAAAAACCAGTGCAGAATGTTATAACGTAGTAATGCTCATTAGTTACATTGTGTCCAGCCCTCCTCCCCTTCCAGATACTTTCATCCCTGTGGATTTTCTTGTCCAGATGTTGATGAGTGCTTTCTGGATACACACACCTGCGGGACGGGGGAGCGCTGCGTTAACACGGCGGAATCGTTCCTGTGCGTCCCAGAAGTGACATGTGAGACGGGGTTCCTACTGGAAGACGGAGTCTGTCAAGGTGAGAATTACCCATTCCATGTCTGTGAACCAAGAATCCGAAATAGTAGAGATAGAAGGGCTTCCCATGTGTACCTAAATGTCTAATCTAGATCTCTGCTTTCTGTCAGTGAATAAAGATTTACATTATTATATTTTAGTGGTTGACAACCAATGTAGACATAATCCTGCAAGGACTGAGGGTTTGTTTCAGTGCATCAGATGATCCTCTGTTATATGTCAGTGAGGACAGCGCTTTGTTCCAATGACAACCATTTGTAATGCACTTTTCTCACGGGGATAGTCGTGGCCGGGGTGACCCCCTGGAAAGTCAGTGGCCGCTACATAGGTGCACGATCCCAACCCACAGGGCACGGTAGGGTCAATTTCATCTGGAGCCAATTTGCATGTTTTTGGAGTATGGGAGGAAACCCCCACCAACACGGGGAGAACATATAAACTCCAGGCAGATGTCCCTGGTCCGACTCAAGAACTACAAGACCCCAGTGATAACCACTGAGCCCTCTGTCACAATGTATCAGTGTATATAGCCCTCTGTGACAATGTATCAGTGTATATAGCCCTCTGTCACAATGTATCAGTGTGTATATAGCCCTCTGTGACAATGTATCAGTGTATATAGCCCTCTGTCACCATCTATCAGTGTATATAGCCCTCTGTTACAATGTATCAGTGTATATAGCCCTCTGTGACAATGTATCAGTGTATATAGCCCTCTGTGACAATGTATCAGTGTATATAGCCCTCTGTCACAATGTATCAGTGTATATAGCCCTCTGTCACAATGTATCAGTGTATATAGCCCTCTGTCACAATGTATCAGTGTATATAGCCCTCTGTCACAATGTATCAGTGTATATAGCCCTCTGTGACAATGTATCAGTGTATATAGCCCTCTGTCACAATGTATCAGTGTATATAGCCCTCTGTCACAATGTATCAGTGTATATAGCCCTCTGTCACAATGTATCAGTGTAATCAGTCCTGTTACAATATTTCAGGGTGGACAATTCTCTGTTACAGTGTATCTGTAGACTCCTCTGCTCTCGCCTCCCATATTGTGTTCTTTGCCAACACTGATACATTGTAACAAATGACCTCTCGTTCTTTCTCCTCCTGCCAGTCAGTAATAGCCAGATACTAGTTGGGGTAAGAAATTGAGGGCTCCCAATGAAAGGTCGGGCCCTCTCTGGACTTTGCTGTGTCCCCTCCTCTCTAGGTGGGTCATGATTGCTGACTAATCGTCTCCCCCCAGATATTAATGAGTGTTCGCCCAGCCCGGGCCCCTGCAAGCAAGGCTTCCACTGTATAAACACCCTGGGATCGTACGTGTGCCAGCGCAAACACCTGAACTGCAACCGCGGGTACAAGTCCAATGAGAACGGAACCACATGCATCGGTGAGAAGGTTTAGACGTGTATATGGGCCCCAGGGCAAAATCTTTACCAGGGGCCCCTCAACCCTAACTTACCATCTATAACACAGGGGACCCCTTAGGCACCACGTTCCATGTGCACCCATGCCCTATAGCCCCTATACACCATTGTTTGTGCAGGACTTTTAATTTTAAAGAGATAGGGCCACGTTTTATCATCTAAAGTGTAAGGAATCCAATATGATGACGTCTATGGATGCACTTGAAAATCCACAGCCCCGTGCGGCCACCGGGGGGCGCAAAAAGAGGATCCATCACGCTCAATACGGACTCGTTCGCATCTCTGTAAGATCTGGCGGATCTCGCAGGCGTTGTCAGATCCTCTGCTTCACCATTGACTGCAATGGGGTCCGGCGGTGATCCGTCCATTTTCCGGCATAAACCATTGCATTCAAAGGTGTTTTGTCCGACTGGCAGCACAAGCGTATGAGCAGGATCACCTAAACGGACATGTGAACGTAGCCTTAGGGCTCATGCACACGACCGTATGTATTTTGTGGTCCGCAAAACATGGATATGCAAAAAAAATTTAAATGGACGTCGTCCGTGTGGCGTCCAAGTTGCATGCATTTATTTTGCGGATCCATTTTACAATGCCTGTCCTTTTTCCGCAAAATGGACAAGAATAGGACATGTTGTATTACTTTATTTTTTGCGGAACAGACATACGGACACAGTATGCACAGAGTCATTTCCGTTTTTTTCAAGCCCCATTAAAATGAATGTTTCTGCATATGGACCTAAAAAAAAACGGAACTGAAACGGAAAAAAAACGTTTATGTGCATGAGCCCTTAGTACGTGAATCCATCTGCTTGCTCCCCCTAGTGGCCGTGCAGCAGAAACATACTGCAAACACAGAAATGACCTCTGTTAAAAAAGAACAACAACAAACTCTTGCTGTCAGTGAATGGAAACATTATTGTGTACATCCAGAGGCTGAAAACCCATCCAGATCTCATAGTTCTCACAGCTGAGAGTTTGTTACATTTGTATCTAGATAATCTGCTAAATTAGGCAGTGCAAATCCCTCTTCTGTCCTGATAGTTTTAGATATATTGTGGCTCTCCTGGGGGTCCGGTGATTCTCTGGACGCCCCCGTCATTGGCACAGCTGGTGCCTTGCAGGTTTGGATGTGTTTGTCGCTGGCTCCTGACGGGCTCCTTCTTTGCAGACATCGATGAATGTGCCGGGGGGGCGCACAACTGCTCCAGTGAACAGACCTGCTACAATCTCCCCGGGTCATACCGCTGCGACTGTAAGGCCGGGTATCGCTTCGACACATTCCGGAGGCGATGTTTGGGTACGTGACCTGCCGAATATTCCATCGAATTCCTATAAACTGCGTTACATGCGGCTACAGCGTCTCCTGTTCTTACAGACGTCAATGAGTGCTGGGTCTATCCGGGCAGAATGTGTCACCATACGTGTGAAAATACGGTGGGCTCTTACCGCTGCTCGTGCTTCGCCGGCTTCCGACTAGCGCAGGATGGGAAACACTGTGAAGGTAAATCTTTACCCCAAGTATTTATGCTCCTGTTCACATGAGAACCAACACTGGTAGCAGATGGTTCAGATCTATTATAATCAGATCATGTGACCAATGATTGTTTCTGCACAGATGTTAATGAGTGTGAGCAGAACCCGTGTAACCAGGAGTGCACCAACATCTACGGCTCCTACCAGTGTTTCTGCAAGGAGGGATACAAGCTGGGCGATGACGGCACCTCCTGCGAAGGTAACAGAGTGCAGCACTCTATAGAACTATTGTTGGTGCACTGTATGGCACTGGTATTGGTGCACTGTATGGCACTGGTATTGGTGCACTGTATGGCACTGTTATTGGTGCGCTGTATGGCACTATTATTGGTGCACTGTATGGCACTGGTATTGGTGCACTGTATGGCACTGGGATTGGTGCACTGTATGGCACTGGGATTGGTGCACTGTATGGCACTGGGATTGGTGCACTGTATGGAACTGGTATTAGTGCACTGTATGGCACTGGTATTGGTGCACTGTATGGCACTGGTATTGGTGCACTGTATGGCACTGTTATTGGTGCACTGTATGGCACTGGTATTGGTGCACTGTATGGAACTGGTATTGGTGCACTGTATGGCACTATTATTGGTGCACTGTATGGCACTGGGATTGGTGCACTGTATGGCACTGGTATTGGTGCACTGTATGGCACTATTATTGGTGCACACTGTATGGCACTAGTATTAGTGCACTGTATGTCACTGGTATTGGTGCACTGTATGGCACTATTATTGGTGCACTGTATGGCACTATTATTGGGGCACTGTATGGCATTATTATTGGTGCACTGTATGGCACTATTATTGGTGCACTGTATAGTACTATTATTGGTCCACTGTATGGAACTGGTATTGGTGCACTGTATGGCACTGTTATTGGTGCACTGTATGGTACTGTTATTGGTGCACTGTATGGAACTGGTATTGGTGCACTGTATGGCACTATTGTGCCTGTATGGCACTGGTATTGCACTGTATGGAACTGGTATTGGTGCACTGTATGGCACTATTGTTGGTGCACTGTATGGCACTGGTATTGGTGCACTGTATGGCAATGGTATTGGTGCACTGTATGGCACTGGTATTGGTGCACTGTATGGCACTGTATTGGTGCACTGTATGGCACTGTTATTGGTGCGCTGTATGGCACTATTATTGGTGCACTGTATGGCACTGGGATTGGTGCACTGTATGGAACTGGTATTGGTGCACTGTATGGCACTGGGATTGGTGCACTGTATGGCACTGGGATTGGTGCACTGTATGGAACTGGTATTAGTGCACTGTATGGCACTGGTATTGGTGCACTGTATGGCACTGGTATTGGTGCACTGTATGGCACTGTTATTGGTGCACTGTATGGCACTGGTATTGGTGCACTGTATGGAACTGGTATTGGTGCACTGTATGGCACTATTATTGGTGCAGTATATGGCACTGGGATTGGTGCATTGTATGGCACTGGTATTGGTGCACTGTATGGCACTGGTATTGGTGCACTGTATGGCACTGGTATTGGTGCACTGTATGGCACTATTATTGGTGCACACTGTATGGCACTATTATTGGTGCACTATATGGCACTGTTATTGGTCCACTGTATGGCACTGTTCTTGGTGCACTGTATGGCACTATTATTGGGGCACTGTATGGCACTATTATTGGTGCACTGTATGGCACTATTATTGGTGCACTGTATAGTACTATTATTGGTCCACTGTATGGAACTGGTATTGGTGCACTTTATGGCACTGTTATTGGTGCACTGTATGGTACTGTTATTGGTGCACTGTATGGAACTGGTATTGGTGCACTGTATGGCACTATTATTGGTGCACTGTATGGTACTGTTATTGGTGCACTGTATGGTACTGGTATTGGTGCACTGTATAGCACTATTATTGGTGCACTGTATGGCACTGTTATTGGTGCACTGTATGGCACTGTTATTGGTGCACTGTATGGAACTGGTATTGGTGCACTGTATGGCACTATTATTGGTGCACTGTATGGTACTGTTATTTGTGCACTGTATGGTACTGGTATTGGTGCACTGTAATTAGTACACTGTATGGCACTATTATTGGTGCACTGTATGGGACTGCTATTGGTGCACTGAATGGCAATGTTATTGGTGCGCTGTATGGCACTATTATTGGTGCACTGTATGGGACTGCTATTGGTGCACTGAATGGCAATGTTATTGGTGCGCTGTATGGCACTGTTATTGGTGCACTGTATGGCAATGTTATTGGTGCACTGTATGGCACTGTTATTGGTGCACTGTATGGCATTGTTATTGGTGCACTGTATGGCACTCTTATTGGTGCACTGTATGGCACTGTTATTGGTGCCCTGTATGGCACTGTTATTGGTGCACTGTATGGCACTGTTATTGGTGCACTGTATGGCAATGTTATTGGTGCACTGTATGGCACTGTTATTGGTGCACTGTATGGCATTGTTATTGGTGCACTGTATGGCACTCTTATTGGTGCACTGTATGGCACTGTTATTGGTGCACTGTATGGTACTGTTATTGGTGCGCTGTATGGCACTATTATTGGTGCACTGTATGGCACTATTATTGGTGCACTGTATGGCACTGTTATTGGTGCGCTGTATGGCACTGTTATTGGTGCACTGTATGGCACTGTTATTGGTGCACTGTATGGCATTGTTATTGGTGCACTGTATGGCACTGTGATTGGTGCACTGTATGGCACTGTTATTGGTGCACTGTATGGCACTGTTATTGGTGCGCTGTATGGCACTATTATTGGTGCACTGTATGGCACTGTTATTGGTGCACTGTATGGCACTGGGATTGGTGCGCTGTATGGTACTGTTATTGGTGCACTGTATGGAACTGTTATTGGTGCACTGTATGGCACTGTTATTGGTGCACTGTATGGCACTATTATTGGTGCACTGTATGGCACTGTTATTGGTGCGCTGTATGGCACTGTTATTGGTGCACTGTATGGCACTGTTATTGGTGCACTGTATGGCACTGTTATTGGTGCACTGTATGGCACTGGGATTGGTGCACTGTATGGCACTGTTATTGGTGCGCTGTATGGCACTATTATTGGTGCACTGTATGGCACTGTTATTGGTGCACTGTATGGCATTGTTATTGGTGCGCTGTATGGCACTATTATTGGTGCACTGTATGGTACTGTTATTGGTGCACTGTATGGAACTGTTATTGGTGCGCTGTATGGCACTATTATTGGTGCACTGTTATTGGTGCACTGTATGGCATTGTTATTGGTGCGCTGTATGGCACTGTTATTGGTGCACTGTATGGCACTGTTATTGGTGCCCTGTATGGCACTGGTATTGGTGCGCTGTATGGTACTGTTATTGGTGCGCTGTATGGCACTGTTATTGGTGCGCTGTATGGCACTATTATTGGTGCACTGTATGGCACTGTTATTGGTGCACTGTATGGCACAGTTATTGGTGCACTGTATGGCACTCTTATTGGTGCACTGTATGGCACTGTTATTGGTGCCCTGTATGGCAATGGTATTGGTGCCCTGTATGGCACTATTATTGGTGCACTGAATGGCACTGGTATTGGTGCGCTGTATGGCACTGTTATTGGTGCACTGTATGGCATTGTTATTGGTGCACTGTATGGCATTGTTATTGGTGCACTGTATGGCACTGTTATTGGTGCCCTGTATGGCACTGTTATTGGTGCCCTGTATGGCACTATTATTGGTGCACTGTATGGCACTGTTATTGGTGCACTGTAAGGCATTGTTATTGGTGTCCTGTATGGCATTGTTATTGGTGCACTGTATGGCACTGTTATTGGTGCCCTGTATGGCACTTTTATCGGTGCACTGTATGGCACTGTTATTGGTGCGCTGTATGGCACTGTTATTGGTGCCCTGTATGGCACTATTATTGGTGCACTGTATGGCACTGTTATTGGTGCACTGTATGGCACTGTTATTGGTGCACTGTATGGCACTGTTATTGGTGCACTGTATGGCACTATTATTGGTGCACTGTATGGCACTATTATTGGTGCACTGTATGGCACTATTATTGGTGCATTGTATGGCACTGTTATTGGTGCACTGTATGGCACTGTTATTGGTGCCCTGTATGGCACTATTATTGGTGCACTGTATGGCACTGTTATTGGTGCACTGTATGGCACTGTTATTGGTGCACTGTATGGCACTGTTATTGGTGCACTGTATGGCACTATTATTGGAGCACTGTATGGCACTATTATTGGTGCACTGTATGGCACTATTATTGGTGCATTGTATGGCACTGTTATTGGTGCCCTGTATGGCACTGTTATTGGTGCACTGTATGGCACTGTTATTGGTGCACTGTATGGCACTGTTATTGGTGCACTGTATGGCACTATTATTGGTGCACTGTATGGCACTATTATTGGTGCACTGTATGGCACTATTATTGGTGCCCTGTATGGCACTGTTATTGGTGCACTGTATGGCACTGTTATTGGTGCACTGTATGGCACTGTTATTGGTGCACTGTATGGCACTATTATTGGTGCCCTGTATGGCACTATTATTGGTGCACTGTATGGCACTATTATTGGTGCACTGTATGGCACTGTTATTGGTGCACTGTATGGCACTGTTATTGATGCACTGTATGGCACTATTATTGGTGCCCTGTATGGCACTATTATTGGTGCACTGTATGGCACTATTATTGGTGCACTGTATGGCACTATTATTGGTGCACTGTATGGCACTGTTATTGATGCACTGTATGGCACTATTATTGGTGCCCTGTATGGCACTATTATTGGTGCACTGTATGGCACTATTATTGGTGCACTGTATGGCACTGTTACTGTATAATAAAACATTATGACCAATGATCCTGCACAATGTTAATGATTGTCTTACTCTTCTAGATATTGATGAATGTCGCCAGAGTATCGGATCTTTGTGCACTTTCGCTTGTGTCAACACCCCAGGAAGTTACCAGTGTGTGTGCCCAGAGCACGGCTACACAATGTCCGCCAATGGGCTAACGTGCAAAGGTAAAAAATAACAGCGATGAATTTATCCCATTCACAGCTTTGATTAATCTCCCAAAAGGAATTGCATAGATTGTATCGCCATCTAGTGGCTGCTCACATGTAATGCAGGTCAATCAAAATTCTACAAAGTGTTGTAATTAAATTAAAACACTAGAGTTATGCCATTCCATTATAGGTTCAGTTTTTACCGGAATAGAACAGAATGGCCAAATGGAATACAAAACGGAAGGCTTTAAGAGGCATTCCGTTTTCCTCCGTCCTAATAGAAGTCTATGGGCAAACATAACAGATCCGTCTGATTGCTGTTTGGCATTCCGTCTGGCCATTCCGTAATAAACTGAACCTTTATCGAAATGGCATAACGCTAGTGCGAACCCACCCTAACTAGATAGAGAAAGCATTTCGTAGCTATAGTCATAATAGGGTTAATTAGTACTAGGAAAGTTTTTCTTGAGCTCCAAGTGGGTTTGTAACTCAGATTAGTTTTTCTGCTTGTAAAAGCTTGTTAGATCTCATCAGAGCAAAATACAAAGTCTCCACCACATTAATCTCCATCAACTAATCTTTATCCATATTTCACTTTCTTTTCCTTGGTCAGACATTGATGAGTGTGAAATTGGGACCCACAACTGCACATCGTCAGAGGAATGTTATAACATCCAGGGGAGTCACAAGTGTCTGTCCTTCGAATGCCCCGAAAACTACCGGAGAGTCTCCAACGTGTATGTTTTAAAGACTGCAAATATTCTTCTGCATACGCCTGAGCTCCCTCTAGTGGTGGCTGTATATATCTGTATGTAGTAATCTCCTGAGCTCCCTCTAGTGGTGGCTGTATATATCTGTATGTAGTAATCTCCTGAGCTCCCTCTAGTGTTGGCTGTATATATCTGTATGTAGTAATCTCCTGAGCTCCCTCTAGTGGTGGTGTATATATCTGTATGTAGCAATCTCCTGAGCTCCCTCTAGTCGTGGCTGTATATATCTGTATGTAGTAATCTCCTGAGCTCCCTCTAGAGGTGGCTGTATATATTTGTATGTAGTAATCTCCTGAGATCCCTCTAGTGGTGGCTGTATATATCTATATGTAGTAATCTCCTGAGCTCCCTCTAGTGGTGGCTGTATATATCTGTATGTAGTAATCTCCTGAGCTCTCTCTAGTGGTGGCTGTATATATCTGTATATAGATAATCTCCTGAGCTCCCTCTAGTGGTGGCTGTATATATCTGTATGCAGTAATCTCCTGAGCTTCCTCTAGTGGAGGCTGTATATATCTGTATGTAGTAATCTCCTGAGCTCCCTCTAGTGGTGTCTGTATATATCTGTATGTAGTAATCTCCTGAGCTCCCTCTAGTGATGGCTGTATAAATCTATATGTAGTAATCTCCTGAGCTCCCTCTAGTGGAGGCTGTATATATCTGTATGCAGTAATCTCCTGAGCTCCCTTTAGTGGTGACTGTATATATCTGTATGCAGTAATCTCCTGAGCTCCCTCTAGTGGTGGCTGTATATATCTGTATGTAGTAATCTCCTGAGCTCCCCCTAGTGGTGGCTGTATATATCTGTATGCAGTAATCTCCTGAGCTCTCTCTAGTGGTGGCTGTATATATCTGTATGCAGTAATCTCCTGAGCTCCCTCTAGTGGTGGCTGTATATATCTGTATGCAGTAATCTCCTGAGCTCCCTCTAGTAGTGGCTGTATATATCTGTATGTAGTAATCTCCTGAGCTCCCTCTAGTGGTGGTGGCTGTATATATCTGTATGTAGTAATCTCCTGAGCTCCCTCTAGTGGTGGTGGCTGTATATATCTGTATGCAGTAATCTCTTGAGCTCCCTCTAGTGGTGGCTGTATATATCTGTATGTAGTAGTCTCCTGAGCTCCCTCTAGTGGTGGCTGTATATATCTGTATGTAGTAATCTCCTGAGCTCCCGCTAGTTGTGGCTGTATATATCTGTATGTAGTAATTTCCTGAGCCCCCTCTAGTGGTAGCTGTATATTTCTGTATGTAGTAATCTCCTGAGCTCTCTCTAGTGGTGGCTGTATATATCTGTATGTAGTAATCTCCTGAGCTCTCTCTAGTGGTGGTTGTATATATCTGTATGTAGTAATCTCCTGAGCTCCCTCTAGTGGTGGCTGTATATATCTGTATGCAGTAATCTCCTGAGCTCCCTCTAGTGGTGGCTGTATATATCTGTATGTAGTAATCTCCTGAGCTCCCTCTAGTGGTGGCTGTATATAACTGTATGTAGTAATCTCCTGATCTCCCTCTAGTGGTGGCTGTATATATCTGTATGCAGTAATCTCCTGTGCTCCCTCTAGTGGTGGCTGTATATATCTGTATG
Source organism: Bufotes viridis (assembly GCA_033119425.1). Taxonomy (NCBI): domain Eukaryota; kingdom Metazoa; phylum Chordata; class Amphibia; order Anura; family Bufonidae; genus Bufotes; species Bufotes viridis. The sequence continues at coordinate 6,426,748 of CM065596.1, forward strand.
TAGTAATTTCCTGAGCCCCCTCTAGTGGTAGCTGTATATTTCTGTATGTAGTAATCTCCTGAGCTCCCTCTAGTGGTGGCTGTATATATCTGTATGTAGTAATCTCCTGAGCTCCCTCTAGTGGTGGCTGTATATATCTGTATGTAGTAATCTCCTGAGCTCCCTCTAGTGGTGGCTGTATATATCTGTATGCAGTAATCTCCTGAGCTCCCTCTAGTGGTGGCTGTATATATCTGTATGCAGTAATCTCCTGAGCTCCCTCTAGTGGTGGCTGTATATATCTGTATGCAGTAATCTCCTGAGCTCCCTCTAGTGGTGGCTGTATATATCTGTATGCAGTAATCTCCTGAGCTCCCTCTAGTGGTGGCTGTATATATCTGTATGTAGTAATCTCCTGAGCTCCCTCTAGTGGTGGCTGTATATATCTGTATGCAGTAATCTCCTGAGCTCTCTCTAGTGGTGGCTGTATATATCTGTATGCAGTAATCTCCTGAGCTCCCTCTAGTGGTGGCTGTATATATCTGTATGCAGTAATCTCCTGAGCTCCCTCTAGTGGTGGCTGTATATATCTGTATGCAGTAATCTCCTGAGCTCCCTCTAGTGGTGGCTGTATATATCTGTATGTAGTAATCTCCTGAGCTCCCTCTAGTTGTGGCTGTATATATCTGTATGTAGTAATTTCCTGAGCCCCTCTAGTGGTGGCTGTATATAACTGTATGTAGTAATCTCCTGATCTCCCTCTAGTGGTGGCTGTATATATCTGTATGCAGTAATCTCCTGTGCTCCCTCTAGTGGTGGCTGTATATATCTGTATGTAGTAATCTCCTGAGCTCCCTCTAGTGGTGGTTGTATATATCTGTATGTAGTAATCTCCTGAGCCCCCTCTAGTGGTGGCTGTATATAACTGTATGTAGTAATCTCCTGAGCTCCCTCTAGTGGTGGCTGTATATATCTGTATGTAGTAATCTCCTGATCTCCCTCTAGTGGTGGCTGTATATCTCTGTATGCAGTAATCTCCTGAGCTCCCTCTAGTGGTGGCTGTATATATCTGTATGTAGTAATCTCCTGAGCTCCCTCTAGTGGTGACTGTATATATCTGTATGTAGTAATCTCCTGAGCTCCCCCTAGTGGTGGCTGTATATATCTGTATGTAGTAATCTCCTGAGCTCCCTCTAGTGGTGACTGTATATATCTGTATGTTGTAATCTCCTGAGCTCCCCCTAGTGGTGGCTGTATATAACTGTATGTAGTAATCTGCTGAGCTCCCTCTAGTGGTGGCTGTATATATCTGTATGTAGTAATCTGCTGAGCTCCCTCTAGTGTTGGCTGTATATATCTGTATGCAGTAATCTCCTGAGCTTCCTCTAGTGGAGGCTGTATATATCTGTATGCAGTAATCTCCTGAGCTTCCTCTAGTGATGGCTGTATATATCTGTATGCAGTAATCTCCTGAGCTCCCTCTAGTGGTGGCTGTATATATCTGTATGCAGTAATCTCCTGAGCTCCCTCTAGTGGTGGCTGTATATATCTGTAAGCAGTAATCTCCTGAGCTCCCTCTAGTGGTGGCTGTATATATCTGTATGCAGTAATCTCCTGAGCTCCCTCTAGTGGCGGCTGTATATATCTGTATGTAGTAATCTCCTGAGCTCCCTCTAGTGGTGGCTGTATATATCTGTATGTAGTAATCTCCTGAGCTCCCTCTAGTGGTGGCTGTATATATCTGTATGCAGTAATCTCCTGAGCTCCCTCTAGTGGTGGCTGTATATATCTGTATGCAGTAATCTCCTGAGCTCCCTCTAGTAGTGGCTGTATATATCTGTATGCAGTAATCTCCTGAGCTCCCTCTAGTGGTGGCTGTATATATCTGTATGTAGTAATCTCCTGAGCTCCCTCTAGTTGTGGCTGTATATATCTGTATGTAGTAATTTCCTGAGCCCCCTCTAGTGGTAGCTGTATATAACTGTATGTAGTAATCTCCTGATCTCCCTCTAGTGGTGGCTGTATATATCTGTATGCAGTAATCTCCTGTGCTCCCTCTAGTGGTGGCTGTATATATCTGTATGTAGTAATCTCCTGAGCTCCCTCTAGTGGTGGTTGTATATATCTGTATGTAGTAATCTCCTGAGCCCCCTCTAGTGGTAGCTGTATATAACTGTATGTAGTAATCTCCTGATCTCCCTCTAGTGGTGGCTGTATATCTCTGTATGCAGTAATCTCCTGAGCTCCCTCTAGTGGTGGCTGTATATATCTGTATGTAGTAATCTCCTGAGCTCCCTCTAGTGGTGACTGTATATATCTGTATGTAGTAATCTCCTGAGCTCCCCCTAGTGGTGGCTGTATATATCTGTATGTAGTAATCTCCTGAGCTCCCTCTAGTGGTGACTGTATATATCTGTATGTAGTAATCTCCTGAGCTCCCCCTAGTGGTGGCTGTATATATCTGTATGCAGTAATCTCCTGAGCTCCCTCTAGTGGTGGCTGTATATATCTGTATGTAGTAATTTCCTGAGCTCCCTCTAGTGTTGGCTGTATATATCTGTCTGTAGTAATTTCCTGAGCTCCCTCTAGTGGTGGCTGTATATATCTGTATGTAGTAATCTCCTGAGCTCCCTCTAGTGGTGGTTGTATATATCTGTATGCAGTAATCTCCTGAGCTCCCTCTAGTGGTGGCTGTATATATCTGTAAGCAGTAATCTCCTGAGCTCCCTCTAGTGGTGGCTGTATATATCTGTATGCAGTAATCTCCTGAGCTCCCTCTAGTGGCGGCTGTATATATCTGTATGTAGTAATCTCCTGAGCTCCCTCTAGTGGTGGCTGTATATATCTGTATGTAGTTATCTCCTGAGCTCCCTCTAGTGGTGGCTGTATATATCTGTATGTAGTAATCTCCTGCACTCCCTCTAGTGGTGACTGTATATATCTGTATGTAGTAATCTCCTGAGCTCCCTCTAGTGGTGGCTGTATATATCTGTATGTAGTAATATCCTGAGCTCCCCCTAGTGGAGGCTGTATATATCTGTATGTAGTTATCTCCTGAGCTCCCTCTAGTGGTGGCTGTATATATCTGTATGTAGTTATCTCCTGAGCTCCCTCTAGTGGTGGCTGTATATATCTGTATGTAGTAATCTCCTGAGCTCCCTCTAGTGGGGGCTGTATATATTTGTATGTAGTAATCTCCTGAGCTCCCTCTAGTGGAGGCTGTATATATCTGTATGTAGTAATCTCCTGAGCTCCCTCTAGTGGTGGCTGTATATATCTGTATGTAGTAATCTCCTGAGCTCCCTCTAGTGGTGGCTGTATATATCTGTATGCAGTAATCTACTGAGCTCCCTCTAGTGGTGGCTGTATATATCTGTATGTAGTAATCTCCTGAGCTCCCTCTAGTGGTGGCTGTATATATCTGTATGTAGTAATCTCCTGAGCTCTCTCTAGTGGTGGCTGTATATATCTGTATGTAGTAATCTCCTGAGCCCCCTCTAGTGGTGGCTGTATATATCTGTATGTAGTAATCTCCTGAGCTCTCTCTAGTGGTGACTGTATATATCTGTATGTAGTGAGCTCCCTCTAGTGGTGGCTGTATAATCTGTATGTAGTAATCTCCCTCTAGTGGTGCCTGTATAATCTGTATGTAGTGAGCTCCCTCTAGTGGTGGCTGTATAATCTGTATATAGTGAGCTCCCTCTAGTGGTGGCTGTATAATCTATATGTAGTGAGCTCCATCTAGTGGTGGCTGTAAAATCTGTATGTAGTGAGCTCCCCCTAGTGGTGGCTGTATAATCTGTATGCAGTGAGCTCCCTCTAGTGGTGGCTGTATAATCTGTATGTAGTGAGCTCCCTCTAGAGGAGGTTGTATAATCTGTATGTAGTGAGCTCCCTCTAGTGGTTGCTGTATAATCTGTATGTAGTGAGCTCCCTCTAGTGGTGGCTGTATAATCTGTATGTAGTGAGCTCCCTCTAGTGGTGGCTGTATAATCTGTATGTAGTGAGCTCCCCCTAGTGGTGGCTGTATAATCTGTATGTAGTGAGCTTCTTCTAGTGGTGGCTGTATAATCTGTATGTAGTGAGCTCCCTCTAGTGGTGGCTGTATAATCTGTATGTAGTGAGCTCCCTCTAGTGGTGGCTGTATAATCTGTATGTAGTGAGCTCCCTCTAGTGGTGGCTGTATAATCTGTATGTAGTGAGCTCCCTCTAGTGGTGGCTGTATAATCTGTATGTAGTGAGCTCCCTCTAGTGGTGGCTGTATAATCTGTATGTAGTGAGCTCCCTCTAGTGGTGGCTGTATAATCTGTATGTAGTGAGCTCCCTCTAGTGGTGACTGTATAATCTGTATGTAGTGAGCTCCCTCTAGTGGTGGCTGTATAATCTGTATGTAGTGAGCTCCCTCCAGTGGTGGCTGTATAATCTGTATGTAGTAATCTTCTGAGCTCCCCCTAGTGGTGGATGTATAATCTGTATGTAGTAAACTCCTGAGCTCCCCCTAGTGGTGGCTGTATATATCTGTATGTAGTAATCTCCCGAGCTCCCTCTAGTGGTGGCTGTATAATCTGTATGTAGTAATCTTCTGAGCTCCCCCTAGTGGTGGATGTATAATCTGTATGTAGTAAACTCCTGAGCTCCCCCTAGTGGTGGCTGTATATATCTGTATGTAGTAATCTCCTGAGCTCCCTCTAGTGGTGGCTGTATATATCTGTATGCAGCATGCCTCTGAGCTCCCTCTAGTGGTGGCTGTATATACCTGTATGTAGTAATCTCCTGAGCTCCCTCTAGTGGTGTCAGTATATATCTGTATGTAGTAATCTCCTGAGCTCCCTCTAGTGGTGGCTGTATATATCCGTATGTAGTAATCTTCAGAGCTCCCCATATGTCCTTTGGATATATTCCTCACCATGATTTTCTATATTTCCACTTTTCAGGCAATGTGAGCGAATTGGCTGCTTCACATACCAGGACTGTCAGAACACCCCGGTGCGGATCTCCTACCATCGACTCAACTACCCAACTGGTGTGCTTGTCCCATCGCAGATATTCCGCATCTCCCCATCTCCAGCCTACGCTGGTGATAATATCATCATGGACATTAAAAAAGGAAATGAGGAAAATTATTTTAGTGTGAGGAAATTGAACCCATACACAGGGATCCTGTCCCTGCAGAGACCTCTCAGGAAGCCCAAGGATTTCCTACTGGACGTGGAGATGCGGCTGTATCGGCAGGGGACGGTGACCACCTTCCTGTCCAGAATCTACATATTTATTACTGCGCCCGTCTCCTAAGAGCGTTATTATTTGCAGCGAGGACAGAAGGCGAGTAGAAATAATGAGATAAGAATGGGTCGTGGAGACAGAATGACGGACTCTTGGGACTCATGTATCCGACATTGTAACTTATTGTTGTGGCCCCCATAACCCATGTATGTAATATTTATACTCAGAAGATGGTTCGGGGTTTGGTTTGGTGCCCGTTTTATTCATGCAGCAGGTGCCATCATTTTGTTATGTTATTCATCTTTTAAATTCTGTGGGAACCAGTGAAATCAGCGAGGCGCCATGAGGCTCATACCTCATTGGTGTCAAAAGCTTATAGAGAGTTAATGATTCTCATTACTATTGAGAATTTCCCACCTCAGGGCTCAGACAGGGCCGGCATGTATCAGATCTGTGGTATTTTATTTATGACGTTTTAATTTATGTAAATGAATGCTACTTTGTTTAATCGCAAAATTAAACTAAATAAAATCTGAAAATCTAAATGTTGTCCGTTATCTCCGAGCAGAGCGGATAGTAACGCCTCAGGAGCTGCGCTGTAAGGTAAAGCAGAAGGGCACAGAGCAAAAATCAGGAGTGGATAATAAAATAGGAGAAAGTGTAAAGAAAAGGATAAGACTTCCACTTCATTTAATTCACTCCTGGTTTTGGCTTCCGAAACTCATACAGAACCGCATGGCCGCACGCTGAGTCCCAGAATCTCCGAGCGTTAGGCTATATTCACACAGCCGTATCCGTTTTGTGGTCCAAAAACCACAGATCAGCAAAATACGGTAACGGCCATGTGCATCCTGTACTTTCTGCGGACCGTATTAAAGGGGTTGTCCGGGCTTTTAATATTGATGACCTATGCTCAAGATAGGTCATCAATATCAGATTGGTGGGGCTCCGACCCCCAGCACCCCCGCCGATCAGCTCTATGAAGAGAAGGCGCGCGCAGTGCGGACGTACCGTCTCCCTTCTCTCTTTCTGTTCTCCGTAGACATAGAAGCAACAAGCAGGAAGGGAGATTGTAAACGGCACGAGCGAACTGTGCGCGCCGTCTCCTAATACAGTTGATCGGCGGGGGTGCCGGGTGTCGGACCCCCGCCGATCTGATATTGATGACCTATCAATAGTAAAAGCCCGGAGAACCCCTTTAAAGGAACTCCTATTCCTGTCTGCAAAATGGACAAGAAAGATATGTTCTATAATTTGCAGACAGCCACGTGTATGCAGACACAGACGAAATCCGTGTGCTGTCCGCATTTTTTGCAGCCCCATAGATATGAACGGGTCCGTGTGCGATACGCAAAAAATGCGGATAAGACGCGGACTGAAAATACAATCATGTGAATGTAGCTGCACATAATAAATTCTCTGTAATGTGCTTCCTACCCTCATCACCAGAGGGCACCGCTGAGCCTTAACATGTCATATAGGTGTTCCCATAAAACAAAAATATCAGGGATCACCGGGGCCCCATGACGAGAACACAACACCCCTTTAATACTGGAGCTGGACTTATTGGAGGAGAAGGCAGGATGATGGGTTTGGATGAAGTCCCCCAGGTCACCACCAAGGACTATTAGGCACACGAATAATAGTGGCCCTTAGGGTACGTCCACGTGGCCCCCTTAATACTGCGCGGTCGTTAATACAGACCAACTAAACAATGTGGTCTTCATCAGTTTAACCCCTTAAGTACTGGGCCCGTTTTCATTTTTTCATTTTTGTGTTTTCCTCGTTTCCCACGTTCCCATAGCCAAATCTTTTTTAATTTTCCGTTCACATAGCCAATTGACGGCTTATTTTTTGTGGCTCAAGATGCATTTTTTAATGGCACCATTTAATTTACTATGCCTTGAATTGAAAAAATGGGGAAAAAAAATCTTTGTGGGGTGAAATTGAAAAACAAACAATTCCAGCAAGGTTTTTTGGGTTTTGATACTACGGCGTTCAATGTGCGCTACAAATGACATGATGTCCTTATTCTGCGACTCAATAGGATTACGACGATGCCAAACTTGAATACATTTTTTTTTTAATATTAAGCCATTGAAAATCTAAATTTACCTTGCATTAACACAGCCATAATTTTTATATTTTTCCGTCCACAGAGCTGTATGAAGGCTTGTTTTTTTATTTTTGCAGGACAAACTATAGTTTTTATTGGTACCATTTTTGGGGAGCATACAACTTTTCATTGTTATTCAATTTTGGGGGGATAAGCTGACCAAAAATGGTAAATTGCGTGTTTTTATTTTTTTCCGTTATAGTGTACACTGCGCAGGATATAGTTGGGACATTTTTATATCGTCTAATACCTGATTTTTTTTTTTATTGTTTATATATTTTATTTGTGAAATTGGAAAAGGGGTGTTTTTGTTTTTATTTTTATCTTTTCAACAATAACTTTTAGGCCCCTTTCACACGAGCGAGTTTTCCGCGCGGGTGCAATGTGTGACGTGAACGCATTGCACCCGCACTGAATCCTGACCCATTCATTTCAATGGGGCTGTGTACATGAGCATTTTTTTTCACGCATCACTTCTGTGTTGCGTGAAAATCGCAGCATGTTCTATATTCTGCGTTTTTCACGCAACGCAGGCCCCATAGAAGTGAATGGGGCTGCGTGAAAATCGCATTGCATCCGCAAGCAAGTGCGGGTGCATTGTGTTTTTCACTGATGGTTGCTAGGAGATGTTGTTTGTAAACCTTCAGTTTTTTATCACGCGCGTGAAAAACGCATCAAAACGCATTGCAGCTGCGCGGAAAAAACTGAACAACTGAACGCAATTGCAGGCAAAACTGAATGGCTTTGCCTGTGAAATCGCAACGCATCCGGACCTCATCCGGACACGCTCGTGAGAAAGAGGCCTAAGGGCTCATGCACATGGCCGTATTTTGTTTTCTTGTCCATTACGTTTTTTTTACTGTTAGGATGCGGACCCATTCATTTCAATGGGTCCGCAAAAAATGCGGACAGCACACCATATGCTGTCCGCATTAGTATGTCCGTTTCGTAGCCCCGCAAAAAAATAGAGCATATCCTATTTTTTCTAGTTTGCGGACAAAGATAGGCATTATTACATTGGATCCGCAAATAAAAAAACGGATCCGCAAAAAAAAAAACAATACCGTACGGACGTCATCTGTTTTTTTTTTTGCAGATCCGCAATTTACGGACCGCAAAACACAAACAGTCGTGTACATTAGGCCTAATAGAAATCTATTACAATGAGTGGAATACTGACACATTCCCTGCGGAGCTATGCCTCGTGCATAGCTTAGCAGGGAGGTTAACATGGCAGGCCTGGTAAGCTTCAGGAGCTCCCAGGCTGCCATGGTAACTGATCAGAGCCACACGATTTTAATGCAGGAGCTGCGATCAGAAGCATCTAATCGCGGCATCTGAGGGGTTAAATGACGGGTTTGACATGATTGCTGTTTCCCATCATTGCGGCTGGTTGTCTGCTGTATCATACAGCCGGCACCTGCCGTGTATGGAGTGGGCTCGCGGCAGCAGCCTGCTCCACACAAGCCCCTTAGTCACTCTGACTTACGGGAACGTCACGGTGGCTGAAGGGGTTAATTAGAGCCCGCTGTGGCCCGTATGGCTCTACAGTACTTAACCGCAGCTGTCATGTGATCATACTCTTACTTTGGGGGAAACTAAAGGGTGTAGTACTTAATCCAGGGTAGACTGGCCGTAGACCCTACAGGGAAAGTTCCAAATGAGCTGATGCCCAGAACGGCCGCCGGCGCCCTCCTCATGGCCACAGTCAGGTACCTAAAGGTCTGATGCTCTAAGCAATAATTAATGTAGAAGCATTAGGTACTTCAGCATCTGGTCGATTGCCACAGGTTCCCTCCGGAATTCTACCACATAACCCACCTCCAGACAGTAACACAGTTCAATACTGCAACAAGGGTGGCGGTATATTGTGCTGCACTATGGTAACTGGTTCTCCTGGGGCAGTATATTGTGATGCACTGTGGTATTTGGCTCTGCCAGGGCAGTATATTGTGATGCACTGTGGTATTTGGCTCTGCCAGGGCGGTATATTGTGCTGCACTGTGGTAGTTGGTTCTGCTGGGGCAGTATATTGTGCTGCACTATGGTATTTGGTTCTGCTGGGGCAGTATATTGTGCTGCACTATGGTATTTGGTTCTCCTGGGGCGGTATTTTGTGCTGCACTGTGGTATTGCTGGGCCCGCCTACTTCTCTTGTCCCTGCCTATTATTGTTGCACTGCCTTCTGGGAATCTGGACCCACCCACAATGGGCCAATTTTAGTTGTTTTTCTGGGGCCACTTTTTTTTTACTGAATCTGCAATAAATGCCCCTAACAAAACCTACAGCAGGCGATGAGCTGCAGCCCCCCTGGATGTGACTGCAGTGAGCCTGGAGCGCCGCCAGGAGGAGACAGAGGACACAATCAGCACAATATTTACCAATCAGACCAGGAATATGTAAATATTGACAGTAGAGAATGACCCCCAGCGGAACAGACACAATGTAACAACCAGAGAACTTCCTTCAACGGTAACGCCTCCTACTTCTCCGCCCCTGGTTACGTCCCTGTCACGGATTGGCTGTGGCGCCAGACGGCTCTGTTAGTGGGCGGGGTCTGCGTGGATTGACGGGACGCGCAGCCTCAGACTCCATTGTGAGGAAGAGGCGGCTCCGGTACCGGGATGTGAGGCCGCGCCCGCCCCGGAGCACAGTGCATGGACGGCGCCGTCAGGATGAGCTCCAAGCCCGGCTCGGAGCGGGAGAGTGAGTCCCCGGATTATATGGGGATCGGGGCCCCATAATATGCATCAGGGGCAGGTTGTAATGTGCTGCAGCCTCTGTATACAGGATCAGAGTGTAATGTGCTGCAGCCTCTGTATGCAGGATCGGGGTGTAATGTGCTGCAGCCTCTGTATACAGGATCGGGGTGTAATGTGCTGCAGCCTCTGTATACAGGATCGGGGTGTAATGTGCTGCAGCCTCTGTATACAGGATCGGGGTGTAATGTGCTGCAGCCTCTGTATCCAGGATCGGGGTGTAATGTGCTGCAGCCTCTGTATGCAGGATCGTGGTGTAATGTGCTGCAGCCTCTGTATACAGGATCGGGGTGTAATGTGCTGCAGCCTCTGTATACAGGATCGGGGTGTAATGTGCTGCAGCCTCTGTATGCAGGATCGTGGTGTAATGTGCTGCAGCCTCTGTATGCAGGATCGGGGTGTAATGTGCTGCAGCCTCTGTATACAGGATCGGGGTGTAATGTGCTGCAGCCTCTGTATACAGGATCGGGGTGTAATGTGCTGCAGCCTCTGTATACAGGATCGGGGTGTAATGTGCTGCAGCCTCTGTATACAGGATCGGGGTGTAATGTGCTGCAGCCTCTGTATACAGGATCGGGGCGTAATGTGCTGCAGCCCAGGAGGGATAAGTAAAATGCTCACATAGCAATTCCTTTCTATATTATTCGCTGCTCCAGGACTGGATACAAATGTAACAAACCCCCAGCTGCGCAGTAGTCGGGCAGGTTTTCAGCCCCAAGATGCACACAGGAATGTTTCCATTCACTGAGAGCAAGCGGGGATTTCAGTATACAGAGTATTCTATAACGTTACTTTAGGAGCACTGTAATACCGCAGGGGAGGGGCAGGCGTAGGCCGTGTATCTACAATGTATCTGAGCTCTCCATTAACTCTTTCCTGTCCTGTAGCTGACGCCAGCGTCCGCCGTCACGCGCTGCAGAGAAGCAAGGCCGACATCCCCCCCATCGACCTGGAAGTGCTGAGGGACCTGGAGGTCCTCGCTCAGGACGTCGCCCTAAAAGTCGATCAGATGATGAGAAGTTTGAGCGGCACAATCCAGAACGTAAGCTCTGGCGGTAGCCTCGGGGCCCCCGATTCTCGGATAGTCGCCGTATAATGCGCCACCTGCAGTATAGCGCAGGTCATGTGATCGGCTGCAACAGCTTAACGCCCATTTTCCGCTGTAGTGGTCAGATTGATGCGTCAGTAATCTCCAGGTCTGAACACACCCCTGACGTCAAATGTCTGTTCGCAGATGACGGCGCTCAGCGTGGGCTACATTCAGACGTACAGGGATTCCGTGGACAGCCTCGGAGAGTCCGTGGACATGAGCATCAAGGTAAGAGGCACAGAAGGAGCGTCTGCACTGGGATTAAGGGGGCGTGCACATGTTAAAGGGTCTCATGGACACACCCAACCCCAAATTATAGAACATTTCCTATTCTTGGCCGCATTGGGAAGGTTAGTCCATCTCTGTACACCGCATACAGTGGATATAAAAAGTCTACACACCCCTGTAAATGTCAGGTTTCTGTGCTGTAAAAAAAATCAGACAAAGATAAATCATTTCAGAACTTTTTCCACCTTTAATGTGACCTATAAACTGTACAACTCAACTGAAAAACAAACTGAAATCTTTTAGGTGGAGGGAAGAAAAATATAAAAATAAAAGAATATGGTTGCATAAGTGTGCACACCCTTAAACTAATACTTTGTTGAAGCACCTTTTGATGTTATTCCAGCGCTCAGTCTTTTTGGGTAGGAGTCTATCAGCACGGCACATTGTGACTCCACATCTGTCAGATTGTGGGGGCGTCTCCTGTGCACGCCCCTCTTCAGATCACCCCACAGATTGTCACACGGTTTCAGGTCTGGGCTCGGGCTCGGCTGTTCCTTTACTCTTCTTCTGGTGAAGCCGTTCCTTTGTGATTTGGATGATGCTTTGGGTCGTTGTCCTGCTGAGAGATGTAGTTCCTCCTCATGTTCAGCTTTCTAGCAGAAGCCTGAAGGTTTTGGGCCAAAATTGATGGTATTTGGGACTGTCCATAATTCCCTCTTATCTAAGGCCCCAGTTCCAGCTGAAGAAGACCAGCCCCGCAGCCTGATGCTGCCCCGCCATGCCTCACTGTGGGGAGGGGGTTCTTCTGGGGATGGGCAGGGTGGTTTCCATAACCCCTTTCCCCACAGGCTTCTGGGAGACCTCAGATGTGTTTTTGCAGTAGCCGGGCTTGGATGTTTTTCTTGGTAAGAAGAGGCTTTCGTCTCGCCGCTCTCCCCCATAGCCCAGACATATGAAGAATACGGAGATTGTTGTCACATGGACCACACCGCCGGTACTCGCCGGATATTTCTGCCGCTCCTGTAATGTCGCTGTCGGCCTCTTGGTCGCCTCCCGGACCAGTTCTCTTCTCGTCTTTTCATCAGTTTCGGAGGGACGTCCAGTTCTCGGTGATGTCCCTGTTGGGCCATATTTTCTCCCCTTGATGATGACGGTCTCCACTGTGTTCCATGGTAGATCTAAAGCCTGGATGTTCTTCTGTCCCCTTCTCCTGACTGATCCCTTCTAACAATGAGATCCTCTAACGCTCTGGACGCTCTCCGTGGACCGTGGCTTCTGCTGTGGGAAGCGACTAAGAACATTTCAGGAAAGACCAACGAGAGCAGCGGAGCGTTATTTGGGGTTAATCAGAGGCTGTAAATGATGGCGGACTCTGAACACAGCTACATCCCCAGTTATAAGAGGGTGTGCACACTTATGCAACCACATTATTTTAGTTTTTTTTTGTTTTCTTCCCTGCACCTAAAAGATTTCAGTTTGTTTTTCAATTGAGTGCTACAGTTTATAGGTCACATTAAAGGAGGAAAAAGTTCTGAAATGATTTATCTTTGACTTATTTTTTTTACAGCACAGAAACCTGACATTTTAACAGGGTGTGTAGACTTTTTATATCCACTGTACATACATTACTTCTCCTGTACTGATCCTGAGTTCCATCCTGTATTATACTCCAGAGCTGCACTCACTATTCTGCTGGTGGAGTCACTGTGTACATACATTGATTATCCTGTACTGATCCTGAGTTACATCCTGTATTATACTCCAGAGCTGCACTCACTATTCTGCTGGTGGAGTCACTGTGTACATACATTACTTATCCTGAGTTCCATCCTGTATTATACTCCAGAGCTGCACTCACTATTCTGCTGGTGCAGTCACTGTGTACATACATTAATTATCCTGAGTTACATCCTGTATTATACTCCAGAGCTGCACTCACTATTCTGCTGGTTTTACTGGAGCAAGATAGTGGTCAAACACCCTCCTAACAATTAGGCCCCATTCACACAACCCTATTTGTGGTCGGCGTCTTAGGCTACTTTCACACTAGCGTTGTTTGTGGCTCAGTCATGGATTTGCAAAAACGCTTCCATTACAATAATACAGCCGCCTGCATTTGTCATGAACGGATCGGGTTGTATTATGTCTTCAATAGCAGTGACGGATCTGTCCTGACACACAGTGTAAGTCAATGGGGACGGCTCCTTCTTGCTTTGCACCACATTGCGGACAGAAAAACACTACTTGCAGCGATGGGAGCGCAACCCAACGGAACGGAATGCATTTTGGAGCACTCAGTTTCTTTCAGTTCAGTTTTGTCCCCACTGACAATGAACGTGGAAAACTGAAGCGTTTTCTTCCGCTATTGAGATCCTATGACGGATCTCAATAGCGGAATTGAAAACGCTAGTGTGAAAGTAGCCCGATCTGGACCCATTCACACCAGGCGCTGTCCGCAGTCCCGCAAAAAAGATAGAACGCGTCTTCTTCTCCGTTTTGGGGACAATAGGCATTTCCTACAACAGGTCCGCAAAAAAACAGATGCGACCCAGGCAGTGTCTGTATTTTCTGCGGATCCGTGTTTTGTGCTGTGTGAATGCAGTCTTAGGCCTCTTGCACACGGACATTGTGTGGCGGTATTGCGGCTGGTACGCAATACACGGGCACCGGCCTGTCTGCACTCCGCATCACAGATGCAGACCCATTCACTTTAATGGGTCTGCAATCACGGAGATGCGGAACGGAAGCACGGATCAGAACCCCACGAAAGCACTACAGTCCGTGCCTCCGCACCGCAAAAAAATAGAACTTTTTCTATTTTTTGCGGTGCGGACGGATCACGGACCCATTCAAGTTTAATGGGTTTCGATCCATCCCGGCCGCCGCATGGACGTTGCCCGTGAATTGAGGACCGCAAAATGCACGGAGCGGAGGCACGATGTTCGGGTGCCTGAGGCCTTAACCTGAGATCCTATAATGCAGAGACTGAAGAAGCAGGGGATGCTGGGAGATGTCAGCACTGAGGCTCAGAGGTGTGCTTGGTGTAGTGCCATGCTGTGGGCCGCTCTGACCGTTTCCTTCTCTCGGCAGGGGATGTACACGCTGATGGCGCGCTGTGAGGAGCTGGATCGGTCCATGCAGCCCATTCACGCTTTGGCCAAGCAGATCCGGGAGATTAAGCGCACGCTGGAGATGTTCGAGACGTTATGTAAATAATTAGCGATTTACGAGCGAGGATTCTATTTTTAATAAATGGATTAATGCGCCAAAGAGAACAGCGAGTCCTGATTGGTTGACATGTAAAGGGGGCGGGGATTCGCTGACTGCACAAACGTAGGCCGCAGTCCACAGCACACAGACAGGGTGAATCTGCTTGTGTCAAGCCCCGCCCCCTCCAGATATCCTGGACTGATTCCACAGGCCGAGTACATTGTATCATGTATACAACACTACTGAATTTGGGAGTGACCTGTGGGTGTGTTCATCCAGAGCCCCCTGCTTCATGAACAGAATGCCAGAACCGCATTATACACAATGTCATTCAGAGCCTTGACACCGGGCTGACAACTCCTATAGGCACTAAAGACCGAGTAGTTGTCACTCAGCTAAGAGCATTTTGGGGGCACTGGCCCTTTAAGACAGGAGAGCAATGTGATTGGTTCTGTTTATTTAGATTAAAGTTACAGAAACATCGATACAAAAGAAAAAAAAAATAATAATCAGGAAAGGCAGATCATTGGCACAAGGGCCCGCGACATCGCCGCCATGTGGGCGAGGAACAGTGTGTCACATGGCTTCTGTCGACCAATAAAATGAAGGAATGATCAGGTGACGAGCTGTAAACGCAGATGATGGGGGAAGGAGTCCATAGCGAATATCTATATATAAAATATAACGAGCGGGGGCGTGGCCTCTAGGTCAGCGTTTCTCCTTTGGTAACCTGTAAAAAAAAAAAAAGGTAAATTAGACAGGTGAGTGATGTCGCCGGCGATCAGAGCGAGAAGCACAGGGGACACACTGCCAATCCAAAGCCTGGTGCATGCAGATGACCCCCGCCCCGCAGCCACAGGACAGCACAAGATCAGCACGGCGGTTGTCAGACACAGAAATATCGTATCACCATGTAAATACCTGGGTGGGACCTATGGCTGTGGTCATCCTGAGCCTCCTGGTTGATGAATAGAATGCCAGAACTGCAGTGAAGACTGACACACAGAGGGAGGAGGGGGTGCACAGATTGGCATGCCATTCAGAGTCCGCAGAAAGCTGGGGGCAACAGACATCTCAAGTAGGGGATGAGAATGAAACCACTGAACAGCTGGGGGCGCCGCAGAGCCATGACTGCAACCTCCCCCATCAATGTCTGATAAATGGGGGTCTCACTACTGGGAAGCCCACCTACCACAAAGAGCTGGCTTCTAATTTAAAGGGCTACTCCCTCCCCCTTATGAAGGGATGGAATGTCACTAGGCTCTGACCTCTGGGACTCCCTCTGAGCCGGAAAGTAAAGGGCCAAAGCACAACCCTGGCCGGGGCCCAACGAGGCGCCACCACAACCCAACCCTGGCTGGGGCGCAACGAGGCGCCACCATGGCACAACCCAACCCAACCCTGGCCAGGGAGCAACGCGGTGCTGCTGTGCGGGGAACAATACTCAAGAGGTCAAAGTGCTACATTAGCAGCTTTTATTTTCCGGATTGGGTCAGGGGTCCACTACGCTTTCCACTGTACATCACGATCCTTAATTTAAAGGGGAACGCTCCCATCCAATAATGTTATGGCAGTAAGATAGGCATATTACAGTCTGATTGGAGGAGACCACACTTAGGGACCAGTCCTGTGGCCCTTTCATTCTGTGGGGTCCCTCCAGTCACTAGTGAATTATCCTAGCAACAAGCCATCACTTCCTGGGACCCATATGCAAAATAGATCCAAAGTGCTCAGTGGGCGGGCTTTCCTTTTAAAGTGCCATCCTCCTCTTTTCCACAATGTCTGCTCCTCTCTTCTCCCTTGCCGATACCAAATCTCGCTAAGGTACCATCTGATACTCTTGTGGTGCTTCAGGGATCTGTTCTGCGCAGGCGCTGGGGCCCTACGCTCTCGATGATCGGCACATCAGAGGGCGGGGCCCTATGCTCTCGATGGTCGGCACATCAGAGGACGGGGCCCTACGCTCTCGATTGATCGGCACATCAGAGGCGGGGCCCTACGCTCTCGATGGTCGGCACATCAGAGGACGGGGCCCTACGCTCTCGCTGATTGATCGGCACATCAGAGGGCGGTGCCCTACGCTCTCGCTGATTGATTGGCACATCAGAGGGCGGCGCCTTACGCTCGCTGATTGATCGGCACATCAGAGGGCGGGGCCCTACGCTCTCGATGATTGATTGGCACATCAGAGGGCGACTGTGCAAGATTCGGAAACAAAGTACTGTAGTGACATCAGGGGAGGAGCAGACAGCAAGGAAGAGGGGCGTGACTGGGCTCGATAAAAGGAAAGCCCGCCCACTGGACACTTTGGATCTGGATCTTTTTCTGGGCGTTCCCTGCACACCCTGGTGACAGGTATGATCAGGATGGTGGTACGTGTACCGCGGGCCACAGCAGGTAGTTTTATTATTGAACCGCGGGTGACTGAGTCTCTTTGAACGGCGTGCCCCTATTCTCACTGCTTCAATGTTCCTAAATTTAAATAAATAAACTTTTTAAGTCAACTTTATCAAAAATCACTAACGGTTTATTGTAGTCTGTTACCATGGAGACACATGGGGCTGCATAGGAGCTGTAGACCCAAAACGGGAAGATATTCCCTCAATACCATTTGTAACGTGGCTTCATTTCAGACGCACTGGGACAGTCAGATTATTGGTTGCAAATGTAATAAAAGGCATTAAGAACATTATAAGGTAAGAGCGCTTTATTATAACGACCCGACACCCACAGGCCGAGCGCTCCGCCCCTGGCAGACGATAGAAAAGCAATTCCCTCAGGCAAGAGCGACACCAGTCAACAGCAAGCGTCAACTCCGGCCTCTATGCGATGAATCCTCATAAACGGGTTATCGGCGTCATATTACATCTATTGCTAGCTGGACACAGTCAGCAAGCTGCTGTTGATGGATCTTATTATGGCTTTGATTACACGTGTGGGTATATGTTCCTCGGATACTGATTAGTCAGTCATATTCACTGCAGTCATTGATTAATGGAGACAATAATGACACATCCGCCAACAGCAGCTTGCTGATGGTCGCAGACCGAAGAAAAAATATCAAACGGCATAATAATGATACAAAGGCAAATCAGACACATGCGGGGCCACAATATTACAGCCGATGACAGAGGAAGGAAAAGATAGAGAAAAGCTTGATAAGAATAGATCCGTCAACAGCAGCTTGTGGATGGTTTACAGCCAATATATGATTGTTAAAAGAGAAAAAAGGTAATGAAATCTAATTCCTAGTAATAAGACCTTGGACAGCAGCGAGAGGAACCCGAACGCCGCCGACTGGTGCATCTCCTGCTATAGAAGGATAGTCGCCCCAGGGAGGATGTCCGTGTCTCTCTAGTCTGGGATAGATTCTGTGTCTGATGACTATAGAGCCAATATTAATCGGAGGATAACAAGAAAGAAAATATATATATATATACACACACCGTACTTGACACTAAAATCAGTAGCTTGCTGATGGTTTCCCAAAAAAAAAAAAAAAGTATACTACTCAAAAATATAGTAATGGTGATTTAAAGGGCCAGTACAGTGTATCCCCCCCCCCCCCCCCCGTGCTTGAGTAATCCGCACCCACTTCCTCTTCCATACAAGCTCATATTGCAGCGGGTCTGTCATGATCAGCTGCTTCTGCACTTCCCCTCCACGACAGGCAAATCATATAGAATATATAGTGTTTTTTAGGGTGTGGGGGGGGTCACTACGTCCATCCATGGTGCGATGATATCAGATGAAGGGTTAATATCAAGCAAAAGCCCAAAATCCAACACAACATAAAAAGCAAAAAGTAACGAGGAGTCCAGACTGGAAGGAGGAAGAGACCATGCGGGGGAGGGGGTTCATGCAGCACAACAGTTATTCTGCGGGTCACCACCATTCCAGAGGGCGGCAGAAAGTCAAAATAAAGAACAAAAAGAAAAATGAGTGTGAGATTCAGAGCAACAACAGCGGCGGCGCCCCCCCAACGTGTCCACACCGGGCGGCGCCCCCCCAACGTGTCCACACCGGGCGGCGCCCCCCCAACGTGTCCACACCGGGCGGCGCCCCCCCAACGTGTCCACACCGGGCGGCGCCCCCCCAACGTGTCCACACCGGGCGGCGCCCCCCCAACGTGTCCACACCGGGCGGCGCTCCCAACGTGTCCACACCGGCGGCGCCTCAGCGTGTCCACACGGGCGCGCTTCAACGTGTCCACACCGGGCGGCGCCCCCAACGTGTCCACTGGCGGCGCCCAACGTGTCCACACTGGCGGCGCCTCAACGTGTCCACACGGGCGGCGCTCCCAGCGTGTCCACACCGGGCGGCGCCCCAACGTGTCCACACCGGGCGGCGCCCCCAACGTGTCCACACCGGGCGGCGCCTCCAACGTGTCCACCGGGCGGCGCCTCCAACGTGTCCACACCGGCGGCGCCCCAACGTGTTCACACCGGGCGGCGCCCCAACGTGTCCACACCGGGCGGCGCCTCCAACGTGTCCACACCGGGCGGCGCCCAACGTGTCCACACCGGGCGGCGCCCCAGCGTGTCCACACCGGGCGGCGCCTCAACGTGTCCACACGGGCGGCGCCCCCAGCGTGTCCACACGGGCGGCGCCCCCACAACGTGTCCACACCGGGCGGCGCGCCCCCACAACGTGTCCACACCGGGCGGCGCGCCCCCACAACGTGTCCACACCGGGCGGCGCCCCAACGTGTCACACCGGGCGGCGCCCTAACGTGTCCACACCGGGCGGCGCCCCCCCAACGTGTCCACACCGGGCGGCGCCCCCACAACGTGTCCACACCGGGCGGCGCCCCCACAACGTGTCCACACCGGGCGGCGCCCCCACAACGTGTCCACACCGGGCGGCGCGCCCCCACAACGTGTCCACACCGGGCGGCGCGCCCCCACAACGTGTCCACACCGGGCTGCTCGCACCCACAACGTGTCCACAGTCCAAACCACCACAGATGTCAACACGACAGATACTTCAAGGTTTCGTCTGTGGCTATAATGCGCCTCTCCTTCGGGGGTCAGTCATGCTGACTGGTTCCCTTTACTGGGCTCATCCCGTCTGGACACTTATTCCATGTTTATAGCAAGTGTCATACATGTCCTGTCACTGGGACGTGCACCTGCAGGAATCACCTCAATTCTGTGCCTCGTACCTCGCTGACATGATGCGCCCCCCCCCCCCATGGCGCTAGAAGCATGATATCTCCCATCTACCTGCCCCTCCCCCAGAGTAATGCAATGGATGTTTACATCACTCCGATACAATGTAACAGGTGCTGGATACAATGTTTCATGTCTGTATTGTTACAGCGGCCGCTGCGATCACACGGACATATGCACAGATTCTCGCATCTCAGACATGCAGAACGGACGCTAAAAATATCTCAGAACGTTCCAGGACGTACCCGCGCCTCGATGTACTCGATCCGTCTCTCCAGCGCCGTCAGCTTCTCGTTCAGTGTCGCCAATCGTGAGCGGCAGGACATGTCTGAGGGGAGGAGAAAGGGTTAAACATGGAAACTGCCGAGACACCTGTATATAAAAGAGACGTCCTCTCCAGTATATATATATATATATATGTGACCTGTATATAAGAGACGTCCTCTCCAGTATATATATATATATATATATATGTGACGTGTATATAAGAGACGTCCTCTCCAGTATATATATATGTGACGTGTATATAAGAGACGTCCTCTCCAGTATATATATATATATGTGACCTGTATATAAGAGACGTCCTCTCCAGTATATATATATATATGTGACCTGTATATAAGAGACGTCCTCTCCAGTATATATATATATGTGACCTGTATATAAGAGACGTCCTCTCCAGTATATATATATATATATATATGTGACCTGTATATAAGAGACGTCCTCTCCAGTATATATATATATATGTGACCTGTATATAAGAGACGTCCTCTCCAGTATATATATATGTGACCTGTATATAAGAGACGTACTCTCCAGTATATATATATGTGACGTGTATATAAGAGACGTCCTCTCCAGTATATATATATGTGACCTGTATATAAGAGACGTCCTCTCCAGTATATATATATATATGTGACCTGTATATAAGAGACGTCCTCTCCAGTATATATATATGTGACGTGTATATAAGAGACGTTCTCTCCAGTATATATATATATGTGACCTGTATATAAGAGACGTCCTCTCCAGTATATATATATGTGACCTGTATATAAGAGACGTTCTCTCCAGTATATATATATGTGACCTGTATATAAGAGACGTCCTCTCCAGTATATATATATGTGACCTGTATATAAGAGAAGTTCTCTCCAGTATATATATATGTGACCTGTATATAAGAGACGTCCTCTCCAGTATATATATATATGTGACCTGTATATAAGAGACGTCCTCTCCAGTATATATATATATATATGACCTGTATATAAGAGACGTCCTCTCCAGTATATATATATGTGACCTGTATATAAGAGACGTCCTCTCCAGTATATATATATATATGACCTGTATATAAGAGACGTCCTCTCCAGTATATATATATATATATATATATATATATATATATATATATATATGACCTGTATATAAGAGACGTCCTCTCCAGTATATATATGTGACCTGTATATAAGAGACGTCCTCTCCAGTATATATATATGTGACCTGTATATAAGAGACGTCCTCTCCAGTATATATATATATATATATATATATATATATAACCTGTATATAAGAGACGTCCTCTCCAGTATATATATATGACCTGTATATAAGAGACGTCCTCTCTAGTATATATATATATATATAATATATATATATATATATATATGTGACCTGTATATAGGAGACGTCCTCTCCAGTATATATATATATATATATATATATATAACCTGTATATAAGAGACGTCCTCTCCAGTATATATATATATGTGACCTGTATATAAGAGACGTCCTCTCCAGTATATATATATATATATATATATATATATATATAGACCTGTATATAAGAGACGTCCTCTCCAGTATATATGTGACCTGTATATAAGAGACGTCCTCTCCAGTATATATATATATGTGACCTGTATATAAGAGACGTCCTCTCCAGTATATATATATATAACCTGTATATAAGAGACGTCCTCTCCAGTATATATATATATATATATATATATAACCTGTATATAAGAGACGTCCTCTCCAGTATATATATATATATATATGTGACCTGTATATAAGAGACGTCCTCTCCAGTATATATATATATGTGACCTGTATATAAGAGACGTCCTCTCCAGTATATATATATATATATATATATATATATAACCTGTATATAAGAGACGTCCTCTCCAGTATATATATATATGTATATATATATATATATATATATATATATATAACCTGTATATAAGAGACGTCCTCTCCAGTATATATATATGACCTGTATATAAGAGACGTCCTCTCCAGTATATATATATATATATATATATATATATATATATATATGACCTGTATATAAGAGACGTCCTCTCCAGTATATATATATATATATATAGATATATATATATATGACCTGTATATAAGAGACGTCCTCTCCAGTATATATATATATATATATATATATATTATATATATATGTGACCTGTATATAAGAGACGTCCTCTCCAGTATATATATATATGTGACCTGTATATAAGAGACGTTCTCTCCAGTATATATATATGTGACCTGTATATAAGAGACGTCCTCTCCAGTATATATATATGTGACCTGTATATAAGAGACGTCCTCTCCAGTATATATATATATATGACCTGTATATAAGAGACGTCCTCTCCAGTATATATATATGACCTGTATATAAGAGACGTCCTCTCCAGTATATATATATGTGACCTGTATATAAGAGACGTCCTCTCCAGTATATATATATATATATATATATGACCTGTATATAAGAGACGTCCTCTCCAGTATATATATATATATATGACCAGTATATAAGAGACGTCCTCTCCAGTATATATATATGTGACCAGTATATAAGAGACGTCCTCTCTGTATATATATATGTGACCTGTATATAAGAGACGTCCTCTCCAGTATATATATGTGACCTGTATATAAGAGACGTCCTCTCCAGTATATATATGTGACCTGTATATAAGAGACGTCCTCTCCAGTATATATATATGTGACCTGTATATAAGAGACGTCCTCTCCAGTATATATATGTGACCTGTATATAAGAGACATCCTCTCCAGTATATATATATATATATATGTGACCTGTATATAAGAGACATCCTCTCCAGTATATATATATATGACCTGTATATAAGAGACGTCCTCTCCAGTATATATATATGTGACCAGTATATAAGAGACGTCCTCTCCAGTATATATATATATATATATATATATATATATATGTGACCTGTATATAAGAGACGTCCTCTCCAGTATATATATATATGTGACCTGTATATAAGAGACGTCCTCTCCAGTATATATATATGACCTGTATATAAGAGACGCCCTCTCCAGTATATATGAGACGTCCTCTCCAGTATATATGTGACCTGTATATAAGAGACGTCCTCTCCAGTATATATATATATGTGACCTGTATATAAGAGACGTCCTCTCCAGTATATATATATATGTGACCTGTATATAAGAGACGCCCTCTCCAGTATATATATATATGTGACCTGTATATAAGAGACGTCCTCTCCAGTATATATATATGTGACCTGTATATAAGAGACGTCCTCTCCAGTATATATATATATGTGACCTGTATATAAGAGACGTCCTCTCCAGTATATATATATGTGACCTGTATATAAGAGACGCCCTCTCCAGTATATATATATATGTGACCTGTATATAAGAGACGTCCTCTCCAGTATATATATATGTGACCTGTATATAAGAGACGCCCTCTCCAGTATATATATATATATATATGTGACCTGTATATAAGAGACGTCCTCTCCAGTATATATATATATGTGACCTGTATATAAGAGACGTCCTCTCCAGTATATATATATATATATGACCTGTATATAAGAGACGTCCTCTCCAGTATATATATATATGTGACCTGTATATAAGAGACGCCCTCTCCAGATATATATATATATATATATGACCTGTATATAAGAGACGCCCTCTCCAGTATATATATATATGTGACCTGTATATAAGAGACGTCCTCTCCAGTATATATATATATGTGACCTGTATATAAGAGACGTCCTCTCCAGTATATATATATGTGACCTGTATATAAGAGACGCCCTCTCCAGTATATATATATATGTGACCTGTATATAAGAGACGTCCTCTCCAGTATATATATATATATATATATATATATATATATATATATATATGACCTGTATATAAGAGACGTCCTCTCCAGTAATATATATGTGACCTGTATATAAGAGACGCCCTCTCCAGTATATATATATATGTGACCTGTATATAAGAGACGTCCTCTCCAGTATATATATATGTGACCTGTATATAAGAGACGTCCTCTCCAGTATATATATATATGTGACCTGTATATAAGAGACGTCCTCTCCAGTATATATATATATGTGACCTGTATATAAGAGACGTCCTCTCCAGTATATATATATGTGACCTGTATATAAGAGACGTCCTCTCCAGTATATATATATGTGACCTGTATATAAGAGACGTCCTCTCCAGTATATATATATATGTGACCTGTATATAAGAGACGTCCTCTCCAGTATATATATATATGACCTGTATATAAGAGACGTCCTCTCCAGTATATATATATATGACCTGTATATAAGAGACGTCCTCTCCAGTATATATATATATGTGACCTGTATATAAGAGACGTCCTCTCCAGTATATATATATATATATGACCTGTATATAAGAGACGTCCTCTCCAGTATATATATATATGTGACCTGTATATAAGAGACGTCCTCTCCAGTATATATATATATGTGACCTGTATATAAGAGACGTCCTCTCCAGTATATATATATATGTGACCTGTATATAAGAGACGTCCTCTCCAGTATATATATATATATATGTGACCTGTATATAAGAGACGTCCTCTCCAGTATATATATATATATGTGACCTGTATATAAGAGACGTCCTCTCCAGTATATATATATATGTGACCTGTATATAAGAGACGTCCTCTCCAGTATATATATATATGTGACCTGTATATAAGAGACGTCCTCTCCAGTATATATATATGTGACCTGTATATAAGAGACGCCCTCTCCAGTATATATATATATGTGACCTGTATATAAGAGACGTCCTCTCCAGTATATATATATATGTGACCTGTATATAAGAGACGTCCTCTCCAGTATATATATATATATATATGTGACCTGTATATAAGAGACGTCCTCTCCAGTATATATATATATGTGACCTGTATATAAGAGACGTCCTCTCCAGTATATATATATATATGTGACCTGTATATAAGAGACGTCCTCTCCAGTATATATATATATGTGACCTGTATATAAGAGACGTCCTCTCCAGTATATATATATAGTGACCTGTATATAAGAGACGTCCTCTCCAGTATATATATATGTGACCTGTATATAAGAGACGTCCTCTCCAGTATATATATATGTGACCTGTATATAAGAGACGTCCTCTCCAGTATATATATATATGTGACCTGTATATAAGAGACGTCCTCTCCAGTATATATATATATATGTGACCTGTATATAAGAGACGTCCTCTCCAGTATATATATATATATATATAAGATATATATATATATATGTGACCTGTATATAAGAGACGTCCTCTCCAGTATATATATATGTGACCTGTATATAAGAGACGTCCTCTCCAGTATATATATATATGTGACCTGTATATAAGAGACGCCCTCTCCAGTATATTATATATATGTGACCTGTATATAAGAGACGTCCTCTCCAGTATATATATATATGTGACCTGTATATAAGAGACGTCCTCTCCAGTATATATATAGTGACCTGTATATAAGAGACGTCCTCTCCAGTATATATATATGTGACCTGTATATAAGAGACGTCCTCTCCAGTATATATATATGTGACCTGTATATAAGAGACGTCCTCTCCAGTATATATATATGTGACCTGTATATAAGAGACGTCCTCTCCAGTATATATATATATGTGACCTGTATATAAGAGACGCCCTCTCCAGTATATATATATGTGACCTGTATATAAGAGACGTCCTCTCCAGTATATATATATATGTGACCTGTATATAAGAGACGTCCTCTCCAGTATATATATATATATATGTGACCTGTATATAAGAGACGTCCTCTCCAGTATATATATATATGTGACCTGTATATAAGAGACGTCCTCTCCAGTATATATATATATGTGACCTGTATATAAGAGACGTCCTCTCCAGTATAATATATATGTGACCTGTATATAAGAGACGTCCTCTCCAGTATATATATATATGACCTGTATATAAGAGACGTCCTCTCCAGTATATATATATATGTGACCTGTATATAAGAGACGTCCTCTCCAGTATATATATATATATATATATATATATGACCTGTATATAAGAGACGTCCTCTCCAGTATATATATATATGTGACCTGTATATAAGAGACGTCCTCTCCAGTATATATATATATGTGACCTGTATATAAGAGACGTCCTCTCCAGTATATATATATATGTGACCTGTATATAAGAGACGTCCTCTCCAGTATATATATATATGACCTGTATATAAGAGACGTCCTCTCCAGTATATATATATGTGACCTGTATATAAGAGACGTCCTCTCCAGTATATATATATGTGACCTGTATATAAGAGACGTCCTCTCCAGTATATATATATATGTGACCTGTATATAAGAGACGCCCTCTCCAGTATATATATATGTGACCTGTATATAAGAGACGTCCTCTCCAGTATATATATATGTGACCTGTATATAAGAGACGTCCTCTCCAGTATATATATATGTGACCTGTATATAAGAGACGCCCTCTCCAGTATATATATATATGTGACCTGTATATAAGAGACGTCCTCTCCAGTATATATATATGTGACCTGTATATAAGAGACGTCCTCTCCAGTATATATATATGTGACCTGTATATAAGAGACGTCCTCTCCAGTATATATATATATGTGACCTGTATATAAGAGACGTCCTCTCCAGTATATATATATATGTGACCTGTATATAAGAGACGTCCTCTCCAGTATATATATATATGTGACCTGTATATAAGAGACGTCCTCTCCAGTATATATATATATGTGACCTGTATATAAGAGACGTCCTCTCCAGTATATATATATATGTGACCTGTATATAAGAGACGTCCTCTCCAGTATATATATATATAGTGACCTGTATATAAGAGACGTCCTCTCCAGTATATATATATATGTGACCTGTATATAAGAGACGTCCTCTCCAGTATATATATATATGTGACCTGTATATAAGAGACGTCCTCTCCAGTATATATATATGTGACCTGTATATAAGAGACGTCCTCTCCAGTATATATATATGTGACCTGTATATAAGAGACGTCCTCTCCAGTATATATATATGTGACCTGTATATAAGAGACGTCCTCTCCAGTATATATATATATGTGACCTGTATATAAGAGACGTCCTCTCCAGTATATATATATATATGTGACCTGTATATAAGAGACGTCCTCTCCAGTATATATATATATGTGACCTGTATATAAGAGACGTCCTCTCCAGTATATATATATATATATATATATATATATATATATATATATGTGACCTGTATATAAGAGACGTCCTCTCCAGTATATATATATAGTGACCTGTATATAAGAGACGTCCTCTCCAGTATATATATATGTGACCTGTATATAAGAGACGTCCTCTCCAGTATATATATATATATGTGACCTGTATATAAGAGACGTCCTCTCCAGTATATATATATATATGTGACCTGTATATAAGAGACGTCCTCTCCAGTATATATATATGTGACCTGTATATAAGAGACGTCCTCTCCAGTATATATATATATGTGACCTGTATATAAGAGACGCCCTCTCCAGTATATATATATATGTGACCTGTATATAAGAGACGTCCTCTCCAGTATATATATATGTGACCTGTATATAAGAGACGTCCTCTCCAGTATATATATATGTGACCTGTATATAAGAGACGTCCTCTCCAGTATATATATATATATATATAAGACCTGTATATAAGAGACGTCCTCTCCAGTATATATATATGACCTGTATATAAGAGACGTCCTCTCCAGTATATATATATGTGACCTGTATATAAGAGACGTCCTCTCCAGTATATATATATATGTGACCTGTATATAAGAGACGTCCTCTCCAGTATATATATATATGTGACCTGTATATAAGAGACGCCCTCTCCAGTATATATATATATGTGACCTGTATATAAGAGACGTCCTCTCCAGTATATATATATATGTGACCTGTATATAAGAGACGTCCTCTCCAGTATATATATATGTGACCTGTATATAAGAGACGTCCTCTCCAGTATATATATATATGTGACCTGTATATAAGAGACGTCCTCTCCAGTATATATATATGTGACCTGTATATAAGAGACGTCCTCTCCAGTATATATATATATGTGACCTGTATATAAGAGACGTCCTCTCCAGTATATATATATATATATGTGACCTGTATATAAGAGACGTCCTCTCCAGTATATATATATATGACCTGTATATAAGAGACGTCCTCTCCAGTATATATATATGTGACCTGTATATAAGAGACGTCCTCTCCAGTATATATATATGTGACCTGTATATAAGAGACGTCCTCTCCAGTATATATATATATATGTGACCTGTATATAAGAGACGTCCTCTCCAGTATATATATATATGTGACCTGTATATAAGAGACGTCCTCTCCAGTATATATATATGTGACCTGTATATAAGAGACGTCCTCTCCAGTATATATATAGTGACCTGTATATAAGAGACGTCCTCTCCAGTATATATATATGTGACCTGTATATAAGAGACGTCCTCTCCAGTATATATATATATGTGACCTGTATATAAGAGACGTCCTCTCCAGTATATATATATGTGACCTGTATATAAGAGACGTCCTCTCCAGTATATATATATGTGACCTGTATATAAGAGACGTCCTCTCCAGTATATATATATATGTGACCTGTATATAAGAGACGTCCTCTCCAGTATATATATATATGTGACCTGTATATAAGAGACGTCCTCTCCAGTATATATATATGTGACCTGTATATAAGAGACGTCCTCTCCAGTATATATATATATGTGACCTGTATATAAGAGACGTCCTC
This sequence comes from Bufotes viridis, assembly GCA_033119425.1. NCBI lineage: Eukaryota > Metazoa > Chordata > Amphibia > Anura > Bufonidae > Bufotes > Bufotes viridis. The sequence goes on from CM065596.1 coordinate 6,455,828, forward strand.
TCCAGTATATATATATGTGACCTGTATATAAGAGACGTCCTCTCCAGTATATATATATATGTGACCTGTATATAAGAGACGTCCTCTCCAGTATATATATATGTGACCTGTATATAAGAGACGTCCTCTCCAGTATATATATATATATGTGACCTGTATATAAGAGACGTCCTCTCCAGTATATATATATATATATATATATATATATATATATATATATATGTGACCTGTATATAAGAGACGTCCTCTCCAGTATATATATATATGTGACCTGTATATAAGAGACGTCCTCTCCAGTATATATATATGTGACCTGTATATAAGAGACGTCCTCTCCAGTATATATATATGTGACCTGTATATAAGAGACGTCCTCTCCAGTATATATATATATGACCTGTATATAAGAGACGTCCTCTCCAGTATATATATATATATATGTGACCTGTATATAAGAGACGCCCTCTCCAGTATATATATATATATATATATGTGACCTGTATATAAGAGACGTCCTCTCCAGTATATATATATATGTGACCTGTATATAAGAGACGTCCTCTCCAGTATATATATATATGTGACCTGTATATAAGAGACGTCCTCTCCAGTATATATATATATGTGACCTGTATATAAGAGACGTCCTCTCCAGTATATATATATGTGACCTGTATATAAGAGACGTCCTCTCCAGTATATATATATATGTGACCTGTATATAAGAGACGTCCTCTCCAGTATATATATATATGTGACCTGTATATAAGAGACGTCCTCTCCAGATATATATATATGTGACCTGTATATAAGAGACGTCCTCTCCAGTATATATATATATATGTGACCTGTATATAAGAGACGTCCTCTCCAGTATATATATATGTGACCTGTATATAAGAGACGTCCTCTCCAGTATATATATATGTGACCTGTATATAAGAGACGTCCTCTCCAGTATATATATATGTGACCTGTATATAAGAGACGTCCTCTCCAGTATATATATATGTGACCTGTATATAAGAGACGTCCTCTCCAGTATATATATATGTGACCTGTATATAAGAGACGTCCTCTCCAGTATATATATATGTGACCTGTATATAAGAGACGTCCTCTCCAGTATATATATATATGTGACCTGTATATAAGAGACGTCCTCTCCAGTATATATATATATGTGACCTGTATATAAGAGACGTCCTCTCCAGTATATATATATATGTGACCTGTATATAAGAGACGTCCTCTCCAGTATATATATATATGTGACCTGTATATAAGAGACGTCCTCTCCAGTATATATATATATGTGACCTGTATATAAGAGACGTCCTCTCCAGTATATATATATATGTGACCTGTATATAAGAGACGTCCTCTCCAGTATATATATATGTGACCTGTATATAAGAGACGTCCTCTCCAGTATATGAGACGTCCTCTCCAGTATATATATTTGTGACCAGTATATAAGAGACGTCCTCTCTGTATATATATATGTGACCTGTATATAAGAGACGTCCTCTCCAGTATATATATATATATATGACCTGTATATAAGAGACGTCCTCTCCAGTATATATATATGTGACCTGTATATAAGAGACGTCCTCTCCAGTATATATATATGTGACCTGTATATAAGAGACGTCCTCTCCAGTATATATATATATATATGTGACCTGTATATAAGAGACGTCCTCTCCAGTATATATATATATGTGACCTGTATATAAGAGACGTCCTCTCCAGTATATATATATATGTGACCTGTATATAAGAGACGTCCTCTCCAGTATATATATATATGTGACCTGTATATAAGAGACGTCCTCTCCAGTATATATATATATGTGACCTGTATATAAGAGACGTCCTCTCCAGTATATATATATATGTGACCTGTATATAAGAGACGTCCTCTCCAGTATATATATATATATGTGACCTGTATATAAGAGACGTCCTCTCCAGTATATATATATAGTGACCTGTATATAAGAGACGCCTTCCAGTATATATATATATGTGACCTGTATATAAGAGACGTCCTCTCCAGTATATATATATATGTGACCTGTATATAAGAGACGTCCTCTCCAGTATATATATATGTGACCTGTATATAAGAGACGTCCTCTGTATATGATCTGTGTGTTTATAGGGTGACATCCTGTACCCCATATCGTGATATCTGTCCCCTTCCCCGACCTGTCATGTCGCGATACTGACCAAACGAGTTGAGGAAGTCGGCGATCTTCTTGATGCTGCTGGTGATCACCTCGATGTACTCCCGGTTGGCCCAGTCCTGGTGGATCTCCCTCTGCACCGGGTCCTCCTGGCTGGCCATCTTCCCTTCTCCTCCGTGAACTGCCGAGGAGCCACAGCGCCACCTGCAGGAGGAGCCGACACCATTCTCGTCACATCCGAGGCGCTGGCGGCCATTTTAGTGCCTGGCAGAGCCACACCCTGTACTGCTCGGCGCCATCACAGTTATGGGCACAATAACCAGTTACTAGGAGAGTTTCCCATGTTTGGAATACGCCATGTTAGAGGCTGGCAATGCACAGCAGCGTGTGAGCAAAGGCGTGGTCTGGGGCGGGGCTATGTACGGAAGATCCGAGCGGCCAAACTACCCCGGACTGCGCCCGTGCAAAGTGGAGAGTGGTCCTGTGATACAGCGTTATACATCATGGGATTAGATACAGCAGACTGTATCACACATGATAGGGTTAGATACAGCAGACAGTATTACAGAGGATGGGAGATACACCACTCAGTAGACAGTATCACATTATAGGCTTTGATACAACATACAGTATCACACATGACAGGATAACAGGTAATACAGCGCCCCATACCTCTTACATCCAGGGTAATACAGCGCCTCCTACCTCTTACATCCACGGTAATACAGTGCCCCATACCTCTTACATCCAGGGTAATACAGCGCCCAATACCTCTTACATCCAGGGTAATACAGCGCCTCATACCTCTTACATCCAGGGTAATACAGCGCCTCATACCTCTTACATCCAGGGTAATACAGCGCCTCATACCTCTTACATCCAGGGTAATACAGTGCCTCATACCTCTTACATCCAGGGTAATACAGCGCCTCATACCTCTTACATCCAGGGTAATACAGCGCCCCATACCTCTTACATCCAGGGTAATACAGCCCCCCATACCTCTTACATCCAGGGTAATACAGCGCCTCATGCCTCTTACATCCAGGGTAATACAGCGCCCCATACCTCTTACATCCAGGGTAATACAGCCCCCCATACCTCTTACATCCAGGGTAATACAGCGCCCCATACCTCTTACATCCAGGGTAATACAGCGCCTCATACCTCTTACATCCAGGGTAATACAGCCCCCATACCTCTTACATCCAGGGTAATACAGCGCCCATACCTCTTACATCCAGGGTAATACAGCGCCTCATACCTCTTACATCCAGGGTAATACAGCGCCTCATACCTCTTACATCCAGGGTAATACAGCGCCCCATATCTCTTACATCCAGGGTCATACAGCGCCTCATACCTCTTACATCCAGGGTAATACGGCGCCCCATACCTCTTACATCCAGGGTAATACAGCGCCCCATACCTCTTACATCCAGGGTAATACAGCGCCCCATACCTCTTACATGCAGGGTAATACAGCGCCACATACCTCTTACATCCAGGGTAATACAGCGCCCCATACCTCTTACATCCAGGGTCATACAGCGCCCCATACCTCTTACATCCAGGGTAATACAGCGCCCCATACCTCTTACATCCAGGGTAATACGGCGCCTCATACCTCTTACATCCAGGGTAATACAGCGCCCCATACCTCTTACATCCAGGGTAATACAGCGCCCCATACCTATTACATCCAGGGTAATACAGCGCCTCATACCTCTTACATCCAGGGTCATACAGCGCCCCATACCTCTTACATCCAGGGTAATACAGCGCCCCATACCTCTTACATACAGGGTAATACAGCGCCTCATACCTCTTACATCCAGGGTAATACAGCGCCTCATACCTCTTACATCCAGGGTAATACAGCGCCCCATACCTCTTACATCCAGGGTAATACAGCGCCTCATACCTCTTACATTCAGGGTAATACAGAGCCTCACACCTCTTACATCCAGGATAATACAGCGCCTCATACCTCTTACATCCAGGGTAATACAGCGCCTCATACCTCTTACATCCCGGGTCATACAGCGCCCCATACCTCTTACATCCAGGGTAATACAGCGCCCCATACCTCTTACATACAGGGTCATACAGCGCCCCATACCTCTTACATCCCGGGTCATACAGCGCCCCATACCTCTTACATCCAGGGTAATACAGCGCCTCATACCTCTTACATCCAGGGTAATACAGTGCCCCATACCTCTTACATCCAGGGTAATACAGCGCCTCATACCTCTTACATACAGGGTAATACAGCGCCCCATACCTCTTACATCCAGGGTAATACAGCGCCACATTCCTCTTACATCCAGGGTAATACAGCGCCTCATACCTCTTACATCCAGGGTAATACAGCGCCACATACCTCTTACATCCAGGGTAATACAGCGCCACATACCTCTTACATCCAGGGTCATACAGCGCCCCGTACCTCTTACATCCAGGGTAATACAGCACCCCATACCTCTTACATCCAGGGTAATACAGCGCCTCATACCTCTTACATCCAGGGTCATACAGCGCCACATTCCTCTTACATCCAGGGTAATACAGCGCCTCATACCTCTTACATCCAGGGTAATACAGCGCCACATACCTCTTACATCCAGGGTCATACAGCGCCTCATACCTCTTACATCCAGTGTAATACAGCGCCTCATACCTCTTCCATCCAGTGTAATATAGCCCCCCATACCTCTTACATACAGGGTAATACAGCGCCCCATACCTCTTACATCCACGGTAATACAGCGCCCCATACCTCTTACATCCAGGGTAATACAGCGCCCCATACCTCTTATATCCAGGGTAATACAGCGCCTCATACCTCTTACATCCAGGGTAATACAGCGCCCCATACCTCTTATATCCAGGGTCATACAGCGCCTCATACCTCTTACATCCAGGGTCATACAGCGCCTCATACCTCTTACATCCAGGGTAATACAGCGCCTCATGCCTCTTACATCCAGGGTAATACAGCGCCCCATACCTCTTACATCCAGGGTAATACAGCCCCCCATACCTCTTACATCCAGGGTAATACAGCGCCCCATACCTCTTACATCCAGGGTAATACAGCACCTCATACCTCTTACATCCAGGGTAATACAGCACCCCATACCTCTTACATCCAGGGTAATACAGCGCCCCATAACTCTTACATCCAGGGTAATACAGCGCCCCATACCTCTTACATCCAGGGTCATACAGCGCCTCATACCTCTTACATCCAGGGTCATACAGCGCCCCATAACTCTTACATCCAGGGTAATACAGCGCCCCATACCTCTTACATCCAGGGTAATACAGCGCCCCATACCTCTTACATCCAGGGTAATACAGCGCCCCATACCTCTTACATCCAGGGTAATACAGCGCCCCATACCTCTTACATCCAGGGTAATACAGCACCACATACCTCTTACATCCAGGGTAATACAGCACCCCATACCTCTTACATCCAGGGTAATACAGCGCCCCATACCTCTTACATCCAGGGTAATACAGCGCCTCATACCTCTTACATCCAGTTGCGTCTCCTCTGATGTAGACATTCTCTTTACTTATCTTCTCCATTCAGACCAGACCGCCATGATGATTTCTCTCAGCCAGAGTTTGACAACTACTTTTCCATTATCCTCCCACCATCTGTACACCCCATCCTGCCATCTTTAATACTGTGCTCTCCAATACTATACTGCAGAGACAGATAGTATTATCAGGGTTAGCGTCACCCTATCTCCAGACAGACAGCGCCCTATAAAATAACTGCGCCCGGCAAATAGTGCCCCTGACACTTACACTGGGTTCAGACCTGAGCGTTTTTGAAACGCGCGTTTTTGTCGTGCGTATTTTAGCGCGTTTTTGCAAATAGGAAATGCGCGTCAAACGCGCGTTCGTGAATCTGGAGACCAATAGAAAAAGGCATATCTTCACCTTAACGCGCGTTCCCATTGAAGTCTATGGGAGGAAAAGCGCGACAAACGCCCAAAAAAACGCTCCTGAATGAGCTTATGTGTTGGGCGTTTTACAGCGCGTTTTTACGCGCTGTAAAACGCTCAAGTGTGAACCACTCCCATAGGGATGCATTGGTTTTCATGTCTTGAGCGAACGTCCGTAACAGTCCTCCCAAAAGTCCCACCAACAGTAATAATTGTCTGCCACAGTGCACCCAATAGTAATAATGTGCCTCATGTTGCCCCCAGTAGTAAGAATTCCCCCTTATAACATGTGCCAGTACAAAAAAAAATCTTGTAGTGCCCCATGTAGAACAAATGCCCCCATAGTGACCACCTTATCAGGTACAAAAAATTCCCCCTTATGTGCCAGTCCAAAAATGCTCCCTTATAACATGGGTCAGTACAGAAAACGACCCCCGTTTAGTGCCCCCAGTACAACAAATGCCCCCTTATAATGTGTGCCAGTACAAAACTGCTCCTTTGTCCCCATAGTGCTGTCATTAGTTACAAAATAACCCCATTGCTGCCAAATAAAAATAATGTCGGATCCTTTCCTCCATTCTGCGGTCAGCGATGCAGGACACGGACTTCTTCTAGTCTGCGCCCTGAGCTCAATGCGGCCCCCTAATGATGACACCGGCCTCTGACGGGCTGCAGGAACCAGGGCTAAAGCCTATTAGAGGGACTGGTGGGCCAGGGGCTCATAGTGCCGGTGCCGCGTCACAGCGTTCAACTGTATTGTTGTCCTGAGTATAGAGATGCAGTTGAATATGTAGAGATGAGCGTTTCCACAGTGAAGGCGCTCACTGCCCATGGCCCTTCCGCCCTCTTGTCCCTACCTGAGGCTCCCCTGGCCTCATTGGCGTTGCACCCCTGAGTAGTATCGCTCGATAGGTTTCGATACAGCTGCCCTTTGGTCACATAAATCCGCTAACGTCTATTGCTATGGACAGAACATCCTCTTGTCGACGTGGTCATTTTGTCCGCCATGTTGGATCTTCCGTTGTAGTCTGCAGTTTGTTGTATCCGCGGTGGTGGGAGGTTTCGGGATTGTTGGCGGTGGCGCACGTTGTGTCTCCTGGTTCGGCTTTAGACTGTACACCGTGAGGCGACGTAGGGATTGGGGGACATTCTTCTACAGAAGAGGTCTACGACTACACAAAGGGGGTGGGGGGGTCCTCTTATTTGACCAATACATGGCAGACGGCACCTGTGTACTGCAGACTTATGTATGTCTGCAATAAGCCGAGGGACTACAACCCCCAACAGGTGGATACACGAGAAGGCAGCCTTATAGCATGGACGCCGCTATAAGACAGCTCGGAGGAGAAGGACTTATAGATTTAATAGGGTTAAAGTCAATTATGTTCAACCAAGGGATTGGGGGGGCGTGAATCCCAGAAGGAAGCGAGACTCCGATTTCTACACGTTTTCATAAGCATCAATGTCATTTACTTTTTACAATTCATCTAAACCCGTCCCCTGTTCCCGCTGTGACCACGTCCCGAGGACGTCTATTCCACAGATTCACAGCTCTTACAGTAAAGAAGCTTTGACGCTTCCAGAGACTGGACTTTTCTTTGTATGCATGAAGCTGGAAGCTCAGTATGAACAGCCCTACTGAACCCATGAAGACTGCAGACATGTGGCCATATGAAATATAGACTTTAATAACAGATGTGACATTCAGTGTGAACAGTGACCTCTGGATATACTATGTAGTGTGACTATAGACTCGGGCCCTCGCCCGGGGCCCGTGTTAGGCACTGGCTGAGACGACTTTACTCAGACCGGAGAAGTAGGATTTCTCGCGTTCACTCATCACCTCGAAATGCAGCGGCTGCCGGCAGAAGTTGCATTCGGCGCTGGAGTGCGGCTTCAGCTCCAGGCCCACCTCCTTCCAGGTGATCAGCAGCTTCTCTGTGGGATGAGCGACACGTTAGCCATCAGGAATTTAAAGGAAATTTCCAGTTTTCTGTGCAAATTTTAATCTTAAGACTTACAACTTTGGTGTCAGTGACGGGAAACATGGTTTATATCCAGAGGCTAAAAGGCCTGTATGGACCTAGTCCTGTTCACGTAATGGACTGTGCATGTAGATACACTGCCACAAACCTGCAGCTGCACAAAGCTCTCCTGGACTGCACACTGACCCATAACCTGTACACCTCTCCACTACCCTCCGCCCTATCTTACAGCTGCATTCACCATCTGCCAAGCTTGGGTGGAGCGCTCCTTTAAGGCTCGCTTTTAGTATTAGTCACGTACCCAGGAAGTAGCTCATCATCTGGGGGGTGTGGTGCGGGGTGGGTGCGATCCTCAGCAGTTCCTCTCCGCGCGGGACGGTGGGGTAATTAATCGCTTGGACGTAGATGTCGTATTTACTCATCATCTGGTCACAGATCTCCGTGTTTTTGGCGGCATCTGCAACCTGGCGAGGAAGAGGGATGAAGATGAAGCACAGATTATACGGCGCTCTCATGGATAGGCAAATAAACCACAAGAGAAAGCAGCTCTGCCCACAGGAGCTGACAATCTACTGCATGCCAGACGGAAGGACTTGTAGTAATACCGGAAATCCCCATTCCACAGGATCATACTTCATCCCATAATTAGGATTTTCCAGCAAGAACCTGGAGTTGTGAAACCCTGCGCGCAGGAGGGTCCTGTCCCCGGTGCTGCCAGCAGTACTCACCCTGATGGGGATGATGTGGCTGGGGCAGTGCACCACGGGGAGGCCGGCATCCATCAGCATCTGCCGCAGGAGCTTGACGTTGCGCTGGTGCTGGCGCCGCAGAGCCTGCCCTTCTTCACTCTTCAGCACCTGGACAGACGCCAGGGCTCCTCCCAGCAGCATCGGCGGCAGAGACGTGGTGAATATGAAGCCGGCAGCGTAGGAGCGGACCGTGTCGATCAGACCGCTGGTGCTGGCGATGTAACCACCGACGCAGCCGAACGCTTTACCTGTCGACGCAGAGATGCAATCATTTACTGTACTACATCCAAGCAACTTACTAATAGACTCATTCCTCAAGAGCTCAGCTTGTCAGTGAATGGAAACCTTACAGACCTAATAATTCTTAGTGTTTGCTACAAATGTTTACAGTCTAACCCATCTACAGACTGATACATGTAACTCCCACCCCCAATACCCGTGTGTCAGTCCTTTACATATTTCTGTCATTCTATTCAGTAACGCTCGTTACAGAAAGGCCACACTTACCCAGAGTGCCAGAGATAATATCCATCTTGTTCATGATGCCATCACGATCCCCTATACCGCCTCCCCGGGCACCGTACAGCCCCACTGCGTGAACTTCATCCACAAATGTGATGGCTCCGTATTCGTGTGCTATGTCACACAGCTCCTCCAGGGGGCAGACGGCGCCTGCAAGACATGAACACCTCAGAAGGACGGCCGACAAGGAAGAAGGAAACAAGAATTTCTAAGGACACGTCCTCCGACAAAAGCAGATAAGAGGCGAGGACAACACTCCTGCGTGACACTGGTTACACAGAAGAGGCAATAGTGGATTTCCCCTGTAATTTTACTTCCTTTACAATTTGCACGCGTTGAACCTCCGACCTGCGGGGTCACAGACATCGGCTTCTGATATTACATAAGACACCCGATATACTGGCGCACTACCTACGCTTAACACAGAATTACGGTACCTGCACGCGGCAGTTAGGGCTACTTTCACACTAGCGGCAGCCTTCTCTGGCAGGCTGTTCATTGACTATAATGGGGGTGGGCCGAGTTCCGGCGGCAGCCCGGAAAACTTGCTGAGAGGCGACCAGAATAAAACTACATGTAGTAGTTTTATTCCGGCCGCCTCTCGCCACGTTTGCCGTGCTGCCGCTGGTACTCCAGACCGCCCCTATTATAGTCAATGGGGCCAGAGCAGACCTCCGGCAGCACGCGCGCACTAGCGGCAGCACGGATCGAGCAGGGTGTTCACCCGCCAGAACAGCCTGCCATTAGTGTGAAACTAGCCTTATGCAGTTTTTGCACCAGAATCCTCATGTGTTACACAACCAATTGATGCTAGGGATGAGCGAATATCATATTTTGAAGTTCGTGTTGTGGTATTTACTGAATTGTGTTATGGATTCCGTTACCACGGACCATAACGCAATTCTATGACGGAATACCTTTAGAGGCATTTTATCATAATGGAGTCTATGGACTGCATAACGGAGAGGACTCCAGCATAACGTAAACGGGACGGATCCGTTATGCAGCCTATAGACTTCTATTATGACGGAATAAATAACAGAATGCCTCTAAAGGCATTCCGTCATGGAATTGCGTTATGGTCCGTGGTAACAGAATCCATAACACAAATCAGTAAATACCACAACACAAACTTCAAAATAAGAAATTCGCTCATCCCTAATTGATGCAATCAGTGGAGAGAGGGTCTGCTCCACAAGCTTCCTCTGGATATGAACTGTGTTCTTATCAATTGGCAGCAAGCAGAGGTCTTGAAAATAGCGATTAAATAGAAGCCAACAGAAAGTTGCCGGCCTTTACGTTTTGCTGCGCATACTGACCATCCATGGAGTGGACCGTTTCAAAAGCCACGATCTTCGGGATGGAGGGGTCGGAGTTCTTCAGCAGCTCCCGGAGATGAGCGGCGTCGTTGTGCCGGAAGACGTATTTAGGCACACGGCTGTTCCGGATCCCCTGGATCATAGAGGCATGGTTCCCAGCGTCAGAGTAGATCTCACAGCCTGGAAGATCAGGGACGACATTCAATAAAATCCTAGACACACAAACAGGCCGACTGCAGTCTATTGCCCCCTGTTATCAGCCATTTCAGGGGAGAGGATGACTGTAGGACAGGAGAATACAGTCTATTGCCCCCTGTTATCAGCCATTTCAGGGGAGAGGATGACTGTAGGACAGGAGAATACAGTCTATTGCTCCCTGTTATCAGCCATTTCAGGGGAGAGGATGACTGTAGGACAGGAGAATACAGTCTATTGCCCCCTGTTATCAGCCATTTCAGGGGAGAGGATGACTGTAGGACAGGAGAATACAGTCTATTGCCCCCTGTTATCAGCCATGTCAGGGGAGAGGATGACTGTAGGACAGGAGAATACAGTCTATTGCTCCCTGTTATCAGCCATTTCAGAGGAGAGGATGACTGTAGGACAGGAGAATACAATCTATTGCCCCCTGTTATCGGCCATTATAGGGGAGAGGATGACTGTAGGACAGGAGAATACAGTCTATTGCTCCCTGTTATCAGCCATTTCAGGGGAGAGGATGACTGTAGGACAGGAGAATACAATCTATTGCCTCCTGTTATCAGCCATTTCAGGGGAGAGGATGACTGTAGGACAGGAGAATACAGTCTATTGCTCCCTGTTATCAGCCATTTCAGGGGAGAGGATGACTGTAGGACAGGAGAATACAGTCTATTGCCCCCTGTTATCAGCCATTTCAGGGAGAGGATGACTGTAGGACAGGAGAATACAGTCTATTGCCCCCTGTTATCAGCCATTTCAGGGGAGAGGATGACTGTAGGACAGGAGAATACAGTCTGTTGCCCCTGTTATCAGCCATTTCAGGGGAGAGGATGACTGTAGGACTGGAGAATACAGTCTATTGCACCCTGTTATCAGCCATTTCAGGGAGAGGATGACTGTAGGACAGGAGAATACAGTCTATTGCCTCCTGTTATCAGACATTTCAGGGGAGAGGATGACTGTAGGACAGGAGAATACAATCTATTGCTCCCTGTTATCAGCCATTTCAGGGGAGAGGATGACTGTAGGACAGGAGAATACAGTCTATTGCCCCCTGTTATCAGCCATTTCAGGAGAGAGGATGACTGTAGGACAGGAGAATACAGTCTATTGCCCCCTGTTATCAGCCATTTCAGAGGAGAGGATGACTGTAGGACAGGAGAATACAGTCTATTGCCCCCTGTTATCAGCCATTTCAGAGGAGAGGATGACTGTAGGACAGGAGAATACAGTCTATTGCCCCTGTTATCAGCCATTTCAGGGGAGAGGATGACTGTAGGACAGGAGAATACAGTCTATTACCCCCTGTTATCAGCCATTTCAGGGGAGGGGATGATTGTAGGACAGGAGAATACAGTCTATTGCTCCCTGTTATCAGCCATTTCAGGGGAGAGGATGACTGTAGGACAGGACAATACAGTCTATTGCCCCCTGTTATCAGCCATTTCAGGGGAGAGGATGACTGTAGGACAGGAGAATACAATCTATTGCCTCCTGTTATCAGCCATTTCAGGGGAGAGGATGACTGTAGGACAGGAGAATACAGTCTATTGCTCCTTGTTATCAGCCATTTCAGGGGAGAGGATGACTGTAGGACTGGAGAATACAGTCTATTGCCCCCTGTTATCAGACATTTCAGGGGAGAGGATGACTGTAGGACAGGAGAATACAGTCTATTGCCCCTGTTATCAGCCATTTCAGGGGAGAGGATGACTGTAGGACAGGAGAATACAGTCTATTGCCCCTGTTATCAGCCATTTCAGGGAGAGGATGACTGTAGGACAGGAGAATACAGTCTATTGCCTCCTGTTATCAGCCATTTCAGGGAGAGGATGACTGTAGGACAGGAGAATACAGTCTATTGCCCCCTGTTATCAGCCATTTCAGGGGAGAGGATGACTGTAGGACAGGAGAATACAGTCTATTGCCTCCTGTTATCAGCCATTTCAGGGAGAGGATGACTGTAGGACAGGAGAATACAGTCTATTGCTCCCTGTTATCAGCCATTTCAGGGAGAGGATGACTGTAGGACAGGAGAATACAATCTATTGCTCCCTGTTATCAGCCATTACAGGGAGAGGATGACTGTAGGACAGGAGAATACAGCCTATTGCCCCTGTTATCAGCCATTTCAGGGGAGAGGATGACTGTAGGACAGGAGAATACAGTCTATTGCCCCTGTTATCAGCCATTTCAGGGAGAGGATGACTGTAGGACAGGAGAATACAGTCTATTGCCCCCTGTTATCAGCCATTTCAGGGAGAGGATGACTGTAGGACAGGAGAATACAGTCTATTGCCCCCTGTTATCAGCCATTTCAGGGGAGAGGATGACTGTAGGACAGGAGAATACAGTCTATTGCTCCCTGTTATCAGCCATTACAGGGGAGAGGATGACTGTAGGACAGGAGAATACAGTCTATTGCCCCTGTTATCAGCCATTTCAGGGGAGAGGATGACTGTAGGACAGGAGAATACAGTCTATTGCTCCCTGTTATCAGCCATTTCAGGGAGAGGATGATTGTAGGACAGGAGAATACAGTCTATTGCCCCTGTTATCAGCCATTTCAGAGGAGAGGATGACTGTAGGACAGGAGAATACAGTCTATTGCTCCCTGTTATCAGCCATTTCAGGGAGAGGATGACTGTAGGACAGCAGAATACAGTCTATTGCCCCCTGTTATCCAGCCATTTCAGGGGAGAGGATGACTGTAGGACAGGAGAATACAGTCTATTGCCCCCTGTTATCAGCCATTTCAGGGGAGAGGATGACTGTAGGACAGGAGAATACAGTCTATTGCTCCCTGTTATCAGCCATTTCAGAGGAGAGGATGACTGTAGGAAGGGAGAATACAGTCTATTGCCCCCTGTTATCAGCCATTTCAGGGGAGGGGATGACTGTAGGACAGGAGAATACAGTCTATTGCCCCCTGTTATCAGCCATTTCAGGGGAGAGGATGACTGTAGGACAGGAGAATACAATCTATTGTTTCCTGTTATCAGCCATTTCAGGGGAGAGGATGACTGTAGGACAGGAGAATACAGTCTATTGCCCCCTGTTATCAGCCATTTCAGGGGAGAGGAAGACTGTAGGACAGGAGAATACAGTCTATTGCCCCCTGTTGTCAGCTATTTCAGGGGGGAGGATGACTGTAGGACAGGAGAATACAGTCTATTGCCCCCTGTTATCAGCCATTTCAGGGGAGAGGATGACTGTAGGACAGGAGAAAACAGTCTATTGCCCCCTGTTATCAGCCATTTCAGGGGAGAGGATGACTGTAGGACAGGAGAATACAGTCTATTGCCCCCTGTTATCAGCCATTTCAGGGGAGAGGATGACTGTAGGACAGGAGAATACAGTCTATTGCCCCCTGTTATCAGCCATTTCAGGGAGGGGATGACTGTAGGACAGGAGAATACAGTCTATTGCCCCCTGTTATCAGCCATTTCAGGGAGAGGATGACTGTAGGACAGGAGAATACAATCTATTGCCCCTGTTATCAGCCATTTCAGGGAGAGGATGACTGTAAGACAGGAGAATACAGTCTATTGCCCCCTGTTATCAGCCATTTCAGGGGAGAGGATGACTGTAGGACAGGAGAATACAATCTATTGCCCCCTGTTATCAGCCATGTCAGGGGGGAGGATGACTGTAGGACAGGAGAATACAGTCTATTGCCCCCTGTTATCAGCCATTTCAGGGGAGAGGATGACTGTAGGACAGGAGAATACAGTCTATTGCTCCCTGTTATCAGCCATTTCAGGGAGAGGATGACTGTAGGACAGGAGAATACACTGACACAGCTGGCACTTTAGTAGTTAAATGATAGCGGTCACTTACCGGGCAACATTTTCGCCAGTGTAAAGAGCGTGGAGTCATTCGCCACAAAACACGAGGAGAACAGCAGAGCGGCGTCTTTACCGTGCAGATCGGCCAATTCATGCTCCAGATCCACATGGAATTTACTGGTCCCCGAGATGTTCCTGGTGCCGCCCGCACCGGCCCCATGCTGTTTCAGGGTCTCCCTGTACGGAGAGGTGAGAGGTTAAGGGGAGGAGCCTTTTAATTTCATTTAAAATGGAAGTTCATAAAGCAAGCGGTTGGGTAAGATCTGACAGATTTTATGTAATGATTTGCATAACCGGGATGTCGTCACCGAGGCGGATTCACCTCCCACCTTCTTCCTCATTATGTTACTAGTGAAGTGTTGGGCAAACAATATAAATGACTAAAACAAACCGACGCCATCAGATGATGAGGGTGGTAGTTACACAACAGCTGGAGAGGGCTGAACTTTTACTCATTTTGTGGTGACAACCAACATGGCCGCCACTCCGGGAGTCCTGCATATTATCGCCTCTAACCTATTGCTTCCCAGTTACTGTGAGACTACAACTCCCAGCATGCCCTGACAGCTGCAGGTTAAAGAACATTTTTATTGGCAGAAATATGACCACCATTCCGAGAGTCCTGAAAGGCAGCGAGACCCCCTGCCTCTCATCCGGACCTGGAAAAGCTGGGTGACATCCACTGTAACGGCAGCCATATTGGTTGTCACCCAACTCTCCAAGAAACAGAAGTCAATGAACGGCTGAAGAGGCCGACTAACCAGCTGGGGTAGAGTCTATGGTCAGCGCAGAAGGCGGGAGCAGCGCTCATGGTGCACGGGGTAATAGTAAGGAATGAGGGACCCCGCAGTGGAGCCCCCGCCTCCATCTTGCCACAAAGGGCCATTTAGAGTAAATCTGGTCTTATCCCCGGATCAGGAGGTCGTGGTCTAATCCGCTCGGAGGCGGCCGAAGACGGGAGCAGCAAATCCACAGGAAAAATGTGTAACAAGCAGGAAGGTGGGAGCAAGGACGTGAGCGACTGGTGGAAGGGGGTCAGTATGTGCCACCTCGCTACACCCCGTACAGACACGCAGCGTCCCTCCCATCAGAAGGGCAAGGGCTCTTGCACACGACCGTATTTTCTTTCCGCTTCCGTTCAGTTTTTTGTGCAGCGCCATTTACTTCAATGGGGCTGTAGAAAATACGGAAGTTACTCCGTGTGCATTCTGTTTGTCCGCATGGCCGTTCTGCAAAAAAGTAGTGCATGTCCTATTATTGTCCGCAAATCACGGTCCGAGGACCCAATTAAGTCAATGGGTCTGCAAAAAATACGGAACACATCTGTATTTCGCGGATCCATACCGTAGAAATGCTATGCCCAGCCCATATTGCTCATGTGTTTGGTGATTAATAAGTTACGGTTTCCCAACCGCAAAAAATGGATCGCATACGGAAACCATGCGGATATGTTTTATGGAATAAAAAAAAATAAAAAACTCAGATGCAGAACAGATCCGTGAAAAACGGGCCGCAAAACAAACAAGGGATGATCGGGGGTCCAGATTTCTGGAGATATTTAAAGCGGACATGATAGAAAATACTAGGCAACTGCTTAAAGGGTAACTCCCCCACACAGGAGCTGGATGTGAAGCCCAAGAAATCAGTCCCCGTGTCGCGGGAAGTTGCTCTTTAAGCAGTTTTCTGACCCATTTTAGCTGCAGAGTGGCGCTTAGGTCACACCGCTGATAATAGGACACTTCACATAAACGCGGCTTTCATCTCAAGTAATTCACATATTCGGAGCAGGGAGGAGACGGCAAACAATGCTTAAGAGGACGTTACCCAACCACGGGGGAGGGCGAGGACTGAAAGACGAGAGGCAATTACAAGATGCAGCGAGAACGACCCAGTTCCAGGGGCCCCGGGCAGATATAGGTCAGGACACAATCACGTCGTTAGCTCCCCTTTATCCGATGTGAATGGAGGAAATATAACGCGGACGTGTGCGGCTCAGGACAGCGGTGTTACGTGGCCCACGGGTAATCGGCCTACATCTATGCAGAACACAGTCCGGTCACCGTTCCGGTTTTCTAGGAAAGGTTTTGCCGTCACCCGGCTTTTCTGGGCTCCTGAACAGTAAACCTAGCGACTTCCTGCGGCGAGACCTCACTCGTGTATCTAGGTTCCATATAGGCTCGCCTCTCAGGATTCTAGGAAAGCTGGGTAATGATCACTGTGGGGGCCCAAGATGGCCGACACCCAGCTTTACAGGGATCAGATAAGCAAGGCACTCACATGACGGCTCCCACCACTTTGGGGTGGCGGCTCATCCCCAGGTAGTCGTTGCTGCACCAGACCGAGACCGTCTTCTTACTGATCAGAGAGTCCGAATAGTCGTCGGCCATGGGAAACACCTGAGCGCGGCGGTTGACGGTTTTGAAGACGCGGTAGGTGTGGTCGCTCTTCTTTTCCTCAATTTTCTTTTCAAAGAAGGTGTCGTATTGGAAAGTGCGCACGGCTGCAAGAAAAACGGGGGAATATTACACAATCCATGGGGAAATCAATGTTTTATCTCAAGCTAAAAACTCCCCGTATAGCCGCGCCCACCGCGACCGTCGGCATGCCGGGCTCTATAATTGAGGAGCTGGTTAGATGAATCACCGAGCATGTCGTGTTAATACCGATGGAACCGGTTTAACAGCTGAAGGATTTCCAACTGCAGTGTAAAGCATGGTGGTTTTCATCCTGGTTGCATGATTTGTTATTTAACAGTGTAAGAGGATGCCTAGCATACATGACAGGAGGAGGAGCAGTGATGTGTAGGCAAACAGCTATGACCCTGGATGCCTCCACAACAACCAGAGTGAAAACCTCCATTTCTTACACTGAAAATATGAAAAAAAAAAAAAAAAAAAAAAAAAGGATAATTACCGAAAAACCCAAGTCATTTCTGAGAGACTGCTGCGGCCGGGGCAGAGCTGGGACACTTACACTTTGGCATATTATCCTGAAGGAGATGAGACACCAGCTCCGGCTTCTGGAATTGCTCCAGGACTCCCATCATCCTCCTCTGCGGCTTTGGCTCAAACATGGTCGGCTCCACTGCAGGCGACGAATTCACACCTGAAATACAGAAATGTTTGTCAAATAAAAGCTAATCCAGTGACAAGAATAGAATGCGAGAGCCGAACCCATGGCGGTGGGGTGGAGGATTCCCATATTGTTGTCCGTCTGGTTGGAACTTCCTTATAAGAAGGGAGCGACTGAGTAAAGAGAGCAGCACCGGTGACGGGAGTAGTAATGGCAGCCATCTCTTTCTGGGAAAGCTGGGTGACAAGTAGTGGCAGGGTAGATTAGCGCAGGTCCGTACCTGTCCTCAGGGTCTCGTGCACGTCCTCCTGTAAGGCGAGGCTGGCCTTGCGGAAGACGCTGCTGTTCTCCTGACTCAGCTGTGCCGCCAGGAAGGGGCATTTAGAGGCGCTCGGGCTGCTGCTGGCGGCTCCAACATGGTCGGCTGGCGCCTGAGACGCGGTGGAGGGGACGAGCACTGCCGGAGGTGCAGGATCTGGAGAAAAGAAACAGATATTAATATTGTATATAAAGGAGCCGATACACGAGGCGTGAGCGTAGAGACCCCCCCACCCATCATACAGGGCTGAGATACTAGAGGTGTGAGCGTAGAGACCCCCACCACCCATCATACAGGGCCGAGATACGAGGTGTGAGCACAGAGACCCCCCACCCATCATACAGGGCTGAGATACGAGGTGTGAGCACAGAGACCCCCCACCCATCATACAGGGCTGAGATACTAGAGGTGTGAGCGTAGAGACCCCCCCACCCATCATACAGGGCTGAGATACTAGAGGTGTGAGCACAGAGACCGCCCAACCATTATACAGGGCTGAGATACGAGGTGTGAGCACAGAGACCCCCCACCCATCATACAGGGCTGAGATACTAGAGGTGTGAGCGTAGAGACCCCCCCACCCATCATACAGGGCTGAGATACTAGAGGTGTGAGCACAGAGACCGCCCAACCATTATACAGGGCTGAGATACGAGGTGTGAGCACAGAGACCCCCCCACCCATCATACAGGGCTGAGATACTAGAGGTGTGAGCACAGAGACCGCCCAACCATTATACAGGGCTGAGATACGAGGTGTGAGCACAGAGACCCCCCCACCCATCATACAGGGCTGAGATACTAGAGGTGTGAGTGTAGAGACCCCCACCCATCATACAGGGCTGAGATACTAGAGGTGTGAGCGCAGAGACCCCCCACCCATCATACAGGGCTGAGATACTAGAGGTGTGAGCACAGAGACCCCCACCCATCATACAGGGCTGAGATACGAGGTGTGAGCACAGAGACCCCCACCCATCATACAGGGCTGAGATACTAGAGGTGTGAGCGTAGAGACCCCCACCCATCATACAGGGCTGAGATACTAGAGGTGTGAGCACAGAGACCCCCACCCATCATACAGGGCTGAGATACTAGAGGTGTGAGCGCAGAGACCCCCACCCATCATACAGGGCTGAGATACTAGAGGTGTGAGCACAGAGACCGCCCACCCATCATACAGGGCTGAGATACTGAGGTGTGAGCACAGAGACCCCCACCCATCATACAGGGCTGAGATACTAGAGGTGTGAGCACAGAGACCGCCCAACCATTATACAGGGCTGAGATACGAGGTGTGAGCACAGAGACCCCCCCACCCATCATACAGGGCTGAGATACTAGAGGTGTGAGTGTAGAGACCCCCCCACCCATCATACAGGGCTGAGATACTAGAGGTGTGAGCGTAGAGACCCCCACCACCCATCATACAGGGCTGAGATACGAGGTGTGAGCACAGAGACCCCCACCCACCATACAGGGCTGAGATACGAGGTGTGAGCACAGAGACCCCCACCCATCATACAGGGCTGAGATACTAGAGGTGTGAGCGTAGAGACCCCCCACCCATCATACAGGGCTGAGATACTGAGGTGTGAGCACAGAGACCCCCACCCATCATACAGGGCTGAGATACGAGGTGTGAGCACAGAGACCCCCCACCCATCATACAGGGCTGAGATACTAGAGGTGTGAGCGTAGAGACCCCCCCACCCATCATACAGGGCTGAGATACGAGGCGTGAGCACAGAGACCGCCCAACCATCATACAGGGCTGAGATACGAGGTGTGAGCACAGAGACCCCCCCACCCATCATACAGGGCTGAGATACTAGAGGTGTGAGCACAGAGACCCCCACCCATCATACAGGGCTGAGATACGAGGCGTGAGCACAGAGACCCCCCACCCATCATACAGGGCTGAGATACGAGGCGTGAGCACAGAGACCCCCACCCATCATACAGGGCTGGGATACTAGAGGTGTGAGCACAGAGACCGCCCAACCATTATACAGGGCTGAGATACTAGAGGTGTGAGCGTAGAGACCCCCACCCATCATACAGGGCTGAGATACTAGAGGTGTGAGCACAGAGACCGCCCAACCATTATACAGGGCTGAGATACGAGGTGTGAGCACAGAGACCCCCCCACCCATCATACAGGGCTGAGATACTAGAGGTGTGAGTGTAGAGACCCCCCCACCCATCATACAGGACTGAGATACTAGAGGTGTGAGCGTAGAGACCCCCCACCCATCATACAGGGCTGAGATACTAGAGGTGTGAGCGTAGAGACCCCCCCACCCATCATACAGGACTGAGATACTAGAGGTGTGAGCGTAGAGACCCCCCCACCCATCATACAGGACTGAGATACGAGGCGTGAGCACAGAGACCCCCCCACCCATCATACAGGGCTGAGATACTAGAGGTGTGAGCGTAGAGACCCCCCCACCCATCATACAGGACTGAGATACTAGAGGTGTGAGCGTAGAGACCCCCCACCCATCATACAGGGCTGAGATACGAGGTGTGAGCACAGAGACCCCCCACCCATCATACAGGGCTGAGATATGAGGTGTGAGTGTAGAGACCCCCCACCCATCACACAAGGCTGAGATACGAGGTGTGAGCACAGAGACCCCCCACCCATCATACAGGGCTGAGATACGAGGTGTGAGCACAGAGACCCCCCACCCATCATACAGGGCTGAGATACAGAGGTGTGAGCACAGAGACCCCCACCCATCATACAGGGCTGAGATACGAGGTGTGAGCAGAGACCCCCACCCATCACACAGGGCTGAGATACGAGGTGTGAGCACAGAGACCCCCCCACCCATCATACAGGGCTGAGATACTAGAGGTGTGAGCACAGAGATCCCCCATCCATCATACAGGGCTGAGATACTAGAGGTGTGAGCGCAGAGACCCCCACCCATCATACAGGGCGGAGATACTAGAGGTGTGAGCACAGAGACCCCCACCCATCATACAGGACTGAGATACGAGGTGTGAGCACAGAGACCCCCCATCCATCATACAGGGCTGAGATACGAGGCGTGAGCGTAGAGACCCCCCACCCATCATACAGGGCTGAGATACGAGGCGTGAGCGCAGAGACCCCCACCCATCATACAGGGCTGAGATACTGAGGCGTGAGCGTAGAGACCCCCACCCATCATACAGGGCTGAGATACGAGGCGTGAGCGTAGAGACCCCCACCCATCATACAGGGCTGAGATACTAGGCGTGAGCACAGAGACCCCCACCCATCATACAGGGCTGAGATACGAGGCGTGAGCACAGAGACCCCCACCCATCATACAGGGCTGAGATACGAGGCGTGAGCGTAGAGACCCCCCCACCCACCATACAGGGCTGAGATACGAGGCGTGAGCACAGAGACCCCCACCCATCATACAGGGCTGAGATACGAGGCGTGAGCGCAGAGACCCCCACCCATCATACAGGGCTGAGATACGAGGCGTGAGCACAGAGACTCCCCACCCACCATACAGGACTGATATACGAGGTGTGAGCACAGAGACCCCCACCCATCATACAGGGCTGAGATACGAGGTGTGAGCGTAGAGACCCCCACCCATCCATACAGGGCTGAGATACGAGGCGTGAGCACAGAGACCCCCACCCATCATACAGGGCTGAGATACGAGGCGTGAGCGTAGAGACCCCCCCACCCATCATACAGGGCTGAGATACGAGGCGTGAGCACAGAGACTCCCCACCCACCATACAGGACTGATATACTAGAGGTATGAGTGCAGAGACCCCCCCACCCATCATACAGGACTGATATACTAGAGGTGTGAGTGCAGAGACCCCCACCCATCATACAGGGCTGAGATACGAGGTGTGAGCACAGAGACCCCCCACCCATCATACAGGGCTGAGATACGAGGTGTGAGCACAGAGACCCCCCACCCATCATACAGGGCTGAGATACGAGGTGTGAGTGTAGAGACCCCCACCCATCATACAGGGCTAAGATACTAGAGGTGTGAGTGCAGAGACCCCCACCCATCATACAGGACTGAGATACGAGGTGTGAGCACAGAGACCCCCCACCCATCATACAGGGCGGAGATACTAGAGGTGTGAGTGCAGAGACCCCCCACCCATCACCGAGCTGCTGACACCACGTTCAGATTAAGGACAGAATCACCGACCCCGAGAACTTAGTTCACCCCGGGATCACAGAGTTCATAGATTAGACTGATCTGGAGCCAAGAGCTGCCGATCCTGGAACACCGCCCCGGGCACGAGTCCAGGAGGCAGCACTGGCCCCATGACAAGGAGTACAAACTCCGCTCACCCTGCACAGGGATTGCAACAAAGTGCCGGACTATCAGATGCTGGATTACATTTTGTTTTAATACAGACATTCTTTAATTCACCATCCGACAATCCAGAAAGTCCGATAGTCCAGCACAGAATTGCGCTTTACCCGATCACAGAAAACGGAGCAGAGAACACACGCGGCAATGTCTGGAAGTGACTGCAGCTGGTCCGTATTATTCCTTCCTTTGAAGGATACTGGGTTATTCCAGATTATCAGGGGCCCGTTATAGGAGTATTACTATGACTGTTACTCAGTGGGGGGGCATACTGCAAGTCAGGTGGCTGTGTAACCTTTGTTCGCTTTCTTGTGACGTCCGGGGATAATCCACTGGTGACGCCGCTTATCACCCTCATTTACTTCTGTGTCAGAGTTTAGTTCGATGGTTGGGAAGGGCGAGAACATTCCAGGAGTCCAAGGCCGCGGTCATATAGACGGCGCACGGTGAAGGACGGGGATCTGAATAATTGGGACAGACGCCAACAACACGCCCCAGTGTCGCCCTGCGGACAGATATGGGGACGGAGGCCCCCTTAAAGGTCCTCAGAGGCTGCAGCAAAGGGTCGCTGAGCCAATGAGGATTTCTCAGGGCACAGGTGGGCATCTGGACCCCCACCGGAGTTTGCAGTTACGAGAAGATATTAGGGAACTACTACCCTCACTTTCCCCTAACATGCCTTGGACACACACTGGACTCTGCCGGATCTTACTCTGGTTGCTGCTGGACGTCTCCTTGGTCTCCTGGTGGCGCGCGGCCGAGGTGCTCAGCTGGGCGCTGGACAGGGGTCTGGGCGCCATCATCACAGGGCAGTTCTGGGCGTAAGAGATCAGAGACTTCCCAGCTTTCTGCAAGAAGGTCTGCGAGACCCTGGCGAGGAAAGGGCAGCGGCGGACGATGGCCTCCATCATGGGCACTGGATCTACACGGAAACACGACGACCAGGATCAGCACCGTAACAAAACCCACAAAATCATCAAACCGAGAAAGCAAAGGTTAACCAGCGCATACAGAAGAATTTAGGTCTTTTTAACCTCTGCTTGCTGTCAGTGAAAGAAAACATTCAGTATTATAAGCCATCCTGACCTATGCTTCTCACAGCTCAGGGTCTGTTACAGTTGCATCCAGTCTAAACGATCTATGTGCTAATACACCAACAGACCAAAAGTTCTATCCTGATCACTTGTTACAACGTATCAGTCTGGAGTCCTGGCTCCACTGGATACAAATGTAGCAAACCCTCAGCCGTCAGATGTATTAGGTCAGAAGTTGAAAACGAAGAGTAAATAAAGACCATCATGTATTTTGGGTTGAGTCATTGCAGCTTGACACTTCCAAGGACCTCTCCTTACATCTTCTGACAACTAAAGGACTCGTCCGAGATTAACGGAATTAATTAGGGGTATCCACAGGCGCAGCCTCGTATACACAAGTAAGGCGACTCTCACACTGGCGCTATTCTTTCCCGGCATTGAGTTCCGTCCTCGGGGCTCAATACCGGAAAAAAACGCTTCAGTGATAACCTAATGTATTCTGAATGGAGAGAAATCGGTTCAGGATGCATCAGGATGTCTTCAGTTCAGTCACTGAACAGCGTTTTGGATGGAGAAAATAACGCAGCAAGCTGCGGTTTTATCTCCGTCCAAGATGCCGGAATGCCGGATCCAGCATTAATTTCCATAGCAATGTATTAGTGCTGGGTCCGGCAATAAAAATACCGCATTGACTGATCCGTTCTTCTAGTCTATGCATGCGCAGACCTTTAAAAATATGAAAAAATAAATAAACAAATACGTAACGGATCCGTTTCTCCGGATGACAACCGGAGAGACGGATCCGTTCTTGCAATGCATTTGTGAGACGGAATTCTGGCGCTCCCATGTACTGGAGAGATGCGGTCTGACCAGTATGACGGCTCTCCTAAATAAATACAAATACAACAGGGTAAAAAAAAAAAAACTAAATAAAAAAGGACAAAAACATTTATATTAAGAAATAGAAATAAATGAAAAAATAAGTAAACAAAAAATAGGAAATAACAAAAGTTATTCAAAAAATAAAAAAATGATTAAATAACAAAACGACACAAATAAATAAACAAAATGTATCATTACAATAAATACAACCTGTAGCCCCCCCCCAACCTGTGGAACCACAAGTCCCAGCACACAGCGGCGGGAGCGCCACAGGCGGCTGAGCCCGGGGTACACGGCAGACTCACAGTGTTCGGGGCCGGTGGTGTGCGGAGCGGTCGGTGCGGTCCGAGGTCTCCGTTCACTCCCTGGTGAAGCGGAGCAATGTCACCTGGTAATGAAGGCTTTTCCGGCTGCCCGCCGCTGATATTGGTGAGCGCTCACGTCCCACCTGCCTCACTGACCAATCCAGTTACAGTCTACAGATGACTGGCGTTCCCAGCAGCCAATCAGAGCACTACTTTAGTCCACCAATAAACGCCGCTGACGTCATCCTGCGCTCTGGAGTCCTTCATTCTGTTCACGCCCACTTCTTAAAGGGCGACACCTACGCGAGGACGGCTGCCGTTCTGCTCCCAGGGCCCGGCTTCAGAACATATTTTATCTGGGAAAAAAAAGAAAACGTTTCTTTTTCAGTGACAGGGTCCTGACATGGAAAGAGATACCTGCTGTGGATTAGCCAGAAAAGTGACAAATCTACTGCCAGTGTGGCAAGGTGAGGCGATTGCCTCAGGGGGCGCCAGGTAGGGACAACTGGGGGGTCAGCGGCAGGGTCATGGGCACTGAGAGCGTCCATTGTGTAGAAGTGCTTATTTCTGCATAGTCAACTGTATGACCGTCCTCTGGACCGCGAAACAGCTGAATGCTGCGGCAGGGCACACAGAGGCCGGCGCAGTGATGTCATCGCGCCGCCTGAGCCGGGAGCAGGTCTGTCCTGCATCGTATGATAGCCGCATGGAGGTGAGTATTTCAGTTTATTATTTATTTTTGGTAGCTGTTGGGCTGCCGTGGGGATGGGATCAGTTTGTAACTGGAGGAAGCACTATGGGGACATTGCGGATGCTGAAAAGGGGCATTTTTGTACTGGCACACATTATACAGGGGCCACTCTGGGGACATTCTGTCATGGTCCCTCCCATGACAGAGGTGAGAAGATCGGAGAGACTGGCGGCATGTGAGGGTATCTGACAGTCTCTTGCAGTGCTGTTGTTTGGTAATGACCACACCTCTTGTCAGGTGCAGCTTGTGATCATTACTGAGGCTATATTTCGTCCTGACTCACGCTGCTTACCATGTGGTTGATATTTCCTGCTGGAGTTGGGTAAGCTGGTTTGTTGTTCCTTTGGATCTCCTGCTCCTCCATTCTTCTTTAAGCTAAGTGCATTTTGTTGTTCGCTTTTGCGTGTTTTTGTCTAGGCCTCAAGGAGACGCTGGTTCCTTCATCTGGGAAGGAACCAGTAGTCTCATTGCCTGCCACCACTCCTAGGGCCTTCCAGGGTGTCCAGGGCTTAGGTTCCGGTGTATGAGTATTCCCACCTTCAGGGTCTACTCATACTGGCAGGAGTCAGGGAGAGGTCTAGAGATTCCTAGGAGGTCACCATCCCTCTTCCTTAGCTTTGAGGCCTAGATTCCTGTCTATTCCTTGTTCTGTTTTTTCCCCTCCACTATACCGTCATTTTGTTTGTGTCAGTGCAGCGATGGATTCTGTTTCTGCACTGGTCGATCATTGGCAGGGGTTGTCTTTGGAGGTGGCGGACCTCCGCACGGCCGTCTCGGAGTTTCAGAAACCACAGGGAAGCAGCAGCGGGAACCAGGCCTGCCCGGAACCTAAGGTCGCTCTCCCGGATAGGTTTTCTGGGGAAGTGACAACTTTATTCGGTTCAGGGAGTCGTGCAAATTATATTTTAGCCCACGTCCTAACTCTTCTGGGGACGAGAGTCAAAGAGTGGGGATTATTATTTCGCTACTGAAAGGTGACGCTCAGTCCTGGGCTTTTTCTTTGCCGGCCGGATCACAATTCCTTCGGGCGGTAGATTCATTTTTCAGAGCTCTAGGACTTATCTACGATGACCCAGATCGGGTATCCCTGGCCGAGAGCTACGGCAGGAAGAGCGCTCTGCGGAGTCCTATTGCTCTGAATTTAGGAGATGGGCTACGGATATGGAGTGGATTGACCCAGCTCTCTGTAGTCAATTCTGTCAAGGGTTATCCGAGAACCCGAAGGACGCCTTGGCATTTCACGAATAGCCAGAGTCATTGGAGACGGCCATGTCTTTGGCTATACGTATTGATAGACGCTAAGGGAGAGGTCTAAGGTTTCTCTCGCTCGGGACGCACTAACATATGGGGAGGCGGCCTCTTCCGACATTTTAGACGGTTGATAATATCACTAGTATAGAAGAGGGGAGAACACCAGAAGACATACAGAAAGAAATAGACAGGAATCTAGGCCTCAAAGCTAAGGAAGAGGGATGGTGACCTCCTAGGAATCTCTAGACCTCTCCCTGACTCCTGCCAGTATGAGTAGACCCTAAAGGTGGGAATACTCATACACCGGAACCTTAGCCCTGGAGACCCTGGAAAGCCCTAGGAGTGGTGGCAGGGAATGAGACTACTGGTTCTTTCCCAGGTGATGAAGGAACCAGCGTCTCCCTGAGGCCTAGACAACAACACACACGAGCGAACAACAAAATGCTAAACAAAATGCACTTAGCTTAAAGAAGAATGGAGGAGAAGGAGATCCAAAGGAACAACACACCAGCTCAACCAACTCCAGCAGGAAATATCAACCACATGGTAAGCAGTGTGAGTCAGAACTAAATAGAGCCTCAGTAATGATCACAAGCTGCACCTGACAAGAGGTGTGGTCATTATCAAACAACAGCACTGCAAGAGACTGTCAGATACCCTCACGTGCCGCCAGTCTCTCCGATCTTTTCACCCCTGTCATGGGAGGTACTGTGACACATTCGTTCTACTGGGGCACTAAAACAGTATTTTTTTGTACAGGCACACATTATAGGGGGAATTATTACTACAGAGGAACATGGTTACTAGTATCGGCACAATGGGGGCATTATTACTATAGGGGGCACTGTTAACACTGAGTGCACTCTGGCAGATAATTTTGGGAGGACTGTTACAGTGAGGCGCAAACTGGCACAGTATCTGCTTAGAACTATATATATAATATTTTTTGGTGGGGTGGGGGGCACTATGTTTACGGCACTATAACTGTCAGGGACACTATTTGCTGGGCACAGTTATTTTTTAGGGCACTGAGTGCCAATAATTACTGAAGGCGGTACTATCTGTGTAGTACAAGTATTTTCAAGAGGGGTTATCTGTTTCTGCAGTAAAGTATTGGGGAGCACAGTGGGCACAGTATTTGGGGGGGCAGGGTGGGGTAAAGATGGGGAGGATGATGGAAAAGTAGGAAACTAAGACGTCTGTCAAACTGCAAATACAAGAGATGCTGAAAGAAATCATCATGGCGGTCTGGTCCTGACGGAGAAGATGAGGAAAGAGAACGTCTACATTGGAGGAGATGTCACTGGATGTAAGAGCTGTATGTTCTCCAAGTATGTCTTTAACAGGACGCAGGGGCAGCTGTGGGGAGTCTAAAGATGGGGTGCAGGAAGAGGACACAGAGTCAGCTGTGGTGGGGGGGGGGATCTACAGATGGGACACAGGAAGAGGGCGCAGGGTCAGCTGTGGGGAGTGCACAGATGGGGCACAGGATCGCAGTGAGGGGGGTTGTACAGATGGGACACAGGAAGAGGGCGCAGGGTCAGCTGTGGGGAGTGCACAGATGGGGCACAGGATCGCAGTGAGGGGGTTGTACAGATGGGGCACAGGAAGAGGGCGCAGGGTCAGCTGTGAGGGAGTGCACAGATGGGGCACAGGAAGAGAGCAGGGTCAGCAGTGAGGGGGGTTGTACAGATGGGGCACAGGAAGAGGGCGCAGGGTCAGCAGTGAGGGGGGTTGTACAGATGGGGCACAGGAAGAGAGAGCAGGGTCAGCAGTGAGGGGGGTTGTACAGATGGGGCGCAGGGTCAGCAGTGAGGGGGGTTTGTACAGATGGGGCGCAGGGTCAGCAGTGAGGGGGTGTTGTACAGATGGGGCACAGGGTCAGCAGTGAGGGGGGTTGTACAGATGGGGTGCAGGAAGAGGGCGCAGGAGCAGCTGTCAGGAATGTCTGCATTAATGACAATGCAAAATTGTAGAGCAGCACCCACCAGATCTCTTTGGCCTCACGGAATGCAGCAGCCCACCTGGAGTCCTAGATCCGTAGAGCACCCTTATGTCCAATCCAAAAAACAAAAGCGTAGGCAGCATGTCCAGTGATAATCCCTTTATTGGGAAAAGCTTACATGTTCAAACGTGAAAAAAATGCTACGTTTCGGCTATGTCCAAGCCTTTGTCAAGCATGTCAAAGCATGCATTTTTACTTTTATTTGTTCTTTAACTTTATAGACTGACACCAGACTCGGTGGGGCGCTAGTCCTGCTGAGAAAGAGGCGCCGTGACACAAATATTCCTGCATTTGGGTCCCTGTCATTGTCATCACGGCCGCTCCGCTGTGTTCTCTTCTGGGTCTGAAGGATGGACCGGCTCCTGCAGCGACGCTAAAAGGCCTCGTCGTAGATTGGGGAGCTGCACCACCCACTGTGAAAAGGTGGCGGGCGGTCGTTAAGGAGTTAACATTGCAGTCTATGGCAGACGGTTGTAAATCTTTCCTGATCCATGTTACAAAAAAAGACCCAAAAGCCACATTGCGTCGAGTTCCTTTAGGAGACGCCATCTTTATTTTAAAAAGTTTCACAATAAATACAAACATTTCTTGTAGAAAAAGACACAAATGAATCAAACGTTCTGCTAAAAACAAATTAATACAAATGGGGGCCTATGGTTCCCACTGAATATATTTTAGTTTTTTCTATAAATACATATAAGCTTTCTGTTCTTTTGATTTTTCAGAACAGAAAAATAAAAAAATAAACGTTATTTTGAGCATCAATTACGATCAGTTCTTTTGTGTCACTTCCGTCAGAGATCAGTTATTTTTTGACGGGAGAAAATGTCTCGAGTACAAGTGACAAAAACTGATTCTCAAAATACCGGGTCGGTTTTTTGAATATTGTTTTTATTCTTTTGACGGATCAGAAGACCAGAAAGCTAAACGCAGGTGTGAACGAGCTCTAAAACGTATGCTAAACATACCGAATGTGAACGGTCCCTGAGAAACATTGTTACAAGGAAAAAGAGCAGAGGCCGGAGAAGGGACAGAAAGTTCTGGAAGAAAAAACTGAAACAACCTGAGAACTTTGTTGACCCTGGGGCCCGGGAGTTCATAGATTAGTCTGATCAGGAGCCAACGAACCTCCGGCCCCTGGCACTCCTCACTGGGTGTGATGCCAGGGGCACAATGTCTTCATCACGCAGGGATTATGAGCGTAGATGGCAGAACTCGGCTCACCCGGCACAGCGATTGCAACACAGGTGGAGTGTCGGCCTATCAGATGCCCCACCACAGCTGACCCTGCGCCCTCTACCTGCACCCCATCTGTAGACCCTTGCTCCCTCACTTCTGTCTAAAAAAAAAAACTGGGCTCACGTGTCCCAGAGAAAACACGAAGGGGGCGATGATTATAGTCACGCAAATGTTTTGCGTATTTTACAAAGTTGCCATGTAGTCTCAGACGACCAAGAGGCTTTGGCGCACGTTGTTTTTCCTGACCCATTGTTTCTTTAGAGACAGGATTTCTGTGAACTGCGTTGGACATTATACGGGTCAGGTTGGTCGTTTCACTTCTCAGGTCAGACATAATCACAGGTTATGTGAACGTCATCTGCGGCTGATATCTGATCTGTGAGAGCCAAGAAGAGGGTCGAGGAGGATAAAGCCTGAAAAGGCGGAGAACGGGAAACGTGAGACGACGCGTATTATACAACAGGTTATGTTAGCGGCAAGAGACTGATTTCAATAGGATTAAGGGACTTTCACACGGTCAGTATTTATGATGCAAAATATAGGAGTGCAGAAAATGTATCATGGAAAGATCTGGGTCTCTTCTGCTCTGACCCACTTCGGGTTTTAGCTCATAAGCACTGATCATGTGAACGTGGCCTTACAGGTCATCCAACACAAGCCTAGATTATGGCTCTGATCGGATACAAATTGATCAGAAATCTGGACAGGAAAATGCAGAAACATCACAGAGCGGATAAACAAAGGTCTAATATCAGGGAGCTTTAGTTAATAAGGTCACGTAATGATAACCCCCAACATCCCAGTCCAGTACAGCGCTCTGCATTCATTCACTTCAGCTTCTCATCCAGTAAGCACTGATTTCAGCCAACGTTATGGATCCCTCCTGTCACCTTCCATTCTGTGGATAATACCTTTCATCATCTTTTGAGATTCAGAGGGAATCTACATATACAATACTGATCCTCAGTTATATCCTGCATTATACTGCAGAGCTGCACTCACTATTCTGCTGCTGCAGTCACTGTGTACATACATTACTTATCCTGTACTGATCCTGAGTTACATCCTGTATTATACTCCAGAGCTGCACTCACTATTCTGCTGGTGGAGTCACTGTGTACATACATTACATTACTTATCCTGTACTGATCCTGAGTTACATCCTGTATTATACTCCAGAGCTGCACTCACTATTCTGCTGGTGCAGTCACTGTGTACATACATTACTTATCCTGTACTGATCCTGAGTTACATCCTGTATTATACTCCAGAGCTGCACTCACTATTCTGCTGGTGGAGTCACTGTGTACATACATTATTTATCCTGTACTGATCCTGAGTTACATCCTGTATTATACTCCAGAGCTGCACTCACTATTCTGCTGGTGCAGTCACTGTGTACATACATTACTTATCCTGTACTGATCCTGAGTTACATCCTGTATTATCCTCCAGAGCTGCACTCACTATTCTGCTGGTGCAGTCACTGTGTACATACATTACTTATCCTGTACTGATCCTGAGTTACATCCTGTATTATACTCCAGAGCTGCACTCACTATTCTGCTGGTGGAGTCACTGTGTACATACATTACTTATCCTGTACTGATCCTCAGTTACATCCTGTATTATACTCCAGAGCTGCACTCACTATTCTGCTGGTGGAGTCACTGTGTACATACATTACTTATCCTGTACTGATCCTGAGTTACATCCTGTATTATACTCCAGAGCTGCGCTCACTATTCTGCTGGTGTAGTCACTGTGTACATACATTACTTATCCTGTACTGATCCTGAGTTACATCCTGTATTATCCTCCAGAGCTGCACTCATTATTCTGCTGGTGCAGTCACTGTGTACATACATTACTTATCCTGTACTGATCCTGAGTTACATCCTGTATTATACTCCAGAGCTGCACTCACTATTCTGCTGGAGCAGTCACTGTGTACATACATTACTTATCCTGTACTGATCCTCAGTTACATCCTGTATTATACTCCAGAGCTGCACTCACTATTCTGCTGGTGGAGTCACTGTGTACATACATTACATTACTTATCCTGTACTGATCCTGTATTATACTCCAGAGCTGCACTCACTATTCTGCTGGTGGAGTCACTGTGTACATACATTACATTACTTATCCTGTACTAATCCTGAGTTACATCCTGTATTATACTCCAGAGCTGCACTCACTATTCTGTTGGAGAAGTAAAGCTCCAAAATATAATAAGATATTAGGGCGTGTTCATGTTGCCATTATTGACATACATTGTAGCAGTTTTGTGAAGATGACCCATTGCTCAGCAATTTCACTGTAATGATTGCAAAAAGCACGGGTCGCTTCGTCTTGCAGACATCTTGCAGCAGTAGATGTTATAATTATGCGGCATTATAACTGTACACTGTGTACCCCCCTCCCCCGTGTATAATAATAAGCATCTTCTTGATGGAAATCAGCGCCTCATGACGCCGTCACGGGATTACTATTTGCCGTTGCTCCCGGCCTGTAATATTTATACAGTGTACGATATCTGGAGCACAGTTAAAGGGAAACTCCACAAAAATCAGAAGGTTCTGGTAACCACTAAAGTCTGATATGCCGCTGAGAAATCCCATACTGATATATCTAGACTGGCAAGAAGTTGCTGTTGACTGATCTAGAATCCAATAGGGTATTAGCAGATATCTGTGAAGAGCGATGTCCGGGGTGTTCACACAGAAAGCCAGAACTTCAATCTAAGTAAAACCATAAGTTCTGTCAGAAGTAGCTAACCTACTTGTTGGTGGTTTCCAGATACCCATTTTTAATACAAAGGTTAAACAACAATAAGGTAACATGGTAATAAAGATATCACACAGATATCACACGACACAGAGCGCTATCCACACAGGTCCCTCTCTAGAACATGGACTCCAGTGGAGAAGGGGCGGCGGTCCTGACAATGTGACGTGGTCGCTCTGTAAGTGACATTTTATTATCACGCTCACAGCCTCGGGTCATTCACTAAAGGGGGGGGGGGGGGGCTAGAGGAAGAAGGGACAAAACAGGCAAATATCATAGTACAAGTCACTGTGACCCTCAGGTTCAAAAACATCTGAGAAATGTGAGAGGGGTGTAGGATATTGGGGTCCCCAGTGCAGGTCTGAACGCAACAGAAATTTGACTTTCGGAGGCATCCTGATGTGCAGTAAGGTACCACTGACATCTCTATTCGACGACGGGCTAAAAGTCAAAGGGGTAGAATGGGTGGTACATGAGAAGGGAGGCTGCGGACTGTTTGGAGTTAGTAATCCGGGACTCCACAATGTTATCTTAGGACTGTATGTATGTTCGGGGCACTGAAGTTATCTCGGCACTGTGTGGAGCTATCTGGGCACTGTGGGAGGCTATTTGGGCAAAGTATAGTGTTCATCTGGACACTGTATGAAGCTCAAACACACCAATAGCTGATCTCAGGGAGACCAGCCACAAAAACACCGCGGAGCCTCAGTTAAGAGTCTCAACACAGCATCCGAAGTGCAAAGCTCCCTGGGAAACAGGAATATACTAAATAAACATGGAGCCCCAGTTATGGGTCTACAACACAATGAAAGCCAGATATCCCTCAAAGGAAGGAAAACCGAGCAAAGGGGCGTCTCCATTACAGAGATCACCAAATCCACCATATTAAGTGGCCCCTATGTCAAGATCCCGCTTTTTACAGGCTTTAAGGATGCCTGTAAAAGCCTGTAAAAAAAAGCGGGATCTTGACATAGGGGCCACTTAATATGGTGGATTTGGTGATCTCTGTAATGGAGACTCCCCTTTGCTCGGTTTTCCTTCCTTTGAGGGATATCTGGCTTTCATTGTGTTGTAGACCCAATACTGGGGCTCCATGTTTATTTTGCATATTACTGTATGAGGCTGTCTGGGCACTGTTTGGTGTTATCCGAGTTCTGTGTGAAGCTGCCTGTGCACTGTATGGAATTATCTGGGCATTGTAGGCATCATCTGGGCAGTGTGTGGGCTATCTAGGCACAGTATAGTGTTATCAGAACACTGGGTTCACCTGGGCATTGTGTGAGGCTGTCTGGGCACTGTACGGTGTTATCTGTGCACTGTGTGAGGCTGTCTGGGCACTGTATGGCATTATTTGGTGTTATCTGGGCACTGTGTGAAGTGTATGGCACTATATGGCATCATCTGAGGATTGTATGGCATTATATGGGCACTGTGGGGCTATCTAGGCACAGTATAGTGTTATCAGGACACTGGGTTCATCTGTGCACTGTGTGAGGCTGTCTGGGCACTGTTTGTTATTATCTGGGCACTGTGTGGGGCTATCTGGGCAAAGTATAGTGTTATCTGGGCACTGTGTGAGGATGTCCAGGCACTGATTGACATTATCTGGGCACTGTGTGAGGCTGTCTGGGCACTGTATGGTGTTATCTGGGCACTGTGTGAGGCTGTCTGGGCACTGTATGGTGTTATCTGGGCACTGTGTGAGGCTGTCTGGGCACTGTATGGTGTTATCTGGGCACTGTGTGAGGCTGTCTGGGCCCTGTATGGCATTATTTGGTGTTATCTGGGCACTGTGTGAAGTGTATGGCACTATATGGCATCATCTGGGCATTGTATGGCATTATCTGGGCACTGTGTAGGGCTATCTAGGCACACTATTGTGTTATCGGTACACTGGGTTCATCTGGGCACTGTATGGCATTGTCTGGGCACTGGTGTTATCTGGGCACTGAGTGAGGCTATCTGGGCAAAGTATAGTGTTATCTGGGCACTGTGTGAGGCTGTCTGGGCACTGTATGGTGTTATCTTGGCACTGTGTGAGGCTGCCTGCATACTGTTTGACGTTGTATGGCATTATCTGGGCACTGTGTGAGGCTGTCTGGGCACTGTTTGGTGTTATCTGGGCACTGTGTGAGGCTGGCTGGGCACTATATGGCATCATCTGGGCATTGTATGGCATTTGGGCACTGTGTAGGGCTATAAAGGCACAGTATTGTGTTATCAGGACACTGGGTTCATCTAGGCACTGTATGGCATTATCTGGGCATTGTGTGGCATTATCTTGGCATTGTGTGGCTATCTGCGCACTGTGTGAGGCTGTCTGGGCACTGTAAGTGTTATCTGGGCACTGTGTGAGGTTGCCGGAAGACATGCCGCAATGCCGGATCCGGAATTATGCCCATTGAAGAGCATTAATCCGGATCCGGCATTAAGCTAAACGTCGATTCAGCGCATCGCCGGATCCGACGTTTAGGGCTGCGCATGCGCAGCAGACGTTCCGATCGGGGCCCCAGTGTAAGCTGGGGCTCCGATCGGTTACCATGGCAGCCAGGACGCTACTGGATTCCTGGCTGCCATGGTAAGTACAACGCAGCAGTGTACTTACCTGCGCTGAGGCCGCCGGGCGCTCCATTATGACATCACAGGTCCGGGCGGCACATTGATCTATGCGCCGCCCGGACCTGTGACGTCATTAAGGAGCACCCGGCCGCCGCAGCGCAGGTAAGTACACCGCTGCTGAGTACCATGGCAGTCAGGACTCCAGTAGCGTCCTGGCTGCCATGGTAACAGTGAAAGCATGTTGAAGACTGATCAGGAAACTGATCAGTCTTCAAATGCTCTCCGGCCACTTGCGTTCTGACGGATCCGGCGGGACGGAAGTGCCTGCCGGATCCTCAGAACGCAACTGTGAAAGAGCCCTTATCTATGCACTGTGTGAGGCTGTCTGGGCACTGTTTGGGCGTTATTTTGGCATTATCTGGGCACTGTATGCACTTTGTTGTTTTGTCTATATAGGAAAAATGGAGGCACACCGTGACACCCAGAGCTGAGCATCAGACGGCAGGGTTCTCAGGGTATTATAGTGTGACGGATTTCACTTCTGCTGCAGAAAATCCGAGGAAGAAATCCAAAGCTGAAACTGGGATCTCTGCTGTCTATCGGCTGCACTGAAATTCAGTGTAATAATCCAGTTATCACATGCAGGACCTGCAGAAATGCGCTGCACAGGGAGCCATCGGTCCCATACTTTATAGCTGGGTCTGCGCCTCCTCCTCCATGCTGGAACCTGCTCTTCTCACATCTAATCCACCTTCCAGTCTGAACCAGTAATCCCACTGTCCTGGAATCTGCCCCAGGCCCCAGGAATGACTGCTGTGTGTCTGAGCGAGGTCCCTGGAATGGCATTACTGTGTGATAGAGATCTGCAGCTGCAGGGCTGAATGCCGGAATGGCTGCCACTACTGATCTGCAGGCACCAAGGGCGGAATGTGGGCACTGTCATATAGAGACACAATGTCACAGAGGGACCTGACGTCACAGAGGAACCTGACATCAGAGACACAATGTCACAGAGGGACCTGATATCAGAGACACGATGTCACAGAGGGACCTGACATCAGAGACACGATGTCACAGAGGGACCTGACATCAGAGACACGATGTCACAGAGGGACCTGATATCAGAGACACGATGTCACAGAGGGACCTGACATCAGAGACACAATGTCACAGAGGGACCTGACATCAGAGACACGATGTCACAGAGGGACCTGATATCAGAGACATGATGTCACAGAGGGACCTGACATCAGAGACACGATGTCACAGAGGGACCTGACATCAGAGACACGATGTCACAGAGGGACCTGATATCAGAGACATGATGTCACAGAGGGACCTGACATCAGAGACATGATGTCACAGAGGGACCTGACATCACAGAGACATGATGTCACAGAGGGACCTGACATCAGAGACATGATGTCACAGAGGGACCTAACATCACAGAGACACGATGTCACAGAGGGACCTGATATCAGAGACACAATGTCACAGAGGGACCTGATATCAGAGACACAATGTCACAGAGGGACCTGATATCAGAGACACGATGTCACAGAGGGACCTGATATCAGAGACACGATGTCACAGAGGGACCTGATATCAGAGACACGATGTCACAGAGGGACCTGATATCAGAGACATGATGTCACAGAGACACAGAGGGACCTGACATCACAGAGACACGATGTCACAGAGGGACCTGACATCAGAGACATGATGTCACAGAGGGACCTGACATCACAGAGACATGATGTCACAGAGGGACCTGACATCAGAGACATGATGTCACAGAGGGACCTGACATCAGAGACATGATGTCACAGAGGGACCTGACAGACACGATGTCACAGAGGGACCTGACATCAGAGACATGATGTCACAGAGGGACCTGACATCACAGAGACATGATGTCACAGAGGGACCTGACATCACAGAGACATGATGTCACAGAGGGACCTGACATCACAGAGACACGATGTCACAGAGGGACCTGACATCACAGAGACATGATGTCACAGAGGGACCTGACATCACAGAGACACGATGTCACAGAGGGACCTGATATCAGAGACACGATGTCACAGAGGGACCTGATATCAGAGACACGATGTCACAGAGGAACCTGACATCACATACAGACATGATGTCACAGAGGGACCTGATATCAGAGACACGATGTCACAGAGGGACCTGACATCAGAGAGATGATGTCACAGAGGGACCTGATATCAGAGACACGATGTCACAGAGGGACCTGACATCAGAGACATGATGTCACAGAAGGACCTGACATCAGAGACATGATGTCACAGAGGGACCTGATATCAGAGACATGATGTCACAGAGGGACCTGATATCAGAGACATGATGTCACAGAGGGACCTGATATTAGAGACATGATGTCACAGAGGGACCTGACATCAGAGACATGATGTCACAGAGGGACCTAACATCACAGAGACATGATGTCACAGAGGGACCTGACATCACAGAGACATGATGTCACAGAGGGACCTGACATCACAGAGACATGATGTCACAGAGGTACCTGATATCACAGAGACATGATGTCACAGAGGGACCTGACATCAGAGACACGATGTCACAGAGGAACCTGACGTCACATACAGACATGATGTCACAGAGGGACCTGATATCACATACAGACATGATGTCACAGAAGGACCTGACATCAGAGACATGATGTCACAGAGGGACCTGACATCAGAGACATGATGTCACAGAGGGACCTGACATCAGAGACATGATGTCACAGAGGGACCTGACATCAGAGACATGATGTCACAGAGGGACCTGACATCACACACAGACATGATGTCACAGAGGGACCTGACATCACATACAGACACGATGTCACAGAGGGACTTGACATCAGAGACACGATGTCACAGAGGGACCTGACATCACATACAGACATGATGTCACAGAGGGACCTGACATCACATACAGACATGATGTCACAGAGGGACCTGATATCAGAGACACGATGTCACAGAGGGACCTGACATCACATACAGACATGATGTCACAGAAGGACCCGACATCACATAGGACCACGTCAGAGGTTTCCACTGGGGGGGGGGGGGTCACTAAGCCGGGACTAAGGGTTTTTGGCTGGAGATCGCTGACGGCTGAGGATCACATTGGGGGTCTCAACTCTTCGCAGCCAGAACCTGAGATGTCTCCACAATGTAATACATTCATATTGCTCAAAATCTGTCACAATGGCGGGAGGCGGCTTCCCTTTTCTCATACCACTAAAATGATGTAAAAATGTCTTGTTTTGCAATTTTAACAGTTCTGTGAGTTCCTGCTAAGAAGGGTCTTGTCCCCCCGCTTACTGCCATACTATCCCTTGTAGTGTCCATATTCCACAAAGCAAAGCCTGCCGAGGGTGTTACAATGTATCCAGTGCAGACAACCCTGGACCCTAGATGGCTACATTTTACCTGCACTGATACATTGTAACAAATGATCAGAAAAGGAGAGAGATTCGTGCTGCTGATGCGTTTAGATTACAGAATATTGTTTAGACTGGATACAACTGTCAAAACTCTTCAGGATGGGGCCCTCGTTTCCCAGGGCCCCCACATGCACCTTAATGCAGCTTTGTCTGACACATCTATATGGTTTTTTAGGCCCCATTCACACCTACCTATCGTCCATCAGGATTTGTAGCCACAGAGAGAAACCCAGAGGAGACTTACGATGGGCAGATTCGAGCCCCTTCCGTGTTTGGGACCGCTCCTGATTTGGCCTCCTCTTCTCATAGATCGTTATCTGTTTTTCAAGGTAATTGCGCTCTTATAATAGATGTGATGATAATAGTTATGTGGAAGGATAATGAGCTCCAGTGAGAAGGCCCAAGGATAATGATGGGTGTTCCAAGGCCGTTCCAGTCCAAGGATCTGGGAGGCTTTTACTGACAAGGGCGGCAGTGACCCGACCTGACACCGGGCGGCTCCGAAGGCTGAAGGAATCTTTATATTCTATTCTGCTGTGGATCGGACTGCAGGTGCAAAATCAGCAGCATTTTTTTTTTTAAAACTCCCTATAAATTACGTACAGAGGGTCATTTATTAATACAGGCGATTTATACATCACCGCACAAGTCCACAGCAATTCAGCCCAAGGGGATGGAGGGGTCCGGGGGAGAGGAGGGGAGACGGAGGGGTCCGGGGAGAGGAGGGGAGACGGAGGGGTCCGGGAGAGGAGGGGAGACGGAGGGGTCCAGGGGAGAGGAGGGGAGACGGAGGGGTCCGGGGAGAGGAGGGGAGACGGAGGGGTCCGGGGAGAGGAGGGGAGACGGAGGGGTCCGGGGAGAGGAGGGGAGACGGAGGGGTCCGGGGGAGAGGAGGGGAGACGGAGGGGTCCGGGGAAGAGTAGAGGAGACAGAGGGGTCCGGGGGAGAGGAGGGGAGACGGAGGGGTCCGGGGGAGAGGAGGAGACAGAGGGGTCCAGGGAGAGGAGGGAGACGGAGGGGTCCGGGGAGAGGAGGGGAGACGGAGGGGTCCAGGGAGAGGAGGAGAGACGGAGGGGTCCGGGGAAGAGTAGAGGAGACAGAGGGGTCCGGGGGAGAGGAGGGGAGGCAGAGAGGTCCGGGGGAAGAAGACAGAGAAGGATTCTCTCCTTATTGAGAGTACATGCATGCTTGGTCACATTGTGCATTCCTGTACATGGGGGGAGACAGATGTTTGTTGAAATAAAGGGATTGATCAGAAGCCCCCAGACGCTGCCATCAATCTTCAATATACTTCGTGCGATCCTGGCCAGGAGGGGAGGGTTCAAAGTCTCAGGTGTCTTGAGTTTATCCTGTTGACTACTTCCCAGCGAAGTGAGTGAATTCAGAGTGAGTAAATTTTATTTTATTTTATATTGATGCTCATTTTAATTGCTTGCGTCATATATTTATCCATTTCTCGACTAGGACCTCGGGGCCCTTTTAATACACCTTCCACTGGCGTTTGTCTCCATTGAGCTATTTTTTAACTATACCTTTAACTCCAATACCGAGTTCACTATATCTAATTCTAAGGGAGTTGTGGACATTTACCCTCGGTCTGGTGTATCCCCCAATTACCCATGGGGGGAGGGGTCCGGACGGACAGGCATTCGCTGAATGAGCGCTTTTTATCCCTTTACCCAGAATGTAATCTCGCTCTCCTACACGGTAATACACAGGGTGACCGCTGTTGATGGCCGCCGGTACAGTGCCCTTAGAGTTCTCACACGGATCCCTGCTTCCTCTTTCCTAATACGGCCTTAGTGTCAGTCTTCTGGAATTCTATTCCTGTATCAGAGTGGAGATGTGATGGAGAATAAAACCTGTGATAATGTCAGCGCACCGCATGATCCTCAGTCCAGGAGATCAGAGATATCGGGGTCACGTGTACGAGCCGCTCCCGTCCTCTGGAGAACTGTCCGGACGTCAGGCATCACAATTAGCGTCAGCCTAATTACCCTGCTTCCGCCTGGTTGCCATCACTGCAGACATCCCCCGTCAAACGGTCCACGTAATGTCGAGGGCCTGCAGCCCGGGGGCTATTAATACGTGAAACGTCTGTTTCCTGCAGAAAAAAAGACAAGAAAATAAACAGACAAATGTTAGTGTCCGATCATTGAGCGTCACCCTGGGGCGAGGGACGGGCGACTTCTGCTGCTCGCTGGCATCATACCCTCCAGCAAACATAGATATGTACATTGCCATCGCCATCGGGGGACATACAAGTTTTGAGACCGACACAAATTTTGGTTTTAACAGTTTTCTGCTTCAGGTTAAGTTCAGGCGGCGAAAACGTCGGCAGAAGAATCAGCAGCCGAAAAGAGGTGGTTTTTGGAGGCAGATTTCTCATTTGAGGAGTTTTTACAAGTATTAGAGGAGGTTTCTCGGCTTCGATGAAATCCACAATCGTCCCTGTGTCAGTAACCGGTCACTGCTGAGGCGTTTTTCTAATCAGCTACAGAATAAACCTCGGCCTTTCTACAATGTGACACAGGGTGGAGATTCTAACATGGAAGTCAGCGGGAAAATTGTCGGCGAGTTCGAGCTGTGGATGTAGAAGCTGAGAACGCTCACTTTCCGCTGCTGAATCAGTGGCAGATTTTAGCTGCGTGAACTCACCCTCAGGGTTTTTGGATCTTTTTGTCAGATGTTTCTATGGTAACTGAAGGACAATTCTAAGTATTTTATAAAATGTTTAACTTCCCTCGACAAATCCATCAAATTTATGCAGAGAATATTTCCAGTGTTGACTCTTTTTCTTCTGCACCTCGCCCTGGATGCTGGATGTCGGCTTCTGGGCCAAATCCTGACTGATGACAAACCCATTCCTCTCTAATCAGCGCTTGGAGTTGATCACAGTCTATCAACGCTTGCTGTCCACCGATGTCCGCTGCTTACTGTCACGGGCCTTTCTGACCCGATTAAGGATGACTTAGCTGCTCAGAAATGCGTCTTTCAGAAGTCTTCTTTACCGTCCCTGGGATGCAGCATCTCTCATAGATGGATCCTGAAAAGAGGAGTCCACTAATGGCCGCCCACAGGGTCATCGCGCCACACATCGCTTCCCAGGTTTTGCCAGTTCATTCCTAACTTTTCATCTCTTACATCCCCAATCTCCGTCCTTACTAAGAAAGGGGTGAAGGCCACAGTCTGGACTCCTGAGGCTGAAGCGGCTTTCACCCAATTAAAGACGTTCTTGCCTCTGCTCCTGTTCTACACCGTTCAGAAGTCTCCAGCCAATTCTTTGTAGAAGTGGACGCCTCCTCCATAGAAGCCAGTGCTGTTTTACGACAGAAAGGTTCCAAGGGCAAGATGTTTACCCGCAGATTTTTCTCCAAGTTCTTCTCCCCTGCAGGAGCTTCTGGCCATAAAACTAGCATTGGAGGAGTGGGGCTATCTATTGGAAGACGCCCAACATCCGGTGATAGTCTTCACCAACCACAAAAAGCTTACATATCTGCAGATGGCCCAATGTTTGAACCAGTGTCAGACTGGGGAACCAAGGGCCCATCAGTAAAATTTATTATGGATACAGTCAAATATAATAAATAATTTAACAAGTTTTTTATATGAACATCGGCCGGCTGAGGTGCTGTACAGTGAATATGTATGTAGTGCAGTAAATCTAATGTTTTATGTGCC
This sequence comes from Bufotes viridis, assembly GCA_033119425.1. Classification (NCBI taxonomy): domain Eukaryota; kingdom Metazoa; phylum Chordata; class Amphibia; order Anura; family Bufonidae; genus Bufotes; species Bufotes viridis. The sequence goes on from CM065596.1 coordinate 6,498,347, forward strand.
ACTTGTGCAGGGGGTGGGAGACTAGGGGCCCACCTTGCTCAGGGGCCCACCGGGGAATTCCCCTGTACCCCTGTGGGCCAGTCTGAGCCTGGTTTGAACCCTCGCCAAGCCGGATGGGCACTCTTCTTCTCCCGGTTTGATTTTGAGCTTCACTTTCGCCCGGCCGAGAAGAACATCAAGGCGGACGCTCTGTCTTGGGCGTTTGATTTCTCCGACCAAGTACATTGTTGATCCTGCTCGCTTGATCGCTGTGGCTCTTGTCCTGGGTCAAAGACATTCCTCCTGGGAGACCATTATTCGAGTTCGGGGGCACAACTCCAAACCGGCCGGTCATCCAAGGATTCACAAGACTTTAGAACTTTTATCCCATCTCTACTGGTCATGGGCGTAGCTATAGGGGGTGCAGAGGTAGCAGTCGCTACTGGGCCCAGGAGCCTGAGGGGCCCAAAGACCCTTGTGCCGCATAAGAAGAAACACAAAGCACTGAGGGAAGGGGGCCCAAGCTGAACTCTTGCACCAGGGCCCATTAGGGGTTAGCTACGCTCCTGCTACTGGTGGCCCACACTGCCAAAACATGTGCGTGATTACGGGTCTGCCTGGAACGTCTGTGCTTCGAATCAAGTCTCCCGGACCAAACCACCCGGGCTGTTACCTTTTCCTGTTTCTGATGCCCCGTGGAAAAGTCAAAGACATCTTGGCCATTGACTCATCTTCCATCTTCTGCAGGCTGTACAGCTATCTGGGCGGACTGGTTCTCCTAGATGGCTCACCTCATACCTTTGGCCAGACTGCCCTCTGACACCCAACTTGCTAAATTGTTCGTAGAACACATATTCCGCTTGCATGGTCAACCTTTACACAGAGTTTCCGATTGCGGAGTCCAGTTTACCTCCAAGCTCTGGAGAGCTATCTGACAGCTGCTTGAGATTGAATTAGACTTCTCTTGGGGATATCATCCCCAGACCAATGGGCAAGTAGAGCGAGTCAATCAAATACTAGAGAACTATCTCCGGCATTAATTCTCGGCCCAACACGACAACTGGGCCCAGCTGCTACCTTGGGCAGAGTTCTCCTATAATAACCAGTATTTCATAACCCGAAATTCGCTCCTCTCTATTTATGACCCTTAGAGATCAGGGCTATTAGATGACCGCACAAAGTGAAAGTAGGAGGCACACAGCCAGGAAACAATTAACCCTTTGTGACAGAATGGCCAAATATTTTAATAAAGGCCAATTGAAAATATGAGTTTTAGCCAAAAATAAGTGAAATGCAATCAAACAAAAATTGCCTCCAAAGGTGTACATAGCCTTAAAGGGCTGGCGCACGTCACTTCCTTTAATTTATGGGTCAGGTCATGTGACCTTGCGGACCAATCCTAACCCTCCTGCATATATAAGTGGTCCAGCCCCAGGTGCCTGAGCGTCAAGGTCCTTGTGTCCTGCGAATGGTTGCTGCTATCTCTGCCCTTTTGATGCAAAGCAATAATGACAGGACATGGTTCCTTGGCTGTGACCATGGTTAACAGAAGAAGACAAGGATCACAAGCGCCATCCATCATCAGCAGCCGTGCCCTCGTTAACACTTTTCCTGAGCTAATGAGAAAATCACTGACAGTTACACATACGGTTGAAAAAAGCCATAGGTCCATCAAGTTCAACCAGCGCTGCCCATGCCCAGGGATCGCCATACAGTGCCCACATGTGCCCACATGTAGAGCCCGTGCCCACATGTAGAGCCCGTGCCCAGAGATCGCCATACAGTGCCCACATGGAGAGCCCGTGCCCAGGGATCACCATACAGTGCCCACATGTAGAGCCCGTGCCCAGAGATTGCCATACAGTGCCCACATGGAGAGCCCGTGACCAGGGATCACCATACAGTGCCCACATGTAGAGCCTGTGCCCAGGGATCACCATACAGTGCCCACATGTAGAGCCCATGCCCAGGGATCACCATACAGTGCCCACATGTAGAGCCCGTGCCCAGGGATCACCATACAGTGCCCACATGTAGAGCCCGTGCCCAGAGATCACCATACAGTGCCCACATGGAGAGCCCGTGCCCAGAGATCGTAGAGCCCATGCCCAGGGATCACCATACAGTGCCCACATGTAGAGCCCGTGCCCAGGGATCACCATACAGTGCCCACATGTAGAGCCCGTGCCCAGGGATCACCATACAGTGCCCACATGTAGAGCCCGTGCCCAGGGATCACCATACAGTGCCCACATAGAGAGCCCGTCCCCAGGGATCACCATACAGTGCCCACATGTAGAGCCTGTGCCCAGGGATCACCATACAGTGCCAACATGTAGAGCCCGTGCCCAGGGATCAGCCCCTCTGCCCCCCCCCTGCAATCATCGCACCATTAGAGAGAAGGTGGGGTCCCCGTAACCCCCAGCACCCGTTACAGGTATCCCCATCTCTGTATTTTACTCCTCCTCACCATATGCAAAATCTCTGCTGGATGTCAGTGAATGAGAACATTTAAAGCCCACCCGGACCTGGTCCTGCTCACACAGCTGAGGGGCCGTTACAGTGTATCAGTGCAGACAATCCTCTGTGAACGCTTTTTCTTTGTCCGCGTTCATGTTTTTTTTTAGGGCGTTGAATAATATTCCGCCACACCTGGTACTTTTTTGGGCAGTTTCGGAAGGATGGTGTAAAAAGTACTTGACCTAGTTATGCTAGATGTGTAGGCTGCCGCGCACTTCTTAAAAAAACGTTGCCCCCTAGGGCCCTTAATGTGGAACTACAAATACCTGCAAGCTATGGTGTAGTCATCACCTAGACACCAGCCTCAGCCTGGCCAGTCCCAGCCACACTGAGCGCCTGCCTCTCCCGCAGTGCATTCTGGGAGCTCCGCAGCCTTTACCCTTATAGCTGGCACTGGCGGAAGTGACGACACACCGGTACTTCCGGAAAATCCGTGCTACCTGGTAACCTAGCAACGCGTCGTCCGTTAGCCACGCCCTCGCCTCTTTCAACCTATCAGTTTGGAGGCGGCTGGAGAGGCGCTCTTCATCTTTAACCACTTCTTGCCCGGACGTTATCTACCAGCACTACAGATCAGTGCGGGGAGCGGCCGCGGAGGTGCGGGAAGGGTTAACAGGCACAGGGCGGCAGATTCGTACTCCCAGGCCGGGCCGTGAGCCGTGATCAGTGCGGAGAGGACGCGGAGAGCCCAGCACCATGGAGCTGCCGGTAAGTGCTGGCCGGGGGAGGGACTACAAGGCTCAGCAGGACGTCATGTGTCACGACATGTGAATGTTATGTTGAGAGTTGTAGTTCAACAGATATCAATTACCTGCAGTGTCTCTATTTTATGACAGTATAATTCTCTCCTGTTCCCCCCGTCCTTATGGCACAGGACCCCCCCCCCCCCTGTCCTTATGGCACAGGACCCCCCCTGTCCTTATGGCACAGGACCCCCCTGTCCTTATGGCACAGGACACCCCCTGTCCTTATGGCACAGGACCCCCTGTCCTTATGGCACAGGACCCCCTCCCCTGTCCTTATGGCACAGGACCCCCCTGTCCTTATGGCACAGGACACCCCCTGTCCTTATGGCACAGGACCCCCCCTGTCCTTATGGCACAGGACCCCCCTGTCCTTATGGCACAGGACCCCCCCTGTCCTTATGGCACGGGACCCCCTGTCCTTATGGCACAGGACCCCCCTGTCCTTATGGCACAGGACACCCCTGTCCTTATGGCACAGGACACCCCCCTGTCCTTATGGCACAGGACACCCCCCTGTCCTTATGGCACAGGACACCCCCTGTCCTTATGGCACAGGGACCCCCCCTGTCCTTATGGCACAGGACACCCCCTGTCCTTATGGCACAGGACACCCCCTGTCCTTATGGCACAGGACACCCCTGTCCTTATGGCACAGACCCCCTGTCCTTATGGCACAGGACCCCCCTGTCCTTATGGCACAGGACACCCTCTGTCCTTATGGCACAGGACCCCCCCGTCCTTATGGCACAGGACCCCCTGTCCTATGGCACAGGACCCCCTCCGTCCTTATGGCACAGGACCCCCCGTCCTTATGGCACAGGACCCCCTGTCCTTATGGCACAGGACCCCCTGTCCTTATGGCACAGGACCCCCTGTCCTTATGGCACAGGACCCCCTGTCCTTATGGCACAGGACCCCCCTGTCCTTATGGCACAGGACCCCCTGTCCTTATGGCACAGGACCCCCCTGTCCTTATGGCACAGGACCCCCCTGTCCTTATGGCACAGGACCCCCCTGTCCTTATGGCACAGGACCCCCTGTCCTTATGGCATGGGACCCCCCTGTCCTTATGGCACAGGACTCCCCTGTCCTTATGGCACAGGACCCCCCTGTCCTTATGGCACAGGACCCCCCCGTCCTTATGGCACAGGACCCCCCGTCCTTATGGCACAGGGACCCCCCCGTCCTTATGGCACAGGACTCCCCCTGTCCTTATGGCACAGGGACTCCCCCCGTCCTTATGGCACAGGACCCCACCCCCCGTCCTTATGGCACAGGACACCCTCCTCCTGTCCTTATGGCACAGGACACCCCCTGTCCTTATGGCACAGGACCCCCCCATGTCCTTATGGCACAGGACCCCCGTCCTATGGCACAGGACCCTCACTCTCCGTCTTTATGGCACAGGACTCCACCCCCGTCCTTATGGCACAGGGACCCCCTTCCCGGTCCTTATGGCACAGGACCTCCCCTGGTCCTTATGGCACAGGACCCCCCAGTCCTTATGGCACAGGACACCCCCTGTCCTTATGGCACAGGACACCCCCTGTCCTTATGGCATAGGACACCCCCCCTGTCCTTTTGGCACAGGACACCCCCTGTCCTTTTGGCACAGGACACCCCCTGTCCTTTTGGCACAGGACACCCCCTGTCCTTTTGGCACAGGACACCCCCCTGTCCTTTTGGCACAGGACACCTCCCTGTCCTTTTGGCACAGGCACACCCCCTGTCCTTTTTGGCACAGGATACCTCCCTGTCCTTTTGGCACAGGACACCCCCTGTCCTTTTGGCACAGGACACCCCCTGTCCTTTGGCACAGGACACCCCCCTGTCCTTTTGGCACAGGACACCCCTGTCCTTTTGGCACAGGACACCCCCTCTGTCCTTTTGGCAATAGGACACCCCCCTGTCCTTTTGGCACACCCCTGTCCTTTTGGCACAGGCACCCCCCTGTCCTTTTGGCACAGGACACCCCCTGTCCTTTTGGCACAGGACACCCCCCTGTCCTTTTGGCACAGGACCCCCCCTGTCCTTATGGCACCGCACCCCTGTCCTTATGGCACCGCACCCCTGTCCTTATGGCACCGCACCCCGGTCCTATGGCACAGGACCCCCCGGTCCTTATGGCACAGGACCCCCCCGGTCCTTATGGCACAGGACCCCGCCCTTATGGCACAGGACTCCCGTCCTTATGGCACAGGACCCTCACCCCCCCGTCCTTATGGCACGGGACCCTCACCCCCCGTCCTTATGGCACAGGACCCTCACCCCCCGTCCTTATGGCACAGGACCCCCCTCCCGGTCCTTATGGCACAGGACCTCCCTCCCCGGTCCTTATGGCACAGGACTCCCCCGGTCCTTATGGCACAGGGACCCCCTGTCCTTATGGCACAGGACCTCGAATCCCCTCCTTATGGCACAGGACAAACCCCCTCCTTATGGCACAGGACAAACCCCTCCCTTATGGCACAGGACCTCCGTCCCTATGGCACAGAACCCCCACCCCGGTCCTTATGGCACAGGATCCCCCCGTCCTTATGGCACAGCACCAAAACAGACCCACCCCTCCCCCCCGTCTTTATGGCACAGGACCGCCCCCCTTCCTTAGAACACATTCCCAGTGTCCAGACCCCGGAGTTTGTTTGGCGCGTTGCCTGCAGATGTGACATTAGCGTGTGTAGCTCGCGGCGACATCCATGTTTACCTTCTCAGGAGGCACAGAACACGGATGTGACAGTACCGGCTGTGGCTTCTTACACCCCCCCCCCCCCATACTCCGCTTTCCTGCTCTTCTGAATGTAAATCAATCATTCCAGGACTTGGGAAAGCTGGGGGCGATCCCTGTGTGCAGCAATGGCGGCCGCTCGTTGGAGACGGATCCCAGACACTGCCCGACAATAATCGCTTGTTACATCGCAGTAATGTCGTGTTCTCTTCTCAGGAGGATCCTTCCCTGGAGCGAAACTTCAAGGGCCACAGAGACACCGTCACCAGCGTGGACTTCAACCCCAACATGAAGCAGATCGGTGAGAGGCATAAACACTGACCTCAGAGCGTGTAATCTACAGGAACAGTCACTGTGCATACATGACATTACTAATCCTGCAATATACTCCAGAGCTGCACTCACTGTTCTGCTGGTGCAGTCACTGTGTACATGCATTACTTATCTTGTATTATACTCCAGAGCTGCACTCACTGTTCTGCTGGTGCAGTCACTGTGTACATACATTACTTATCCTGTACTGATCCTGAGTTACATCCTGTATTATACTCCAGAGCTGCACTCCCTATTCTGCTGGTGCAGTCACTGTGTACATACATTACTTATCCTGTACTGATCCTGAGTTACATCCTGTATTATACTCCGGAGCTGCACTCCCTATTCTGCTGGTGCAGTCACTGTGTACATACGTGTTGTAGCATGATCCTGTACTTGCAGCCAGCGGCTCTATGGACTCCTGTGTCATGGTCTGGAACATGAAGCCTCAGATGAGGGCGTACCGCTTCGTGGGCCACAAGGATGCTGTGATGTCGGTGGAATTCTCGCCCTCCGGGCATCTCCTCGCTTCGGCCTCCAGGGATAAGACCGTCCGTCTGTGGGTCCCCAGTGTGTGAGTATGGGGAACTTTCATTGTTTAGGATGGCTGTGAACTACTACTTCTCACAGCTGAGGGTTTGCTACAGTTGTATCCTGAACACATTGCTGGAGGGCTTGTCCTATGGTTTGTGACAGTGGAGCCCTTGGATGTGTAGACTGAGGATCATTGAGCTCCGGCTCCCCCTAGTGGTGGACCTACATAATGCACCTGTCAGTTTCCCAGCCTCAGGTCCATCAGATCCTTACCTGCCTGGTATCGCTTAGGGTCAATTCACACACGGCAGATTTGTTGCAGTCGCTTCTGCCACTGCAGCCCCCATCTTTGGAGACGTATTAATATCGAGCACCAGACGTTATGTTTGTGACTGTGTTTTCCAGGAAAGGAGAATCGACTGTGTTTAAAGCGCACACGGGCACAGTGCGGAGCGTCAGCTTCTCCAGCGACGGGCAATCCCTCGTCACCGCGTCCGACGACAAGACGGTCAAAGTGTGGACGGTTCATCGGCAGAAGTTCCTCTTCTCTCTGAATCAGCACATAAACTGGGTGCGGTGTGCCAAGTAAGTGCTCCGTGCTTTCCACAGCAGCACAGAGGATGGACAGTACCCCACTGCTGTCTGCTGGTTGTCACAGTCCCGCCCCTGTTATCACCGAGTAGTCCTATAAAACGACCTGCAGTCGTAGTACACAGGAGACGGACTGCTCCGGCGACACGTGGACCTCCGCGGATGTGATGGCTCCGCCCCCTGAGAGTTTCCATTCATTTTATTGGCAGGTCACAGCTATGAATTATATTGCGAGGTGAATCCTCATCCTCTGCAGCACTACTACTCTCAATCTCTCCTCCAGGTTTTCACCGGACGGACGGCTGATCGTGTCCGCCAGCGATGACAAAACCATCAAACTGTGGGACAAGACCAGCCGGGAGTGCACGCACTCCTTCTGTGAGCACGGCGGGTAAGGCCCTCCCTGAACTACATATCCCAGCATGCCCAGCAGGAATTAAAGGGGCCGCCCGGTCCGACAACTTTCTACATGTATCGGTTTCTCATGATTTTCCAGATCTCTGCTTCCTGTCACTGAGTGGGAGCATTCTTATTTACATCTAGCGGTTGAAAGACCTTTCTGATGCAATGTTTCTCACAGCTGAGGGTTTGTTACAGTTGTATCCTGTGTAGTCGCAGCCTGGACATTGTACTTTACCTGCACAGATACATTGTAACAAAGAGTCAGCATGGGGGAGAGATTTGTGCCGCTCACGGAGGATTGCCGAGTCCGGATACAATTGCAACAAATGCTCAGCTTTGAGCAGTATTCAGTCAGCTTACAAGAATGTTCCAAGCCAGTGACAACAAGCAGAGGTACTGAAATGGTCAGGAACCGAAAACCAGGATATCGCCAAGGCCTTCAGTCCCCGGTGGTCACGATCGGTAAAATAGCCCCCCCTAGTGGCCGCGCATGCGCCTGCGTCACCTGACCTCACCATGAAACGTGAAGCTTTATGTCTATTAACCATTTATTGACACGTGCGCGTCTCGTGTGCTTTGTGCTCCAGGTTTGTGAACTTCGTGGACTTCCACCCCAGCGGGACCTGCGTGGCGGCTGCGGCCACGGACAACACCGTGAAAGTCTGGGACATCCGGATGAACAAACTTATCCAACATTACCAAGGTACTGGGCCCCGCATGGAGGGGCCCCCGCCATGTGCTGCAGGTCCATTCACTTCACGGCATACACTTAAGATACAGCGCGTATTACTAGGCTGGTAGGAAACCGTCAGCAAGCTGGTGGACACCGCCCTGACAGCACATTAAAGGGAACCGCACAACACCAAGATGGCGACGCTGCGTGTAATGTGGTCGCTTATTACATGATGCGACGGTCACGAGAAATCCAAGTCTGACGGATGTTCGGTCGCAGATCGACCTTCTCCGCTGTCGGATCTGAATTGGTCGCGTGCGACTTTTTAGTCCTAAATTGTGCAAATCTCAACCCAGCAGCGAGTTGTAGACAGATCGCACGACGTGTGTGAACGCGGCCCAACGCGTCCGTTATTGGGTTGTCAGACGACCTCTGTTAATCAGACTCTGCTGTCTGCAGCTGGGGGGGAGGGGGTTACCGGCCCTTTAAATGGCATGCCGCTCATACTGTGACCCTGGCCGTGTTTACAGAGAACAGGAAGATGCGAGCGGCGCTTTCGCTGAGTCACCGTGACGCCAGCAGAGTCCGTCTGCATCGGGGGTTGTAAGCTGTTGTGAAACTACAAGTCCCAGCATTGCCCTGACCATCTGCAGCTTCAGTGCCACTCTGGGAGTTGTAGTCTGACAACAGGCTGGTGTGTAATAAAATCCCCCCCCCTCCCCCAAGCTGCTGCCTTAAGGACCCTAGAGATTCCAGATTTAGGTCTATCTGTACCTGGCAAAGCTGGGTGACTACAGTATGGCGGCCATTACAGAGGTTGCACCCAGCTTTCCCAGGTTCCCCACCCTGCATGATGAGGCTGATCCAGGCCGTATTTATTGTCACCCAGACGCAGTCGCCGCTCCATTGGGAGTTATCACCCAGCTTTCCTGGAGTCCGCAGTGTGACAGTACATAGCGATGTCACCCCACATTAAGGGTCCATTCACACGTCCGCATCCGTTCCACAAAGTTGCGGACCCATTCATTTTCAACGGGGCCGCAAAAGATGCGGACAGCACACAGTGTACCGTCCGCATCCGCACTTCTGTCCCCGCAAAAAAATAGAACCTGTCCTATTCTGGTCCGCAGACACGGACAAAAAGAAGCATTTCTAATAAAGTGCCGGCCATGTGCGGTCCGCAAAATGCGGGACGCACATGGCCGGTGTCCGTGTTTTGCGGACGTGTGAATGGACCCTAACAGCCTCGTGCAGTGATTTCAGGGTCCAGAAATGAGCACATCCAGTGCCCCCCCCTGGTGAGGGGTCACGTGGCGCGGCGCGGGCTCGTACTGATGGCGCTGTTCTGGTGTCTTGCAGTGCACAGCGGGGCGGTGAACGCTCTCTCCTTCCACCCCTCGGGTAATTATCTGGTCACCTCCTCGAACGACTCCACCCTGAAGATCCTGGACCTGCTGGAGGGGCGGCTGCTGTACACGCTGCACGGGCATCAGGTGAGCGCAGGACCGGCGTCTACCCCGACTGACGGGACTGCAGCGCTCTGCCGTTCTGTAATAGACGCTCTGTCTCAGTTCTCCACCACTGTCAGGATCTCTGCTTGCTGTCATTGAATGGTAATCTTATTAACGTTATAATACAGCAGTAATTCTCTGTATGTTGCAGGGGGCAGCGACTTGTGTCCGCTTCTCCAGGGAAGGACAATTCTTCGCTTCTGGAGGCTCCGACGAGCAAGTGAGTAATAAGTGTGCGGTCACTCTGGGATAGTGATGAGGTGTGTGTGCGGTCACTCTCGGGATAGTGATGAGGTGTGTGTGTGCGGTCACTGTGGGATAGTGATGAGGTGTGTGTGCGGTCACTCTGGGATAGTGATGAGGTGTGTGTGCGGTCACTCCCGGGATAGTGATGAGGTGTGTGTGCGGTCTCACCCGGGATAGTGATGAGGTGTGTGTGCGGTCTCACCCGGGATAGTGAAGAGGTGTGTGTGCGGTCACTCCCGGGATAGTGATGAGGTGTGTGTGCGGTCACTCTGGGATAGTGATGAGGTGTGTGTGCGGTCACTCTGGGATAGTGATGAGGTGTGTGTGCGGTCACTCCCGGGATAGTGATGAGGTGTGTGTGTGCGGTCACTCCCGGGATAGTGATGAGGTGTGTGTGCGGTCACTCTGGGATAGTGATGAGGTGTGTGTGCGGTCACTCCGGGATAGTGATGAGGTGTGTGTGCGGTCACTCTGGGATAGTGATGAGGTGTGTGTGCGGTCACTCTGGGATAGTGATGAGGTGTGTGTGCGGTCACTCTGGGATAGTGATGAGGTGTGTGTGCGGTCACTCCTGGGATAGTGATGAGGTGTGTGTGCGGTCACTCTGGGATAGTGATGAGGTGTGTGTGCGGTCACTCTGGGATAGTGATGAGGTGTGTGTGCGGTCACTCCCGGGATAGTGATGAGGTGTGTGTGCGGTCACTCCGGGATAGTGATGAGGTGTGTGTGCGGTCACTCCCGGATAGTGATGAGGTGTGTGTGCGGTCACTCTGGGATAGTGATAAGGTGTGTGCGGTCTCACCCGGGATAGTGATGAGGTGTGTGTGCGGTCACTGCGGGATAGTGATGAGGTGTGTGTGCGGTCACTCCCGGGATAGTGATGAGGTGTGTGTGCGGTCACTCCTGGGATAGTGATGAGGTGTGTGTGTGTGCGGTCACTCCTGGGATAGTGATGAGGTGTGTGTGCGGTCACTCCCGGGATAGTGATGAGGTGTGTGTGCGGTCACTCTGGGATAGTGAAGAGGTCTGTGTGCGGTCACTCCCGGGATAGTGATGAGGTGTGTGTGCGGTCACTCCCGGGATAGTGATGAGGTGTGTGTGCGGTCACTCCCGGGATAGTGATGAGGTGTGTGTGCGGTCACCCGGGATAGTGATGAGGTGTGTGTGCGGTCACTCCCGGGATAGTGATGAGGTGTGTGTGCGGTCGCTCTGGGATAGTGATGAGGTGTGTGTGCGGTCACTCCTGGGATAGTGATGAGGTGTGTGTGCGGTCACTCTGGGATAGTGATGAGGTGTGTGTGCGGTCACTCTGGGATAGTGATAAGGTGTGTGTGTGCGGCTCACGCTCCTCCTGTTTTCCTGCAGATCATGGTCTGGAAGACCAACTTTGATTCCTCCATGTACAGCGAAGTCTTAAGGCACAAGAAGCGAGACGTGTTCATGAGCGGCGCAGACGATGGAAGCAGCGCGGCACTGCAGCCCCCGTACCCGGCCCGTGAGGGGGTGAGGTCTCCTATTGGTATCTGGGGCGGGAGATTGGCATGTGGCTGGAGCTGGCCTTCCGCTGCCGGTTCGTGTTGCGGTGCGGACGGCGTCCATTATTACGTGTTCTAACCAACACTGTTTCCGTGTGTTACCAGCTTATGGCGAGTGCGGAGGACAGGAGGAGCCCCGACCCCCCCGGACCCCAGCCCACAAACCGGCCAAAATCCCAAGCCGATGACTTCAGTATGCGGAACATCGCCAGCACGCTGGAGCACATCGTGGGGCAGCTGGATATCCTGACTCAGGTACTCGCCAGCGTCGCCTAACAACCCCCCATTACTATATGTATGGGAGAGACAGCTCTGTCCATCCTGATCTTCCTGGTTCATGAATACAATGCTAGAACTACAGTTCAGACTGACACAGGCAGTTGTGATATTCACACTAGGCTGCCCCCTTATCCTCACGTAATCCGATATTCTCTCTCTCAGACCGTAGGGATTTTAGAGCAACGACTTTCGCTGACTGAAGACAAACTGAGAGAATGTATGAAAAGGCAGGAGAAGCGGCCCGGCGCCGCTACATGACGACAACGCCGCTGCTCATGTGCGATATTTGTGTGTTTTGGGTTTTTATCTTTTTCTATTGTAAATATTAACAACTTTAATAATTAAAAAAAATTTTTTTTTAGAAAATTTGTCTTTGTAATGCTCTGTGATGTGTGCGCTGTAATGGCGGCCATATTGGTCGTCGCCCGCCTTTCCCAGAAGCAGATGGAGACGTCGGTGCAGGATGACCCCTCATACGGGGACACGCCCGTTACTACAAGATAATTTCCTCACTGGCTGCAGCCGATCCAACCGCGCAGTTGCGGTTTCACAACTTGTACAGGAAATTTCTTGTGTGTACCCCCCCCCCCCCCCAATATGGAGGCAAAAGAAGGGGAAGTGCGGTCATTGTACTGGAGAGGTTCTGCAACTTTTCTAACAGACTTTATTTCAGCTCTTCTCCTTTTTTCACATTTCTGCTTGCTGTCAGCTAATGAAAACCACCTGACCTTATATGGAGATACAGAGAGTGTTTCTATAGGTTTTGTAGTCATAACTGTAAGCACAAGATGTGGTGTGAACAGAGCCTGAAAGGGGTGTTCCCTTCTCAGACACTGATGTTGTTTTGCTGGGATATGCTATCGGTGTCCCACCTCAGGGACCGGGCCCCCGACGTGAAGGAGAATGGACCGAGCATGAGCTGCGTGCTGTCTATTCATGCTGTGCGCTCGCCTGTTTTCGGACCTCCCGCAGCGATGAGCAGAGAACACACTGTGCATGCTCGCCGCATCCTCCTTCACTTCGGGGCCCAGGTCTGGAGAGAGGAGCATGATCCCACCTCTGGGACCCCCACCTGTCGGACACTGATAGCATATCCCAGCACCACGCCATCCACGTCTGAGATGAGAATAATCGCATAAGGACTCCTGCACACGAACGTGCCGCAATATGCGGAATGGAACAGACGGCCCATTATAGAAATGCCTATTATTGTCCGCAAAACTGACAGGAATAGGACATGACTTATAATTCTGGCGGCGCCACGGAGCAGCGGGTGTAGACAGCACACGGAGAGCTGTCCGCATCTTTTGTGGCCCTATTGAGGTGAATGGGTCCGCACCCAAACCGCAAAAAATGCGTCTCGGATGCAGAGCCAAACCACGGTCGTGTGCAAGAGGCCTAACACAGAGGAAGCTCTGAACCCCAAATATAGAAGTAATCGTCCTGCAGAATCACTGTGCACATCTTACTTATCCTACATTATACCCCAGAGCTGCACTCACTATTCTGCTGGTGCAGTCACTGTGTACATACAATACTTATCCTGTACTGATCCTGAGTTACATCCTGTATTATACTCCAGAGCTGCACTCACTATTCTGCTGGTGCAGTCACTGTGTACATACATTACTTATCCAGTACTGATCCTGAGTTACATCCTGTATTATACTCCAGAGCTGCACTCACTATTCTGCTGGTGCAGTCACTGTGTACATACATTACATATCCTGTACTATCCTGAGTTACATGCTGTATTATACTCCAGAGCTGCACTCACTATTCTGCTGGTGCAGTCACTGTGTACATACATTACTTATCCTGTACTGATCCTGAGTTACATCCTGTATTATACTCCAGAGCTGCACTCACTATTCTGCTGCTGCCGTCACTGTGTACATACATTACTTATCCTGTACTGATCCTGAGTTACATCCTGTATTATACTCCAGAGCTGCACTCACTATTCTGCTGGTGGAGTCACTGTGTACATACATTACTTATCCTGTACTGATCCTGAGTTACATCCTGTATTATACTCCAGAGCTGCACTCACTATTCTGCTTGTGCAGTCCCTGTGTACATACATTACTTATCCTGTACTGATCCTGAGTTCTTTCCTGCATTATCCTCCAGAGCTGCATTCACTATTCTGCTGGTGCAGTCACTGTGTACATACATTACTTATCCTGTACTGATCCTGAGTTACATGCTGTATTATACTCCAGATCTGCACTCACTATTCTGCTGGTGCAGTCACTGTGTACATACATTACTTATCCTGTACTGATCCTGAGTTACATCCTGTATTATACTCCAGAGCTGCACTCACTATTCTGCTGGTGTAGTCACTGTGTACATACATTACTTATCCTGAACTGATCCTGAGTTACATCCTGTATTATACTCCAGAGCTGCGCTCACTATTCTGCTGGTGCAGTCACTGTGTACATACATTACTTATCCTGTACTGATCCTGAGTTACATGCTGTATTATCCTCCAGAGCTGCACTCTCTATTCTGCTGGTGCAGTCCCTGTGTACATACATTACTTATCCTGTACTGTCCTGAGTTCCTTCCTGCATTATCCTCCAGAGCTGCACTCACTATTCTGCTGGTGTAGTCCCTGTGTACATACAGTACTTGTCCTGAGTTCCTTCCTGCATTATCCTCCAGAGCTGCACTCCCTATTCTGCTGGTGCAGTCACTGTGTACATACAGTACTTATCATGTACTGATCCTATATTATACCCCAGAGCTGCACTCACTATTCTGCTGGTGCAGTCACTGTGTACATACAGTACTTGCCCTGAGTTCCTTCCTGCATTATCCTCCAGAGCTGCGCTCCTCAGTCCGGCGGTGACACTCCCTCCGCCCCCCGGCTCTCCTCAGTGACAGGCGCGGTCCCGGCGCTGGCTCCTCCCGGAGGAGGGGATCCCGGGTGTCTCGGTGCGCGGTGTTGGCCCCCATGGCGGCGGCGCCCCCCAGTAAGAGCGTCCGGTGGCTGCAGCGGTGCCTGGAGTCCGGCGGGGGCGGCCTGCTGCTGCTGGACTGCCGGCCTCAGGAGCGGTTCCAGGCGGCGCACATCGAGGCGGCCGTCAGCGTCACCGTCCCCGGCCTGATGCTGCGCCGCCTCCGCACCGGCAGCATGTCCGTCCGCTCCGTCATCGCCAGCGACCCCGAGGCCTTCTCCCGCCGCCGGCAGGTGGAGTCCGTGCTGCTGTACGACGAGGCGACCCTGGAGTGGCCGGACAACCAGAGCTCGGTGCTCGGCCTGCTGCTCCACAAGCTCCGGGAGGACGGCTGCCGAGCCTACTACCTGCGAGGTGCGTGAGACCACCACTCCCAGAGAGCACGGGAGCCTGGGGGCTGTAGTCTGTGGGGGGCGTGGCTCAGGGGGTCTGAGGGGCCCCATAGAAGTATTACAGACTCCAGGGTGTGTGGGTCCATTTTCAGGAGATTACGGTTCCGACTGTCCGCAGCTCACAGTAATAATCGCAGCTGACCTTCCGTCTACCGCAGACCGTTAAACCGCGAGGTGGCTGCAACCTGCTGTTTTAGGGAGCGTTCACACTGCGGTTTCTGCTGCAGTTTTCTCTTGATATGATGCTAAACCGCGAGCAGCTTCCCACGGCGTGCACGTCATAACCGCGCCAAGAACGGGCCTGGCCGGAAAACAGCTTTCGTAAAAATCCTCGGCCATGAAACAGTGGGGGGCGTTTTTAGCGCAGATTTACTGCGGTTTTCGGCACCGAATCCCGTTCTGAAATTCTTGACGCGTGAACCTATCCTTACGCCGGGGACTCGAGATCCGGACTCTGACCGCGAAAGTAGCAGAAACCGGTAAAGCCCACAGCGGCAGAGGATGACCAGCGATTTCTGCCGCGGATTCGCAGTTGGACGTGACGCAGATCCTCCCGCGATTCTACCCCGTTTAAAGGGCTAATCCAGGAGCGGATGTCCGTTTTTCTGCGCAGAAATCGTGGTAAGAACTCTGCCGTTTATTGCTGTTTTTCTTTAACACAAATTTCAGATCCGCACACGAAAAAAAACCTCAGTGCGGATTCCCCTTTAAATCCACTTGTACCGCGCGGATTTCGGCGCAGAATCTTTGGGCATCACCTGCCGATTCCAAGGCCGATCAGGTTTTTTAGATGTTTTTTTTACAAAATAATGAATAATTCTTCAACTTTCAATAGACTTCCTCATCATTTCCAAGATCTCTGCTTGCTGTCAGCCCGAATACATCTCACAGCTGATGGTTTGTTACTGTTGGATCCAGTCTGAACAATGATCTGTAATGTAACCAGGCCGCTCCAGAGTGATACATTGTAACAGTGCTGCTGCTGCTCACTGAGGATTGTCCGGACTGGATCCATTGCAACGGATCCTCAGCTGTGAGGGCAGGTTTTCAGGTGTTCCCATTCCCTGACAGAACACAAGGCCGTTCATTTTATAATGCTAAAGCTATGGTGCGAGGCTGCATCATCAGAGCGGTATGTAGCAGAGCTGAGAGCTCGTCTGAGTTACATCCTGTATTATACTCCAGAGCTGCACTCACTATTCTGCTGGTGCAGGCACTGTGTACATACATTACTTATCCTGCACTGATCCTGAGTTACATCCTGTATTATACTCCAGAGCTGCACTCACTATTCTGCTGGTGCAGTCACTGTGTATATACATTACTTATCCTGTACTGATCCTGAGTTACATCCTGTATTATACTCCAGAGCTGCACTCACTATTCTGCTGGTGCAGTCACTGTGTACATACATTACTTATCCTGTACTGATCCTGAGTTACATCCTGTATTATACTCCAGAGCTGCACTCACTATTCTGCTGGTGCAGTCACTGTGTACATACATTACTTATCCTGTACTGATCCTGAGTTACATCCTGTATTATACTCCAGAGCTGCACTCACTATTCTGCTGGTGCAGTCACTGTGTACATACATTACTTATCCTGTACTGATCCTGAGTTACATCCTGTATTATACTCCAGAGCTGCACTCACTATTCTGCTGGTGCAGTCACTGTGTACATACATTACTTATCCTGTACTGATCCTGAGTTACATCCTGTATTATACTCCAGAGCTGCACTCACTATTCTGCTGGTGCAGTCACTGTGTACATACATTACTTATCCTGTACTGATCCTGAGTTACATCCTGTATTATACTCCAGAGCTGCACTCACTATTCTGCTGGTGCAGTCACTGTGTACATACATTACTTATCCTGTACTGATCCTGAGTTACATCCTGTATTATACTCCAGAGCTGCACTCACTATTCTGCTGGTGCAGTCACTGTGTACATACATTACTTATCCTGTACTGATCCTGAGTTACATCCTGTATTATACTCCAGAGCTGCACTCACTATTCTGCTGGTGCAGTCACCGTGTACATACATTACTTATCCTGTACTGATCCTGAGTTACATCCTGTATTATACTCCAGAGCTGCACTCACTATTCTGCTGGTGCAGTGACTGTGTACATACATTACATTACTTATCCTGTACTGATTCTGAGTTACATCCTGTATTATACTCCAGAGCTGTACTCACTATTCTGCTGGTGCAGTCACTGTGTACATACATTACTTATCCTGTACTGATCCTGAGTTACATCCTGTATTATACCCCAGAGCTGCACTCACTGTTCTGCTGGTGCAGTCACTGTGTACATACATTACTTATCCTGTACTGATCCTGAGTTACATTCTGTATTATACTCCAGAGCTGCACTCACTATTCTGCTGGTGTAGAGGCAGTGGTAAGGCGCTGTACGCCGCTCTTTTGCCGCCACAATCTCGCACAGCCGCCATTTTTCCCTGGGAATATCTGGGGAAGTTAATGAGTACAAAGTGCCAGCTCTTCGGCTCTGTAACGCGTAACGCGGTGTCCAGCGGTATGACCCGCGGATGCGTCGCTGACGCGGCGGTGTTTTCTGGGACAGGATTCCTCAGTAATGGTGGTGGGTTACAACATCTTCAGGTGACAACCTTGCTGCACTTCCTGCTCGGGTGTAAGACGAGCTCCAGCACGCCAGGGGTTACTCACCTCCCCCGTCACACGCTGCGTGGGCGTCAAAATTTGCGTGTATAATAAAGGGAACGTCAGGCAGGCGGGTGGAGCCGACTTGTCGCATCACGTCCTGCAGGGAGACTTCTCCCCGTATACACCCAACGGGCGACCTCTGATCTCACAGAAATCAGAAAGGTCACACCCCCCATTAATAATAAAGAAATCACCTCCAGAAATGCGTAGCCGCCATCTTCTATAAACGGATACTGAACCTCTGTATGTGACGTCTGCGGGGCGAGACTTGGTGACGTCAAGAATTATATTAACTAGGGGGGAAACCAGACCCTACATTAATCAGACCCCAGACTGGACCCCTAAAGGTGGTTCAGAGCTCAGACTGGACCCCTAAAGGTGGTTCAGAGCTCAGACTGGACCCCTAAAGGTGGTTCAGAGCCCAGACCGGACCCCTAAAGGTGGTTCAGAGCCCAGACTGGACCCCTAAAGGTCATTCAGAGCCCAGACCGGACCCCTAAAGGTCGCTCAAAGCCCAGACTGGACCCCTAAAGGTCATTCAGAGCCCAGACCGGACCCCTAAAGGTGGTTCAGAGCCCAGACCGGACCCCTAAAGGTGGTTCAGAGCCCAGACCGGACCCCTAAAGGTGGTTCAGAGCCCAGACCGGACCCCTAAAGGTGGTTCAGAGCCCAGACCGGACCCCTAAAGGTGGTTCAGAGCCCAGACCGGACCCCTAAAGGTGGTTCAGAGCCCAGACCGGACCCCTAAAGGTGGTTCAGAGCCCAGACCGGACCCCTAAAGGTGGTTCAGACTCCAGACCGGACCCCTAAAGGTGATTCAGAGCCCAGACCGGACCCCTAAAGGACGCTCAGACCCCAGACCGGACCCCTAAAGGACGCTCAGACCCCAGACCGGACCCCTAAAGGTGGTTCAGACTCCAGACCGGACCCCTAAAGGTGGTTCAGAGCCCAGACCGGACCCCTAAAGGTGGTTCCAGAGCCCGAGACCCGGACCCCTAAAGGTGGTTCAGAGCCCAGACCGGACCCCTAAAGGTGGTTCCAGAGGCCCAGACCGGACCCCTAAAGGTGGTTCAGAGCCCAGACCGGACCCCTAAAGGTGGTTCAGAGCCCAGACCGGACCCCTAAAGGTGGTTCAGAGCCCAGACCCGGACCCCTAAAGGTGGTTCCAGAGCCCAGACCGGACCCCTAAAGGTGGTTCAGAGCCCAGACCGGACCCCTAAAGGTGGTTCAGAGCCCAGACCGGACCCCTAAAGGTGGTTCAGAGGCCCGAGAGCCCAGGACCCCTAAAGGACGCTCAGACCCCGACGCCCTAAGGTGGTTCAGACCCGGACCGGACCTAAAGGTGCGTTCAGACCCCAGACCGGACCCCTAAAGGACGCTCAGACCCCAGACCGGACCCCTAAAGGTGGTTCAGACTCTAGACCGGACCCCTAAAGGACGCTCAGACCCCAGACCGGACCCCTAAAGGACGCTCAGACCCCAGACAAGTCTCCTAAAATAATCTGATCCCTAAATCCAATCCTTTAAAATGAATCGGACCCCAGACCAAACCAACGAAAAACCCAACTTCTGCACTTACCGTTCCTTGATCTTCCAGGCCGCGCCGCTCACAATGCCGCGGTGTCGGCGGTAGATCTGCTCCTGATGTCGGACCCCCCCTCCTCGCATACATTCACAGCAGGGCTGTGGGGTCCGGACAGCTGGTGACCCCGTCTGGATTTGGGGAAGTCAGTTGAACACCTCTTTTCTATTCAGTATTAGTGTCCCCTGATATCTAGATGGGTTGGGGAAGTCACGCCCCCATTTGGCGCAGCCGCAAAGAATAATCGTTAGTACAAGTCCACGCGACTTTTGCCACAGTGACGCCCACTGCAGATGTCACATTGTTGCAAATAGGATTTGAGTGGGGGCGTGACCACAGTTGACCTTGTCTGATCTCTTGTTGCGCTCTTCTCCAGGTGGATACAGTAAGTTCCAGAGGGAGCACCCGGAGCATTGCGAGCTCGGCCTGGAGATCCCCTCCCCCACCGATCCAGGGCCGAATTCTCTGCTCGGATTGGCCAATCTGAGAATAAGTTGTGAAAGTTCCGATGGTGAGTCTGACCGAGAACCCAACAGCGCGACTGAATCGGAAGGAAGCCCCGCCCTCACCCACCAGGCGACGTTCCCCGTCCAGATCCTTCCGTATTTATACCTCGGCTGCGCCAAAGATTCGGCCAACCTGGACATACTGGGGAAATACAACATCCGCTACATCCTGAACGTCACGCCCAACCTGCCCAACGCCTTCGAGCACAACGGCGACTTCAAGTACAAGCAGATCCCCATCTCCGACCACTGGAGCCAGAACCTGTCACAGTTCTTCCCGGAGGCCATATCCTTCATCGGTAGGTTGGCGGCGTCCTGTCATTGAATGGAATCCAGTGGTTGAACAGACCTTGTACGTCTCACAACTGAGGCTTTGTTACATTGTATCGAGTCTAGACAATCTTTTACAGCTCAGCATGTCACCTGCACTGATACATTGTAACAAACTCTCAGAACACAGGGAGACTGTCCGCAGACTTGCTGCAAATCATACTGTTCCAGCCAGGAGACTTAAAGGGGCCGTCCCTTCAGCTCTGTACTCCAACCACATCCAGAGCTGCATTCACCATGCCTATGGTCTCCGCTGTATTGTGACAGTAGTCACTCAGTGAGGGGCCACGGGGTGACCCGCAGTATACACAGCTCTGGAAATGATCATACTTCCAGTGCTGCTCCGGATGTGCGTGGAGTATAAGCACTGTGATTACAGCTCTGGATATAAAGGGAGAATAAAGACTGAATGCAGCTCTGGGTGTGACTGGAGTATGAGCACAGTGACTGCAGCTATGGATGTGACTGGAGAATAAGAACACACCCAGAGCTGCATTCAGTCTTTATTCTCTCTTTATATCCAGAGCTGTAATCACAGTGCTTATATTCCATGCACATCCAGAACTGCAGACACTGTTATTATTCTCCAGTCACATTCAGAGCTGCATTAATTCTCCCTTCATATCCAGAGCTGTAGTCACAGTGCTTATTCTCCAGTCACATTCAGAGCTGCATTAATTCTCCCTTCATATCCAGAGCTGTAGTCACAGTGCTTATTCTCTAGTCACATTCAGAGCTGCATTCAGTCTTTATTCTCCCTTTATAATGCAGCTCTGAATGTGACTGGAGAATATGCACTGAATGCAGCTCTGGATGTGCGTGGAGTATAAGCACTGTGATTACAGCTCTGCATGTGAAGGGAGTATAAGCACTGACTGCAGCTCTTGGTGTGACTGGAGAATGAGCACTGTGACTCGCTCTGAAAAGGACTGACTGCAGCTTTGGATGTGACTAGAGCAGGGATGGGCAAACTACAACTCCCAGCATGCAAAGACTGCTTACAGCTATGGTGGGAGTTGTAGTTTTACAACAGCTGGAGGGCCGCAGGTTGCCCATCCCTGCTCTAGAGTATTAGACAGTCACATCTGTTTTCAAAATACCTGCTTGTTGTCCATGAATAACATTCCTGAAGCTAGAATCTGCCCTGACCTGGCACTAGCCGCACAGCTGATGTTTGTTACAGTGTAACAGTGCAGGATATCCAGCGCACAAAGGATTTCACAGACTTGATATGTTGTAACAAACCCTCAGCTGCCTTTGGTCAGAATGCATTTACTATGTAAAACAGTAATGTCCCATTCACTGACAAGAAACAGAGATCCTAAAGATGGCGAGGAATTGAAACGGAAAGTATGTTGGAAGTTAGAGATTAGTTTGCGTATCTTTCTAGTAGACTTTGGGTCTCGGCTCCTCTGTGTGTAGGATCTCTGCTTGCTGTCAGTGAATGGCGGCACTCCTTTACAGATTACTGTGATTATTTCTCCGGTTCAGATGAAGCTCGGTCCAACAAGTGCGGGATCCTCGTCCACTGTCTCGCAGGCATCAGCCGCTCGGTCACGGTCACCGTGGCGTACCTCATGCAGAAGCTCAACCTCTCGCTGAACGACGCCTACGACTTCGTGAAGAGGAAAAAGTCCAACATCTCGCCAAACTTTAACTTCATGGGACAGCTGCTGGACTTCGAAAGGACCCTGAAAAGCCCCTGCGACATCCGCTCGCCCACAAACCAGCTGTACTTCAGCACGCCCACAAACAACAACCTCTTCCAGCTGGACAGCCTGGAGTTCACATGATGACTCCTCCGGGCGTGGATGATGGGAGTCGTGTATGTTCACCCTGTGTCATCTGTAAGTTATATCCAGAGCAGAAGTCGCCGGCGGTTTTTGTCTTGCACTTAACAAATCGTCGCCGTAGAGAAGAAAATGTCTATTTTTTATTGTATTTTTGTATCCAGGGCAGATCCTGAGCATAAGGTGAGGTTCCTTCCATCCGGTGTCAGCGGGACCTGGTCTGTGCTGGATCCCCAGGCGCTCCGCAGGCGTTCAGGATCCCCCAGGCGCTCCGCAGTCAGTCTGGATCCCCAAGGCGCTCCGCGGTCGTTCTAGACCCCCAGGCGCTCCGCAGTCGTTCTGGATCCCCCAGGCGCTCCGCTGTCGTTCTGAGTCCTCCAGGCGCTCCGCGGTCGTACTGAATCCCCCAGGCGCTCCGCGGTTGTTCTGGACCCCCCCAGGTGCTCCGTGGTCGCTCTGGACCCCCCAGGCGCTCCGCGGTCAGTCTGGATACCCCAGGCGCTCCGCAGTCAGTCTGGACCCCCCAGGCGCTCGCAGGCGTTCTGGACCCCCAGGCGTCGCAGGCGTTCTGGACCCCCAGGCGCTCGCAGGCGTTCTGGACCCCCAGGCGCTCGCAGGCGTTTCTGAGACCCCAGGCGCCGCAGGCGTTCTGGACCCCCAGGCGCCGCAGGCGTTCTGGACCCCCAGGCGCTCGCAGGCGTTCTGGACCCCCAGGCGCCGCAGGCGTTCTGGACCCCCAGGCGCCTGCAGGCGTTCTGGACCCCCAGGCGCTCGCAGGCGTTCTGGACCCCCAGGCGCTCGCAGGCGTTCTGGACCCCCAGGCGCCGCAGGCGTTCTGGACCCCCAGGCGCTCGCAGGCGTTCTGGACCCCCCAGGCGCTCGCAGGCGTTCTGGACCCCCCAGGCGCTCGCAGGCGTTCTGGACCCCCCAGGCGCTCGCAGGCGTTCTGGACCCCCCAGGCGCTCGCAGGCGTTCTGGATCCCCCAGTCGTGCCGCAGTCATTCTGGATCCGCCAGGCGCTCCGCAGTCATTCTGGATCCCCCAGGCGTTCTGGATCCCCCAGTCGTGCGGCAGCCCTTCTGGATCCCCCAGGCGCTCCATGGCCCTTCTGGGTCCCCAGGCGCTCCGCGGTCATTCTCGAACCCCCAGGTGATTCGCAGCCGTTCTAGATCCTCCAGGCACGCCACAGTCGTTCTGGACCCCCCAGGCGCTCTGCGGTCGTTCTGAATCCCCCCAGGCGCTCTGCGGTCGTTCTGAATCCCCCAGGCGCTCCGCGGTCGTTCTGAATCCCCCCAGGCGCTCCGCGGTCGTTCTGGACCCCCCAGGCGCTCCGCGGTCGTTCTGGATCCCCCAGGCGCTCCGTGGACGTTCTGGACCCCCAGGCGCTCCGCGGACGTTCTGAATCCCCCAGGCGCTCCGCGGACGTTCTGGATCCCCCAGGCGCTCAGCGGTCGTTCTGGATCCCCCAGGCGCTCCGCGGTCGTTCTGGACCCCCCAGGCGCTCCGCGGTCGTTCTGGACCCCCCAGGCGCTCCACGGTCGTTCTGAATCCCCAGGCGCTCCGTGGTCGTTCTGGATCACTAGGTGCTGTAGATTATGAGATGCCGGATGGAAGGAATTACACTGAATCTATTTGTATTGAAGCAGCGCCCCCTGCTGAGAAGGCATTCCTCGGTTGTTCTGGAGCAGGGGGCGTCGTTTGGTGGCGGGCAATTAATATTTGACTAATCAGCTAATTCTGTTTGGTGGGCGGAGTCATTAATCAGCGTTTGATCCCCAAATCTTTTTGTATAAAAAATTGTATCTTTTGTATTTTTTATAAGCCAAATGTTTCTATTGACCAAATGCTGTTTGCACAGTTTCCAGGACGACGTTCGCTGCTCGCGCCGCCGCTCGGCTTCTCTGCGGTTGACGTTACTTGTTTTTCTCTTGTGCCATATCGATAGTATTGACAGTAGTCTAAGGAGCTTACAATCCAGACGTGTCCGAGGAGGAGACAGGTTTATTCTATGCAAATTGTATTCGCCTGCAATGATCAGTGTTCCAGAGGACACGTCCCCCATGTTTACCGGGGACAACTATAAAACTCCTAATGGGTGCCTTTAAATCTTAAAGGGCCAGTGTCCTGTCTTCTGTATTTAAAACTTTATTATTCTGTATTGGAAAGTTCAGTAACATGCGCCTCAGCTGTGTGAGGAGGACGAGGTCAGAACAGGGTTTCAGTGCCTGAATAAGACTATCCGGTGCCACTGACTGCAAGCAGAGATCCTGAAAATGGTAAAGAATTAAGCTGCAAAGTCTGCTACAAACGTCACACAGCGATTAATGGCAGATGCCCCTATAGTGTACAGTCACCTATAGAATCAGACCACATAGCCAGTACCATCACCTGATCCCGACTTATAGGCAGTATTATATACACCAGAGCTGCATTCCGTATTCTGCACCTCCAGAGCTGAAATCTCCCATCATTCCCTGCTGGTTCAGTGACTGCACAGAGCCGTACACCAGGCTGTCCCCCAAGAAGCTCAGGTGTCTATCCACAACATGCTGCCTGTTTCCTGCAACAACCAGCAGAATAGTGAGTGCAGCTCTGGAGTATAATACAATTGGTAGCTGTCACCAGCTGTGATGGTTGTCCCAGTGATCCCCCATGAGGATTGCAGATCCCACTGGTGCTCACCATATCTATTGCCGTATTTGCTCCTCGCAGGAGCAGATGATGGGAGTGGTAGTTAAATACCCCAGCCCTCTAAAAGTGATGCTTACTGTAACATTATCCAGCTGTGGTCCTTTAAATTGGCGCTCGGGGACCAAACGGAGACACGTGAACAGTAAAGATCCATTGGTCCGGCAGCTGATAGTCCAGAAATCCTGGTCATGGGTCGCCTTGTGTGCACCATTGATATCTGCCCCACCTACGAGGAGGTGCTCAGGATTTCACTGCGCTCCGGAGAACCCCTTTAACTGGCTGCATTCCCCATTGGTATCCGTTTCCCACTACGCTTTCTGCGGGAGGTATGATGGGATTTGTAGTCTGATAGCAGTGGTTTTGGATATGAACCCCCGCCCCCCATAACAATGATAATCCTGTATTATTACCGTATCGGACGAGCGCCTCGCTGCCGAATCGCAGCCTCGCCTCATGTTGTGCCTTGTACGTGTGGCATCACCTGCCACTGTTTATTTCACCGAGGCGTGTTTTCCTCAAAGCCTCATTCTGCGTGGCCGCAGTGCCTGAGGGGGGCACAGTAAATAGCGCAGGTTCACTTTAAATGTCAGTTGACAGATTACGTTCAAATATTATCTTGAATGACGTCATTCATTGTACTCGATTGCACCCAAAGCTGCATCCACGCGGTTCCGAGTCTGTATTGGGCTACTCTCTGCTGTCATCGGTTGTGGGAGATGCTCCTCAGGGGCGGGGCTTGTCTTAATGTCTATGACCAGCAGCAGAGAGGTAGCCTGCATGATTGTGCATCCAGATAATGGGTCCCCGGTACACGTAGGGAAGGTGTGCAACATTTGGAGATGAATCCTGTGAAATGAGGTGTAAAGGCGGAGAAGCCAAATGTTCTGATTCTGCCAGTATAAAGCTTGGATGCCCAGAGAATGTGCCCAGTGCTGATATATAAAGTGTCACTCCACCCAGAACCCAGTGTTAGATGGAGGTTGTCAGGTTCTTAAACCTTCTCCTGTATGGGACAGTCTGCCACACTGCTGGGAGCCTCCACTGTATCCATGGCGATAGGTGGAGCTTCTTTCCAACATGCAGTTTACAGAAGCGGGGTCCACGTACATCCGTCAGGTGGGATTCTCCTTTAAAGGCTATGTAACCTTTGGCGACAGTTTTTCTTTTATTATTGCATTGTACAAATTTTGAGCTAAAAATAATTTTTTCAGTTGTTCTTTATGACAAATTTGGAGCCCTTCTCTCCGTACAGGGCTGAGATTCTCGAGTAGCAGGATCTGAATTTTCTCTCTGTTCCGTCAGGCAGCTCAGCTGACGGCTCCTTTGCTAAGAATGTGGCTTAAATACGTGTTTATGACCTTTTTGTAAAGGTTTATGACTTTTTTGTAAAGATAAGGGTTGACACAAGGTGAAAGTAACAGTCACACATCTAGAAACACAGTTAACCCTTTGTGACAGAAGGGCTCAATATTTTTAATAAAGACCTATTGAAAAAATTATTTTTAGCCCCAAATGAGTAAAATGCAATCATAAAAAATTCTCCCCGAAGTTTGTTTCTTTCCGTTATATTTTTTTAATATCTTTTCTCTGGATCTTATCCGCTATTATATTGCGGGACAGCCGGCGGTGAGCGCAGCGTATAACAACCGTATTTTTTACGCTTTCTACAGATCAGACTCTTTATAAATCGGGGACTTTTTCGCGTTTTGTATTCTCCGGCAGAAAGAAACGGCATATGATCTGAATGTCCGACTCGATGAACGAGCACAGAGCGCACAACCCGCTCCCCAGACACAAGGGGGGTGCAATATGTAGGCCGCAGAGGCACTCCAGCAACATGGAGGGAGGGGGCATTCTCCTAATGTTTGTACCCATCCCCCCTTTCACAAAATTTGGAGGACCACGATAGGGCGGGCTTGGGGTTCTCTGCTTAGTTGCTATGGTCAACAGCAGTTTTGTGTTGTCATGATAGCTTTTTTACGTCAGGCAGTTGGCAGCGCCCCCCGCCTTCTGACCGCGGCGAGCTGGTTGTGCGCTCCACGTATCTATGGTTGAGGTGGTACAGCGTCTAATTTCCAGAATGTAAGAATGATGATTGTTTATACATCAAATAAACATATTTTTCTTTATGACGACTATGTGCTGGTTTTGTTACAAAGATCCAAACAGCAGTTTGTGCTTCAGAGCTGCTCTTCCTGTTGTAAAAAGAGGCGCTGAAAGTCACTTTGGAGAGATGTCTGAACGGTCACAGAACCTGCACACAAGTATATAAGGGAGATTTCCGCTCAGAAGCCTACAGAATAGTGAGTGCAGCTCTGGAGGATACAGGATAAGGGCTCATGCACACGACCGTTGGACCCCCACATGCAGACGCAAACCCATTCACTTGAAAGGCGTCTGCTATCCATATCCGACGGTCCACGCAAAAAAGTAGTACATACACAGGCACGGACAGAAACCCCATGGAAGCATTCCGTAGTGCCTCCGTTCTGTACCGGACCTTCCCGGATTGCAGACCCATCCAAATGCAAAAAGGGCCGGGACCCGTATATTGCGGTCATGTGCATGAGCCCTAAGTTATATGATGTATGTACACAGTGACTCCACCAGCAGAATACTGAGTGCAGCTCTGGAGTATAATACAGGATGTAACTCAGGATCAGTACAGGATAAGTAATGTATGTACACAGTGACTGCACCAGCAGAATAGTGAGTGCAGCTCTGGAGTATAATACAGGATGTAACTCTGGATCAGTACAGGACACGTAATGTATGTACACAGTGACTCCACCAGCAGAATAGTGAGTGCAGCTCTGGAGTATAATTCAGGATCAGTACAGGATAAGTAATGTATGTACACAGTGACTCCACCAGCAGAATAGTGAGTGCAGCTCTGGAGTATAATACAGGATGTAACTCAGGATCAGTACGGGATAAGTAATGTATGTACACAGTGACTGCACCAGCAGAATAGTGAGTGCAGCTCTGGAGCATAATACAGGATGTAACTCAGGATCAGTACAGGATAAGTAATGTATGTACACAGTGACTGCACCAGCAGAATAGTGAGTGCAGCTCTGGAGTATAATACAGGATGTAACTCAGGATCAGTACAGGATAAGTAATGTATGTACACAGTGACTGCACCAGCAGAATAGTGAGTGCAGCTCTGGAGTATAATACAGGATGTAACTCAGGATCAGTACAGGATAAGTAATGTATGTACACAGTGACTGCACCAGCAGAATAGTGAGTGCAGCTCTGGAGTATAATACAGGATGTAACTCAGGATCAGTACAGGATAAGTAATGTATGTACACAGTGACTGCACCAGCAGAATAGTGAGTGCAGCTCTGGAGTATAATACAGGATGTAACTCAGGATCAGTACAGGATAAGTAATGTATGTACACAGTGACTGCACCAGCAGAATAGTGAGTGCAGCTCTGGAGTATAATACAGGATGTAACTCAGGATCAGTACAGGATAAGTAATGTATGTACACAGTGACTGCACCAGCAGAATAGTGAGTGCAGCTCTGGAGTATAATACAGGATGTAACTCAGGATCAGTACAGGATAAGTAATGTATGTACACAGTGACTGCACCAGCAGAATAGTGAGTGCAGCTCTGGAGTATAATACAGGATGTAACTCAGGATCAGTACAGGATAAGTAATGTATGTACACAGTGACTGCACCAGCAGAATAGTGAGTGCAGCTCTGGAGTATAATACAGGATGTAACTCAGGATCAGTACAGGATAAGTAATGTATGTACACAGTGACTGCACCAGCAGAATAGTGAGTGCAGCTCTGGAGTATAATACAGGATGTAACTCAGGATCAGTACAGGATAAGTAATGTATGTACACAGTGACTGCACCAGCAGAATAGTGAGTGCAGCTCTGGAGTATAATACAGGATGTAACTCAGGATCAGTACAGGATAAGTAATGTATGTACACAGTGACTGCACCAGCAGAATAGTGAGTGCAGCTCTGGAGTATAATACAGGATGTAACTCAGGATCAGTACAGGATAAGTAATGTATGTACACAGTGACTGCACCAGCAGAATAGTGAGTGCAGCTCTGGAGTATAATACAGGATGTAACTCAGGATCAGTACAGGATAAGTAATGTATGTACACAGTGACTGCACCAGCAGAATAGTGAGTGCAGCTCTGGAGTATAATACAGGATGTAACTCAGGATCAGTACAGGATAAGTAATGTATGTACACAGTGACTGCACCAGCAGAATAGTGAGTGCAGCTCTGGAGTATAATACAGGATGTAACTCAGGATCAGTACAGGATAAGTAATGTATGTACACAGTGACTGCACCAGCAGAATAGTGAGTGCAGCTCTGGAGTATAATACAGGATGTAACTCAGGATCAGTACAGGATAAGTAATGTATGTACACAGTGACTGCACCAGCAGAATAGTGAGTGCAGCTCTGGAGTATAATACAGGATGTAACTCAGGATCAGTACAGGATAAGTAATGTATGTACACAGTGACTGCACCAGCAGAATAGTGAGTGCAGCTCTGGAGTATAATACAGGATGTAACTCAGGATCAGTACAGGATAAGTAATGTATGTACACAGTGACTGCACCAGCAGAATAGTGAGTGCAGCTCTGGAGTATAATACAGGATGTAACTCAGGATCAGTACAGGATAAGTAATGTATGTACACAGTGACTGCACCAGCAGAATAGTGAGTGCAGCTCTGGAGTATAATACAGGATGTAACTCAGGATCAGTACAGGATAAGTAATGTATGTACACAGTGACTGCACCAGCAGAATAGTGAGTGCAGCTCTGGAGTATAATACAGGATGTAACTCAGGATCAGTACAGGATAAGTAATGTATGTACACAGTGACTGCACCAGCAGAATAGTGAGTGCAGCTCTGGAGTATAATACAGGATGTAACTCAGGATCAGTACAGGATAAGTAATGTATGTACACAGTGACTGCACCAGCAGAATAGTGAGTGCAGCTCTGGAGTATAATACAGGATGTAACTCAGGATCAGTACAGGATAAGTAATGTATGTACACAGTGACTGCACCAGCAGAATAGTGAGTGCAGCTCTGGAGTATAATACAGGATGTAACTCAGGATCAGTACAGGATAAGTAATGCATGTACACAGTGATTGCACCAGCAGAATAGTGAGTGCAGCTCTGGAGTATAATACAGGATGTAACTCAGGATCAGTACAGGATAAGTAATGCATGTACACAGTGACTGCACCAGCAGAATAGTGAGTGCAGCTCTGGAGTATAATACAGGATAAGTAATGTATGTACACAGTGACTGCACCAGCAGAATAGTGAGTGCAGCTCTGGAGTATAATACAGGATAAGTAATGTATGTACACAGTGACTGCACCAGCAGAATAGTGAGTGGGGCGCGGCTCGGCTCCGACAGCCGCAGGGACGGCCCCTTGGGCTCCTTATTGGGGTAATTAGCATATCAATAAAAGACAAATTACAGGACACACGGCAGTGATACTAGTAGATTTAAATATAAATCGTGGAGACCGATGTGGTGGTGATAAGAGCTCAGTAAGTGAAATCCAGGTGGCGGCGTCCCTTTAACCCTGTGAGAATCAGAAACTCATATACCCCGCCAGCGACCGCACGTGCCCCGTAAATTCAACTGCTGTGGCCCTTCAACTCCTAAGCCCCCCGCTCCATATCTTAATCAGAGACATCTGGAGGAGGATAGAATATGGCATCTAATGATGGCCACCACAGAGGGGCGGTATATTGTGCTGCTCTGTGGTATACGGTTCTGCTGGGACAGTATTTTGCGCTATGTTATTGCTGGCCCTGACTATTTGTGTTGCCGTGCCTTTTGTCAATTTAAACGCCCCTAAAAAATGAGGCCAATTTTAGTTTTCCAGGGCCACTTAATGTTCCCAGTCCGTCCCTGGATTCTGCTCGCTTTCACATGCTGGGGCAGGACGATCATGTAGTCTGTATGTAATCCAGGAAGAAGCTGCACTGTCTCCCTCTGCTGGTGGTAAGGGATACTGCAGCATTCCCATGGACACTTTTCACGTCCCATCATCTTCTATCCGCAGGTTTTATCGCTTACTATAATTTGCACAGGTCGTTGTTGGCCGGACATTTAGAAGGAATGATATTACAGCCGAGCTCCTGGTATACCGGATAATACTGTGAATGCTGCAGTAAACGTCCCAGTCTAGGGTAGGAACGCTCTAGTAAGGCCGTGTTCAGACGCTGCGGGCATGTTATAGCTGCAGGGAAGTTATTGCTCCGATTGTGGAAAAGTGCATTAAGGCCGCATAGTGTGAACACAGCCTGAATGAAGCTGCACTGTACGTGATTGACCGCGGCTCCATATAAACTCATCTGCTAAGGTCATTTGGGTTGGGGGAGGTTGGGGGGGCCCTTTCTTGGTAGTTGAGTCCCATCCGTTCTAACACTCAGTAACAATCCAGAGAAGATGAGACTGGAGCCTTTAGGCCCCTTTCACACGGGCGAGTTTTCCGCGCAGGTGCAATGAGTGATGTGAACGCATTGCACCCGCACTGAATCCGGACCCATTCATTTCTATGTGTCTGTGCACATGAGCGTTTTTTGTCACGCATCAGTTCTGCGTTGCGTGAAAATCGCAGCATGTTCTATATTGTGCGTTTTTTCACGCAGCTCTGGCCCCATAGAAGTGAATGGGGCTTCAGTGAAAAACGCATCCGGAAGCAACTGCAGATGCGATGCATTTTTTACTAATGGCCGCTAGGAGATGTTTCTAAATCTTCCATTTTTTAGCACGCGTGAGTAGCGGTACCTGGCATAGCCAGCTCCGCCCACTGTTATGATGCTTGGGGGCTTCGGACCCCCACTGATGTGATACTGTCTTGAGGAAACGTCATCAGTATCTCAAAGGTCGAAAAAAAGCGCTGATCGGCCCCTGTGTAAAAGGTGCTGAGGCACAGAGTTACGAGCCTCTACACGGCGACTCAGCTGATCCCATAGGTTTTCAGGTCTGGAGAAAGTGCAGCCGCTCCATGTGAGGTCCCCCGGTCTCCAGCAGCCGCTCCATGTGAGGTCCCCCGGTCTCCAGCAGCCGCTCCATGTGAGGTCCCCCAGTCTCCAGCAGCCGCTCCATGTGAGGTCCCCCGGTCTCCAGCAGTCTCTCCATGTGAGGGCCCCCGGCCTCCAGCAGCCGCTCCATGTGAGGTCCCCCGGCCTCCAGCAGCCGCTCCATGTGAGGTCCCCAGCCTCCAGCAGCCGCTCCATGTGAGGTCCCCAGTCTCCAGCAGCCGCTCCATGAGGTCCCCGGTCTCCAGCAGCCGCTCCATGTGAGGTCCCCGGTCTCCAGCAGCCGCTCCATGTGAGGTCCCCAGCCTCCAGCAGCCGCTCCATGTGAGGTCCCCGGCCTCCAGCAGCCGCTCCATGTGAGGTCCCCAGCCTCCAGCAGCCGCTCCATGTGAGGTCCCCAGCCTCCAGCAGCCGCTCCATGTGAGGTCCCTCAGTCTCCAGCAGCCGCTCCATGTGAGGTCCCCGGTCTCCAGCAGCCGCTCCATGTGAGGTCCCCCGGTCTCCAGCAGCCGCTCCATGTGAGGTCCCCAGTCTCCAGCAGCCGCTCCATGTGAGGTCCCCAGTCTCCAGCAGCCGCTCCATGTGAGGTCCCCCGGTCTCCAGCAGCCGCTCCATGTGAGGTCCCCCGGTCTCCAGCAGCCGCTCCCTAATGATGGGACCTCGATGAGCTGGAGCATTGTCCTCCATGAAGATGGCATTAGGCCGGTGCTGTTCCTGCAGAGGCACAATGACTGGATTACTGATGTTCTTCAGGTAGTCTGGGCTGTCACTGGACCATTCACAGTGTAGGGCAGTTCTGTACTGACGAGACACACCGGCCCACACTGTGACACCGCCACCACCAAAGTCTGGTCTGGTGACAACAGTGGCTGATGCAGAGCGCTCTCCATGACGTCTCCAACATCGTTGGCAGCCATCATTTCTGCTCAGCGTGAATCGCCTTTCATCAGTGAACAGCACTGAGGCCACTGGTCCCTCGTTTAGCAGATGCTCCCTGGTCCATACAAGACGATGACGCCTGTGCCTGGTGGTGCGGTCAGGTGTCCTTTTGGGTCGTCTAGCACGCAGACCGCGCTGATGTAAATGGTTTCCAATGGTCTGACGTGACACTTGGGTGCCTCTCACCTCGCTTAAATGTGCCTAGAGTTGTGTGGGATTCATCTCCCGGTTCTGCAGGGCATTGTTCACAATGAAGCAGTCATCAGTGTGGGATGTGGCCAAAGGACGTCCACTTCTCTGCCTTTCTGTGACTCTTCCAGTCTCTGTATCTCTGATACAACCTGCTGATGACACTCTAAGCTCAGGGGCCACTTCCGTCTGAGAACATCCTGCTTGAAGCCTCACAATGGCGAGGTACTATTCATCAATTGTTAGGCGTCGTCTTGGTCTCATGATATCACAATGTGAGCAGCATGATGAGGAGGACTGTTTAAATACCAATTCTTACTGAACCAGGAAATGTATTGGGCGATTCATGGATCAAACACCTTTTGTGAATTTTGCCGTTCAGCTCCTTGTTAGAGAACAGCAAGTTGTGCAGAAAGTCCTGAAACATTGAACAGTTGGACATGAGCATTCAGAAGGTCAGAGAAGGTCACATTAGGGTCTCCTGTAAAGGTCAGAGGGCATTTTAGGTTCATCCTGAGATTTCACCCACAAGACAAATATCCCGGACTTTTTGTGAGTAGGGAAGGAGGGGTCCGACACCCAGCACCCCGAGCATCATGACAGTTGGCGGAGTTGTACCGTCCCGTACAAACAGGCGCCGTTTCCACTGAACTCCACGCCGCCATTTACAGGAATACATGTGCGCACGGAGCAGGTCTGGACAGGCAATAAACGCCGACGTGAACCTGGACAAATCCTCTCCGGAATTCCGTCATGTTGGACTGATGGACACCGAGATACAAAAAACATCTGTATTTTTCACTAACTTTGATGCAACAGAAAAGTGGTGACATAAGTGTGAACAGCGCCTGATACAGGATGTAATCGCACACGCAGGCTGCAGGCTTCACTGTAATGGATCTGACCACCTCCAGGACCCGTCCACCTCGGTCCCTTCCTCACTTGCGGAATGTTACTGCCGGAACCATCCAGCGGTGACTTCCGTTTCCAGGGGACGTATTTATCGCTGCACCTCGGCTGAGTAACTTCCCGGCGTGCCTTGCGTCCTGCCTTTCTCTTCCGGTTTGTGATTGTAGCTGGGAAGCGGTGAGTGCGGCCAGGGGGGCTGAGAATCCGGGCTCATCGGCGGCTGTGGAGCCCGGGACCGGGGGGAGTCACAGCGGGGCCATCACAGGACACAGCCCGGGGCCGGAGATCCGGATATCTCCCGGGTCAGGCTGCGGACACCCGGGTTATAGAGCGGATCACAGCCGCCCGGTGCTGCCCATCTGAGGGTCCCTGAGTTTGGGGCCCTCTGTGCCTGTGGGAGCGGCTCCATGTTTAGGGTCTGGAGGAGGACTGATTCAGGCTTTGTGGTCCCTGCAGGATTCAGGGGGTCCTGCTGTTGGGGTGCCCGCCATTACCCCTACATGCCCTTCTGGGATTCATTTATTTCTTCATGACGGGGCCGGCAGATGTTATGTTTCGGGTTGCGGCTGTGGTAGGGTTGTGTTCACACGTGTACTGGTACTGTGCAAATCGCTGCGGCGTCCACTCAGTAGGGGGCAGCTTATTGGCGCAACAACCGCCCCAAATTCTGAGGGCGCCGTGCGGTTTTGCATTATAAGAGACCGGGGGAGATTTATCACAACTTTTGTAACGTAGAACTGGTGTAGTCGCCCATAGCAACCAATCAGAGTCCAAGTTTCATTTTCCAAAGGAAAACGTCACCAGGAACTTGCGGACTTCAGGGCGACATCCTGCAGGGTCCACCGTACTTTGTGGCTGCTGTAAATGCGTTGGATCTTCTGGATGTGAAATCTGTGGTGTTTCCATCTTGCGCGGATGTGGCCTTGGGGAAGCTGCACAGGGTGGTCCTGGGGGGAGGGGGGGTGTGGGGGGGCAGGGTCTTGAACGCTGTAGATGGTGGAGAATTGTCTATGTACTTTTAATACTAACGACCTGGTCATTTGTCTGCAGGATTCATCATGGCAAAGTCCAAGAATCACACAACTCACAACCAGTGTAAGTGCGGCCCCCCCAGCCTTGTGCCCAAGCCCCCCACTCGCCCAGAATCGCCGTCGGGGATATTAAATCCTGTTCTTTGTATATTTACAGCTCGCAAATGGCACAGAAACGGCATCAAGAAGCCTCAGTCTCAGAGATACGAGTCTCTTAAAGGGGTAAGTGTCTTATTAGTATTGGCAGCGCCGCGTGTACCCGGCCGTCCCTTGTAGTTTCTCTTCGGCGCAGTAGAGAAACAGATGCTTACAGCGTATTCACACAGTGAGGTTCTCGGCCGTGCGGTTTTTACAAATGTCACCTGTAAAATCTGCATCAGCAGACGGCAGCAGTTTACGGTAAAGCACTGTCAGTTCTCGGCTGCACCACGGGAATGTCGCACGTAGCGGACGTACTGCGGATTTGTCATTTGGGTGTTTATTACAGAAGCAAAGTGGGCGACAATTTACGAAATCTCATCCGCAGATTGCAGGGAATAAATTAGGTGGAAATTGACCTGCTGTGCGGATCCTAAATTCTTAGCCATTAATGTTGCATTTGTGACGTGTGGGGTGAAATCCGCAGTCCGACAGCATCCACATGTGAACAGGCCTCAATCCCCTCCTCACAACAGATTCTTGTATTTATTTTTTTCTGTTTGCCCCCAATATGGACGTACCGCAGATCTGTAATTTGTGCTGATCATCAATTCATTGAGGGGATAAGCGATACTTGAAGCTCTCGGCATCCAGGGGTTTAAAAACACTGTTCCTTCCTCGCTTCAGAATCACGATCTTAGGATCCCTGCTTGCTGTCAGGAAGCATGTTCAGATGTAACATCCCAGAGCAGGGTTTGTCACTGTGTATCAGTGCAGTAGAGAGCTGTCCTCCTGGAGTCCAGATTGGAGAGGGATTTGTGCTGTTTAGCGCCCGTCAGTTTTTTTTTTTTTTTGTTTTTACGGATCGGAAAATGAAATGATGTGAACTCTCCCTTAGGCTGGGTTCACACTTAAGCGTTTTACAGCGCATTCCTACGCGCTGTAAGACACTCAACAGGCGAAAACCCATGTTTCCCTATGGCCCTGGTTCTCACCTGAGCGTTTTACAGCTCGTACGAACGCGCTGTAAAACGCCCTACGCCCAAAAAAGTACAGGAGCTTCTTTGGGGCGTTTTGTCGCGCGTATTGTGATTGACGCCAGAGTGGTCAATCACACGAACGCGCGTACAACATGCGTTTCCTATTTCCAAAAACGCGCTGTAATACGCGCGACTAAAACGCGCGTATCAAATACACTCAAGTGTGAACCCAGCCTAAGGCCTCATGCACACGGCCGTTGTGTGGCTGCTCCGTGCCTTGCGGACCGCGGTTTGCAGCCCCCAGTGCACAGGCAACATCCATGCGGTGGCCGGGACTAGGGCTGCAGTAAACGATTATTTTAGAAATCGAGTATTCTATCGATTATTTTTTACGATTAATCGAGTAATCTAATAAGAATGTTACCATGGCAACCAGGGCTTCAGTAGCGTCCTGGTTGCCATGGTAACTGATAGGAGCCCAGTTATAACACTGCTGGGGCTCCAATCAGAACTTCCACCAATGAGGGGGGAAGGGGACTCTGCTCTGTGGCCACTGCCACCAATGAGGGGGGAAGGGGACTCTGCTCTGTGGCCACTGCCACCAATGAGGGGGGAAGGGGACTCTGCTCTGTGGCCACTGCCACCAATGAGGGGGGAAGGGGACTCTGCTCTGTGGCCACTGCCACCAATGAAAATTAACCTTTAATACAGGCGTCAGGTAGCAGATCAGCGGCAGTTAACCCCTCAGGTGCGGCACCTGAGGGGTTAACTGCCACTAATCGCAGCTCCCTGCCTCCTGTATTAAAGATTACAAAGGACCTTTCATGGTCCGGCCTTACTAACTAGCAGCTACAAGGAGCAGCGCCCAGGATGTCCCCGCACTTAGTTATCCCTGGGCGCGGCTCGGCTCTCCCCACTGTGGGCCAGTTACAGTGTCCTGCTCCATGTGCTAATTACTAATATCGGAGCAATAGGGAGGAGACATCAGCTCTGTGGGCGTTCCTTCTCCCTGCACTGTGATGTTCTCTGCTGCGATTGGACAGCGCAGGGAGAAGAAACGCCCACAGAGAAGGTGATGTCTCCTCCCCATTGGTCCGATATTAGTTATTGGCACATGGAGCACGAAACTGTAACTGGCCCACAGCGGGGAGAACGGAGCGGCGCCCGGGGATAATTGTAAGTGCGGGGACATCCCGGGCGCTGCTAGTTAGTAAGGCCAGACCATGTAAGGTCCTGTCATTGGTGGCGCAGTGCGCCCGCCCCTCCTTCGCCCACCCCCCCTCCCCGTCTCTCCTCACTGGCAGCAAAGCACAGGGGGAGGGAGAGAGCGACTCCTCCCCCTGTGGGCCCCGCCTCCTCCGCTGCTGCCAGCCGCTCTGCACAGTGTCGGGTCATAGGGCGCGCTTACGTGCACTATGACCTGACAGGTGACCACGGAGCGGGGAATAATAGCAAGTGCTGCCCTCCCGCTCCGTGGTCACATGACACAAACGAATCCTCGATGCAAAAAAATTGCATTGAGGATTTTTTTGTGTCGAATTACTCGAAAAAATCGAGTAATCGTTTCAGTAATCGAGACCCATTTAACTTGAATGGATGAGTCCGCACCGCAAAAAAATAGAACATGTGACAGAAACACCGCGGAAGCCCTCCGTTCTACTGCAGCTCCGGATTGCAGACCCATTTAAGCGAATAGGTCCGCATCCGTGATGCAGGAAGGACACGGCCGGTGCCCGCGTATTTCGGACTCGCTGTTTGTGGGCGGCAATGAGTAAGGACCGTAATGTTTAACGTCTGAAACACGTTGTTCGTTGAGTTCATTTCCTGTATTGAAGATTTTAACCTGATGGAATAAAAATTGCAACTTTTAAGAAGCTGGATTTTCCTGTTTTTTCACTTGAGGCAACGGCCATGTGCATGAGGCCTTGGAAGGTTAGACCAGATTCGGACAGGGCAGATTTTTTTGCTGAGTTTTTCTGCAGGATTTACCTTTTGCTGTCACGCCGAGGCGGTGCTGCGCTTGGATGCGCCCACATCTGTAGCGCAGCACCCCAATGCGAAAAATAGAGGCAGCGCCTCTGGTGTAAAACGGCACAGCTAGTCGGGGTTATAATGTGAGCCAAGTTAAGGCCCTTTCACATGAGTTTCCACTTGTGTGTGTAGTGAACGCACAGCACCCGCACTGAATCCTGACCCATTCATTTCTATGGGTCTGTGCACATGAGCGTTTCTTATTTTTATTTTTTTTCACACATCATTTCTGCGTTGTGCGAGAATCGCAGCACGTTCTATATACTGCGTTTTTCATGCACCCTTGTTCCCCTGGAAGAGAATGGGGCTTCAGTGAAAAACACATTGTATCCGGATGTAACCTGGATTCAGTCTGGGTGTAATGCGTTTTTCACTGATTGCTCGGAGATGTTCTTTATAAATCTTACGTTTTTTTATTTATTTTTTTCACGCACGTGAAAAACGCATTAAAACTGATTGCAACTACGTCACAATCACAATACGCGAGACAATACGCCCCAAAGTATCTCCTGTACTTCTTTGGGTGTAGGGCGTTTTACAGCGTGTTCGTACGCGCTGTAAAACGCTCAGGTGAGAACCATGCCCATAGGGAAACATGAGTTTTCGCCTGTTGAGCTTTTTACAGCGCGTAGGAACGTGCTGTAAAATGCTTAGGTGTGAACCCAGCCTTAATGCAACTGCAGACAAGACTGACTGAACTTGCCCGTGGAATGGTGCGAGTTTCACTGAACGCACCCAGACACAATCCGTATCCTTCGTGTGAAGGAGGTCTCGACACTCGCGTTTTTCTGCTGTGCCGGCGTCAGTGAATATATGTCGATCTGCTCCCTAATGCCAGTCACCGCTTTGTACGCGTCCGGTATGTTCAGAAGGGGAGAAGAAAATGCAGGACGTTTTCGGTGCTGCACCAGGAGTAGGAGATATTGGACGTCATTCTTTTCTGGATTTATTTATTAAAAAGCTTAAAACGACGTTTCGAAGGCGAATCTCCATCAGGTAAAATGCCTGCTACCTGATGATTGCGATTTGCACCTCAAAAGGCTTTTTATACTATTCAATAAACAAATCCAGAAAAGAAGAAAGCCGGAAATCTACTGATACTGCACCGAAAAAAGTCCTGCATTTTCTTCTCCCTTTCCGATACATACTGGACGCGTACGAGCTGTGACTGACAGATTTCAGCACTGGGCGCCAGAGTCCATATCGGAATAACGTGTAATGCGCGGATCTGCTGAAAACTTCTACATCTGAATGTAGACGACAGGATATTGGCCAGTTTGTCATTTAAAGGGGAATTCCACCATTACTTTTTAACCTGTCGTTGCCTGCCGGGTGGTTGAGTTCAGGTCCCTGTAGTTCCTCTATATGAAGGGAGAGGTGCCGTGTACAGCCCCCCTAATGCCAGCAGTGCTTTCATATTGACCTCTGGGGTCCGCACCGCCCCTGTGTTCTCTGAAAATCCAACTCTACAATTTACACTTTATGTATTTCTGCCGGATGGCGACACGTGATCCGTCCCTTTATTTCCATGTGTGGGGGAGGGGATCTGCTGTCGCTGCTCATCAGACTCGCCACTTCTTCCGCTCAAGTTATTTTCTTGTATTTTTCAGGTTGATCCCAAGTTCCTGAGGAACATGCGCTTCGCCAAGAAACACAACAAAAAAGGACTGAAGAAGATGCTGGCGAACAACGCCAAAAACGCGAAATAGACTCATCCTGTGCCTGATGTCATTAGAATAAAAAACACCCGTTCAATTGGTTGTCCTGCCGTTATTAGAACGTCTGACACGTTGGGGGCGCGTTTATCAAAGGTTTTACGCCACAATAGTTGTAAAACCGCCATGTTCTCAGTATTAATAACATGTCCTACAAATAGAGAAACGTGGATCGCACCTCTGCCCACGCCTACTATTTTGCGGCGGTCACTAAGGGGCCTTTGGCTGGGTTTTTTGCGGTGGCCCAGTCTAAACGCTGCTGGGCTGTTTAACACTTTACATGCCGCAGGGAATGGCTCCCACTGCATGTAAAGTGCTGACAGAAGGAGCGGACTCCCTCTGTCTCCCATCGGCACCCTGCAAATGCGATCGTGGGGTGCTGATGTGGGTGGAGGCCGCCTGGGGTCTGATGTAGGCTCCAGACCAGCCTTGGGTAATTTCCAGCCTCTCTGGCACAGCCTGCTGGTCAGTGTTTGCATAGCATTGCCATTAAAATGCCGTGCACTATAGGGATAGCGGAATTGTTCAAAAGCAATAAAAAAACGCTCTGTTATAGGCCCCTTGTGAGACTAAGTGGTAAAAAAATATGCTTTTCAATGCAAAAAAAATTGCCTGAATAAGATCTACCCCATTTGTTTGGTATTGCCGTGTCTGTAACGACCCAGACTACATAAATATCACGTAAATAATCTCCTACGGTGAACACCGTAAAAAAATTTTTTGAAGACAATTGCTAATTTATTCTTGGTTGCCACCGAAAAAACATAACAAGCGATCAAAAAGCGCCACTTACTCTAAAATAATACCAATGAAAAATAAAAGTCGTCCCCCCAAAAATCAAGCCCTCGCACAACTCCATATAAAGAAAAATAAGTTATGGGTCTTGAAGCAGCAATGCAAAAACATTTTTTTTCTTTAAAAAACAAAGGGGGTTTTATTGCAAAAAAAAAGTATTTGGTATCACTGTAATCGTACTGACTCAGAGAATAAAGATATTATGTCACTTATACCGAAAAATGGACACCATAAAATTTATTGCATATAAGCGCAGTGGCAGTATTGCTGTTTTTCCCATCTCCGTCCCAGAAAGTGTTAAGTTTATCAAAGCTATGTCTACCCCAAAATGGCGCCATTAAAAACTACAACTTGTCCTGCAAAAAACGAGCCCTCATAGCGTTATATAGACGGAAAAATAAAAAAGTTATAGCTTTTTGAAAGCGATGCTGAAAAAAGGAAGAAAAACGCTTGGTCAGTAAGGCCCAAAACAGGCTGGTCACTAAGGGGTTAATTAGCAGGAGACTGCATAAGGGTTAAAGAGGTTATCTAGGAAATGACCTAGCCCGAGGATAGGTTATGTTTATCACATTGGCAGGGGTCTGAGTCCCGACGCCAGTGGCGATCAGCCATTTCATTAAGCCACAGTGCTTACCGGAGCTTCAGCGAGCACTTGGATGGGACTGAGCAGCACATAGGTCCTGAGTGATGTACAGTGGCCTAGGAAGAAGCTTAAGTCTCTTAACAGCTGATCGTCGGGGGTCCTGGGAGTCTGAGCCCCCGCTGATCTGTTATTGACTACCTATCCTGAGGATTGGTCATCAATAATTCCCAGAAAACCCCTTTAATAAACGCCTGCTTGTTCTCAATGAAGTTCCTGAAAGCATTCGAGGTTTTGACATCTGTTCACATGGTGCAGCACTGCGTGGTTGCTGTGCCTGTGGGTTGGTGGGGCCCAGGGGGGCTTACTCTGACAGCAGGGGAGCTGGTGGGTCGTCCTGGTGGTGGTGCTGCACCAAATTACAGTAGGTACCCATTCATAGAGGTGAGCGGGTCTATGCGTTTTGATCCAACTACATACAAAGGCCTCACAGCATGTGGTTGAGGAGCCGTATGCCGAGAAGAGATAATGGATCAATGCAGGGAAGGTGGAGGTGCGATCCATGGCTTTTGTAATATTTACAGGCTAAGCCAGCGCTAAAGCCGCCCATCAGTGCTGGTGACATCACCGGGCTTCCGGCAGCCCCATCGAGAGCCCCGGTCGTCACCGGATCTCCAGAAAATGCCTAATCGCGCAGGGCAAAGGAGAGCATCGGAGCATGAACTGCTCCGATGCTCAGGTCAGGGGGGCTGTCTGGGTGAAAATGGAGGTATGTCCTGGTTCAGAGCTGAACCCGGACAACCCCTTTAATTAGAGGCCTGTGTTAAATTTCCCCACTGTACATGGAGAAATGGCTGCGCCCACAGATCTGCCCATGTGGAACTCCAGCCCGGACGCATGCATGAATTTACAGGAAGGTTATATAATTGTGCAATGAGGTTCGACAATTTTCTCAAAACTGATACATTGTAGCAAAACAAGTCATTTATCGAATAGCTCTCCTGAAGACCTGGTTTTCATTCATTGACGGCAAACAGATCTTGAACAAGAAAGTTGCTGAACTTTTCTGTTTTACAGACAGAACTTAAATCTGTGGTAAATCCTCGTCGGTGTCCACATTGTGCAGATGTATTATGTTGCAGTTGGTAAACACCACAGCAGAGTGGAGCTCGCTCCTGATTAAACTGGTGCAGATCCCTGTGTGTGGGGGTCACTGCTTCGGGGCGGTGGCTCTTGCTTGGCTGTGTTGTCCATTGGAGTCTGTGGTGGTCTAAAATCAAGGTCCTGTCAGAGGCTTGGGCCGACGCGGTGTCCTCTCCCCACTTGACACTGCAAGTAACAA
This sequence comes from Bufotes viridis, assembly GCA_033119425.1. Taxonomy (NCBI): domain Eukaryota; kingdom Metazoa; phylum Chordata; class Amphibia; order Anura; family Bufonidae; genus Bufotes; species Bufotes viridis. The sequence goes on from CM065596.1 coordinate 6,541,098, forward strand.
GAAAACATGGCCTTGAGGGAGTGGCTGCTCCAAAGGTGCCTGATGGTGGTTATAGTCCTGGTGTGCAGCACTGCTCTGCACATTACACTCGGACAGTCCAGACCAGAAATCTTGGCAGCAGGATCGGCTTGGGCTGACGGCAAACATTACTCTGGCTGCTGTTTACCTCTGATTGCAGTTAACATTCTAGTGGAGGTGCAGCAGCCTCGCGGGGGCCCCTGAGAGTCCAGTGACCCTGTTATTTTCCAGCAGCCATTACACAGGGACACAGATTCGCCATGACGCTGGTCCGTTGCTGTCCTGTAGTCGCTGCTCTGCTCCTGATTCTATGTAACGCAGGATGCGGCCATGGCGCTGCGGTGAGTACAGAGTCCGGACAGGTCAGGCTTTCTAAATTAGCAAATAGCAAGGGGGACGCCCCGAAACACGACCTGTGCTCCAGATTATGGAAATGTCACAGCCCGATAGATGGCATTCTGTAATACTGTATGATTATGCACAGGAATTATAAGTAAACCTGTACGTCTTAGAATCGGTGTCTGTATCTAATGAAGACAGCCTGCAGTGCAAAGTATGGAGTCTTTTTTATATATACTGGTTTCTATGGTTACGTCTTGATTCCTTGTATGCAGTTTATATACTTTCCTGTACCTTATCCTGTGTATACTAGCACATACGTTACTGTAATGCCTCATGCACACAACCATATGTATTTTGCTGTCCGTAAATTGCAGTTTCGCAAAATACGGATACCGTCTCGTCTGTGTTGCATCGATAGTTTTTGTGGACTCACTGACTGCATTTTGCAGCCAAGTATATGACATGTTGTACCTTTTTGCGGAATGGACATATGGATTCAGAAAGTATTCCGAAGTCAATGGGTCCACACAAAAATTGTTGACAGCACGCATCTGTATTTTGCAAAACAGACGCGGCTGTGTGTATGAGGCCTAAGTGTGAGCAGCAGAGACTTTTTTTGCTTCGTGTTTTTTTCCCTAATTTTCTATGTCCGTCAATGTAATCTTCCAATCCTGCAGTTTTCACACTGAGCCTCAGAATAGACTGATGCTAACTGTTCTGCTGAGATCACTTCTCAGCAGTCATCTCATGATCATCACTAGAGATGATCTCAAAAATTTATTTATGGCGAATCGCATTAAAAAACGTCTATTTCCTGGCTGCTGAGAGCCTGTATAGCGGTGTAGAACAATGTGCCTTGCAGTAATATGCATAGGGAGTCTGCTGTGGTAGTGAAATAATACTGTGAGTCCGTATGACATGCAGATGACAGGCGTCGCTCTTAGAATCACTGCACACTGGCGGTCACGGGGCCAAAACTGACCAAATAACTCAAGTATAAACTCAGCCTTACAGGTCGATGTTAGCGCCAAGAAGCGCACTCTTTTTACACTGTCGTCAGCTGATTCCACATAGATGTCTACAGAACCTGTTCTATTAAATTCTTATACAAGTAGAGCCCCCGACAGAGTGGAGAGGGGGTCAGCAGTAAGGTTGTGTTGACGTCACTAATTATTTTGTCCTTCCTCTGATCCGTCAGAACAATAACCCCCAAAAAACGGATCCTGTCTCTGGAGCATCCGGCTTCACTCGGTCAGCATTTGGTCAGTAATCCATCAGTATTGCTAAAGCCAAAAAAACAGGAGTGGATCTAAAACAGAGATGACATTTGAATGGAATATTTGCCTGTCTTCTTTTGGCTACCAAATCATAAGCCAATTCTGATGTGACCATACAGGCCTTACAGCTGCTACACAGACAGGATCCGTTGTGCGTCAAATTTTTTCCTTCCTTCTGACAGATCAGAAGAAGGGTCAAATACAGTTGTGTTCAAAATTATTCACCCCCCACTGACATTGAGTGTTTTGCCCAGTTTGACATTGATTTTGATCATTTCCGTCGTCTTGTTTACAATAAATCACAGAGGCCCTTGTAAGTCAGACAAATATAACATAACATTTATAATGAAATAACCACAAATGTCTTTTCTGTGCTCACATCATTATCAGTTTTATTCACCCCCCAAGTGACATTCACTCTTAGTACTTAGTACAACATCCTTCTCCAGGTATAACAGCTTTTACACGTGAAGCATAGCCTGACACAAGTGTCTTGCAGCGATCTACGGGTATCTTCACCCATTCTTCATGGGCAAAAGCCTCCAGTTCAGTCACATTCTTAGGCCGCGCGCTGCAACTGCTTTCTATAAGTCCCACCAGAGGTTCTCAATCGGATTTAAGTCTGGTGACTGCGATGGCCACTTCAAAATGTTCCAGCCTTTAATCTGCAGCCATGCTCTAGTGGACTTGGAGGTATGCTTGGGATCATTGTCCTGTTGAAAGGTCCAACGTCTCCCAAGCCTCAGGTTTGTGACGGACTGCATCACATTTTCATCCAATATCTCCTGGTACTGAAGAGAATTCATGGTACCTTGCACACGCTGAAGCTTCCCTGTACCTGTAGAAGCAAAACAGCCCCAAAGCATGATTGACCCCCGCCATGCTTCACAGTAGGCAAGGTGTTCTTTTCTTCATAGGCCTTGTTCTTCCTCCTCCAAACATAGCGTTGATCCATGGGCCCAAACAGTTCTAATTTTGTTTCATCAGTCCACAGAACACTATCCCAAAACTTTTGTGGTTTGTCCACATGACTTTTGGCATACTGCAGTCGACTCTTCTTATTCTTTGGAGACAGCAAGGGGTGCGCCTGGGAGTTCTGGCATGGAGGCCTTCATTACGCAGTGTGCGCCTTATTGTCTGAGCTGAAACTTCAGTACCCGCATCTGACAAATCTTTTTCAGTTCCTCAGCAGTCACACGGGGACTTTTCTCCACTTTGCGCTTCAGGTAGCGCACAGCAGTCGAAGTCAGCATCTTCTTTCTGCCACGACCAGGTAGCGTTTCAACAGTGCCCTTTGCCTTGAATTTGCGAATGATGCTTCCTATGGTGTCTCTTGGTATGTTTAACATCTTTGCAATCTTCTTATAGCCATTGCCCTTCCTGTGAAGAGAAATCACCTCTTCTCTTGTCTTCCTGGACCATTCTCTTGACTTCACCATGTCTGTAAACACACCAGTAAATGTCTAGAAGGAGCTGAGTATCACAGTCATTTTACATCTGCCTAGTTGGTGCTTATTATGCTTGATTGCTGCTCCTTGACATCCACAGGTGTTTTCAATACCTGATCGAAAACACTTGAATGAACCTCTGTTCTTAAGAGTGGTCGTCTTTAAGGGGTTGAATAATTGTGTCAATGAAGAAATCACAAAAAAACATTTAATACTGTATTACAAAAACAATTGATGTCATTTTAGTTGCATTTGGTTCTTTAAAAAGTCCTTGTAAGATTTCATTCTGAACACAATTACAAATGTGCACTAAATTCCCTAAAACCCTTTACAGCATTGGGGGTTGGATAATTTTGAACACAACTGTACCAGCATCTGTTCATTTATGACCTTTCTTTGTTCGTATAGTCGGTCCAACATATGGAGGGTGGAAACGTCACATATCAGCCTATGTTGGGAGACCCCGTTCTGCCGCTGCAGCTCAAGGAGGGTGTGCTTTGTGATGTTCAAGTGGCTGAAGTGCATGTGTAAAACCCCAGAGTGGTGTTATCACTTCTGCACCTTGCTTCTGTCTTTATTGGTCTAATCTCATGTCATCTTATGCATTTATTCCAGGTGCTCCACACTGTGCATTTCTAATGTTATGTAACTGTTCATGTAATGTGTCTGGTTCACCAGCAGATGGCAGCAAACATGGCAGAGCTATACTTAGATAGGATGGAACCTTCCATTCCATTCTAACCCTCTCGAGAGAGGTGGGCGAGTCCTACTTCCCGCAGGAAGCGTGAGGCAGAAGTTCCAGTCTAGCTTATCCCCAGCTAGGAGAAGGGTGTGCAGGGGCACGTCTCTGCTGGACATGCCCATGCCAGCCTGAGCACGCTAAGCTCTGCTGTCCATGGAAGCCAAAGCTTAAAGCCTCAGGAGCCAGTAGGAAAGTTCCCTGGCATAACCTAGAGTCAGACTACAAAGTAAAGTGCAGCATACGGAAGAAGCTGAGTTATACAGCCAGCCTGTCAGTACAGCAGAGGCAGAGAGAAACATATAGCAGAGTGGAGTTTGCCTGCCAGTTTCATGCTAAAGCCTGCTGGGACCAAGACAAAGCCTGTAAACCGTTTTGGAGAAAGTTAATGCAAAGTAAAGCTGCCATTGAACTTCATCTCAAGATCTGGACTCAAGTTATTCTTTTATTCCTCAATTATTCCCCCTATTTATTGCTTTGGAGCCAAAGCCTGTGGTCCAGGTAGGAGCACCGTGACACCCATAAAAAAAACTTTTTAGGCCGCACTACACCACTAAGCATTCCTACACCTGGGATGCGCGACACATGCCTCCTTGAAGCAGCGCCGACACCATGTTCTTACCATGGTTCCGATTTTGAGTTGTCGAGGAGAAAGCCAGGATTCGATTTCTTGATGAAGAACGTGGAGCAGTTCCTCCCCTGTGTGACTCCGTTCGCCCAGTCAAACGAGGTGCAGAACAGCGTAACACCGCCGTGCCCTGCACATGTAGTATGCTGGAGGGGCACTGTGAATTGTCCCTGCAGTGGAGGCTTAGGACACAGTGGAGGATGAGGAGGCAGAGGCGGACATTGTCGCAGGACCAACGGCGTAAGAATGTGGAGGCAGTCACCTGGCCAAGTTGCTGGTGTGGCTGGGAAGGAACCACATTCACCTAGTGGGTCATAGTTACAGCTCCACACATTGGCGCTGCCGTGTACTTTGGCAGACACCAACAGGCTCGTGGACTGGCGCACCTTCTGTTCTACATACGTGTGCAGGGCTGGTACTGCCTTTTTGGCAAAGAAATGACGGCTTGGGACTCTCCACCTCGGCTTGGCACAAGCCATCAGTTCTCTGAAAGCTACAGCACTAGCAATTTGGCCAGGAGCACGTTCAGGTTCTGCGCCGTTGGATGAGTGCACGCATACTGTTGTCTCTTGGCAATCGCTTCGGTGATGGAATGACTGACGAGGAGCAGGAGCATCAGGACTAGCAGATGATGGGAAGGACAGATGGCTTCCTTCAGCTGAGGTGGTGGAGTCTTGACTGCCTGAAATCGGCTGCGTGCCACTGGGTGAAGCAGCGATTGCTGTGGCAGGCCTACTTCCACTACTTCCCGGGCAGGTAGGCTCCTGCAAAGCGGGTTGTCTACCCTGGGCACGTTTGCCACACTTCCGACTTGCTGGCTCTGTCGCTGCCTCACACGCAAGCTGCCACCCTCTTCTCCCGATGATAATGAAGCCCCTTCATCACCCGGCTCCCAAGTGCCATCAGCTACATCATCATCATCGAGTACTGTCTGCACGTCACTGATGTCCTCCTCAACTGTCTCTGGGTCAGGAGCCTGACCACTCGCAACACCAGCTCCCACGCCACTCTCCTCATCTCTACTTGCCCCTTGGCTGGCCAGTAGCTGCTGACTGTCCTCTAGTAGCTCGTCCTCGCTGTATAGTGGGGCTGAGCCCACAGCATACAATACTTCTGTGGCTGAGGGAATGGAAAAGGACAGAGGCAGGTTGAGGACAGGTGGGGGCATAGGGCCTGCTCCCGAGCCATGCCAACTAAGGGTTGTGTCTGACGAACCCACCAACACATGGCTGGGGGTGTCTGATGTCACTTGGGACGAAATCGAAGATCGGGTCAACCGTTAAAGAACCGCTGGATTGCTTGTCAAGACACGACCGCTAGCTGACACCGGGAGCTCAGGCCTTTCACCGGGACCCCTGCTGCCACCGCCCCTTACTCTGCTGCGACCTCTGCCTGCACCAGAAACATTAAGGCCTCTGCCCCTCCCCTGTGCAGGGCCTGGCACTTCTCTGTCTGATGTACTGTTAGATCAAATAAATAAATAAAAAGGAAATTAATACACCCCAAAAAAGTCTTTCCTAGCACTGTCCCTAGCGCCTGCTGATGTCTCTCCCTGCACTGGAAAATGGCAGAATCCAAGATGGCTGCCGCTATATATAGGGCTGTGACATCACAAGGCTGGCTGGCTGCTGATTGGCTGCATGCATGGCATTATGGGTGATCTCTTGTTCCCAGAGTTCTTTGCTCCATGTCCTAACACTTGCAGCAGCCATTTTAGGAAAAAATATGATTCGTTACCACAAAGTGTGAGGGAATTCGAATTCGGTGCAAATCGAATTTTTCCTGAAATTCGGATCGACTTCCACTTCGTCAACTTCGATTCGCACATCTCTAATCATCACAACAGGATCACAGTGACTGATTCCACCTATAAAAAAGAATCATCCACCAGTCACAGCTCACCTCTTCCCCATCCCTGCACAATGGTCACTAGGCATGCTCACGGCATTCTCCTATACAAGTCTCTGAAGGCGGTCATATACAGCAAATACAATAAATAAAAAATCAGACAATAAATACAGATTCGAAAAAAATACACATCAGGATCTGGTTTTAATTATTAAAAAAATGTAACTGAAAATGTCGTGAGTAAAAATGTAGCCATGAGAATGAGAGCCTCTCTCCTTTACACTGCAGGCTGCATCCACAGAACTCATCGCTGACCGGTGTATGAAGGAGATTTATTTTCTGTCATAATTTCTTTTCCCTCTTCAGTCATTTAATAACCCTGTTATGGCTCGGCTCTGTATTGTGCCTCATGCACACGCCAGTGCAGTTTTGGATCAGTGGTAACACGGACAGTGTTCAATCCGTGTTTCCTCCCGTGAAAGATCCGTGTTGGGTCCGTTTTTTTCTGACCATGTACCATGTGTTTTTCACTGACACTGAGCAGCTGGAAAATAATTTTCAAACAATCTCTTTTTAATGGTCCGTGAAACACGTATGCAACACGGATGGCATCTGTGTTTTTCACGGACTCATTGACTATAATGGGAGTGAGGGATCCGGGAACACGGACAAGATAGGACATGCATCTGTGCAGAAAACACGGACCCACGGACCGAGCTAAACCACTAATGTGTGAATGAGGCATTAGGCCGATGTCAACGGCTCGTTGGTTCATCTGCTTCTTTGAGACTCTGACAAGTTCTCGTAGAGAAGACGCCTTCCTGTATCTCCCCATAGAAGTCGCCAATGGAGATTAGAACATTTGGACGCCAATTACATCTATGGGCACCAATGTTCTCCCTCCGCTCAATGTGCATTTGGACATCGGGGCTGAGCTTCCTGATGTAGAACCCGGTGCCATCTACAGATCGGGGGCGTCCCATGTCTGCCATGAAAAACTGTAGTAAATGTCGTCCGGGGTTGGACAGGCTATCTCACCTATTTATCTATCTATCTATCTCATATCTATCTATCTCATATCTATCTATCTATCTATCTCATATCTATCTATCTATCTCATATCTATCTATCTATTTATCTATCTATCTCATATCTATCTATCTATCTATCTCCTATCTATCTATCTATCTATCTATCTATCTATCTATCTCATATCTATCTATCTATCTATCTCATATCTATCTATCTATTTATCTATCTCATATCTATCTATCTATCTATCTATCTCCTATCTATCTATCTATCTATCTATCTATCTATCTATCTATCTCATATCTATCTATCTATCTATCTCCTATCTATCTATCTATCTATCTATCTATCTATCATATCTATCTATCTATCTATCTATCTATCTCTATCTATCTATCTATCTATCTCATATCTATCTATCTATCTATCTATCTATCTATCTATCTCATATCTATCTATCTATCTATCTATCTATCTATCTATCTCATATCTATCTATCTATCTATCTATCTATCTATCTATCTATCTATCATCTCATATATCTATCTATCTATCATCTCATATATCTATCTATCTATCTATCTATCTCATATCTATCTATCTATCTATCTATCTATCTATCTATCTCGTATCTATCTATCTATCTATCTATCTATCTATCTATCTATCATCTCATATATCTATCTACCCTTAGGCTAGTTTCACACTTGCGTTGTTAATTCCGGATATTCAGATCCGGCCCAGGATCTTAATACCAGAATTAAATGGATCCGTTTTGATTACACATCAGGATGCATCCGTTCTGTTACTAAATACATTGAAAGTCAATAGGTGACGAATCCGTTTTTTTTAGGATCCTAAAAAACGGATCCGTCACCATTGACTTACATTGTTTTTTTAGTGACGGATCCGGTTTGTTCCATTTCTAAAACACAACAATAGCTGATCTCAGGGAGACCAGCCACAAAAACACCGCGGAGCCTCACTTAAGAGTCTCAACACAGCAATCCGAAGTGCAAAGTTCCCTGGGAAACATAAAATGCAAAATAACCGCGGAGCCCCAGTTATGGGTCTACAACACAATAAAAGCCAGAAATCCCTCAAAGGAAGGAAAACCGAGCGAAGGGGAGTCTCCATTACAGAGATCACCAAATCCACCATATTAAGTGGCCCCTATGTCAAGATCCCGCTTTTTTACAGGCTTTAAGGATGTGATGGGGAAAACCTAAGCCAGTTATCCATCCACAGACAGCTGTTTCGGGGTGTTGCTTTAACCGGTCACAAAACAGAATTCTGCCAGAACAGAAGACATCCTGATGTGTCTTGAACGGATCTCTTTCCATTCAGAATCCATGAGGACAAAGCAGAATCGTTTTTGTCCGGTTTTGAGATCCTCTGCCTCAGAAAACAACAACGCGAGTGCGATAGTAGCCTTAGTCCAGTGCAAATGATGCCTTTAGCTATAGATGCGCAGCCTGACAACTCTCCTGACAACACTGAGATGAGGTTTCTAATGTTTCAGGCGGAGCCATTACTTCTCATCCACAATATGGACGTTGACTGCAAAGTAACATCGCGTTTTGCTCGCACCGCGATAGTTGTGGAGATAGAGAACCGGTTGAACTCGTCTCATGAAGCCGTGTTTGATGTGGAGCTTCCCAAAACGGCGTTTATAACCAACTTCAGCATGTGAGTCCCTGTTTACGACACGTGACTATGGTACTGACGCATGCGGGGATGTGGGGACCGTCCGTTGTTTTGTGGTCAGTGAACCGGACTGTAATAAATGTTTACACAAAGTAGCAGAATATTGTGCGCGTTTGATGAGCAGCGCCTCCCATAGGTAACGATTTTAGTGCATTTTACACATTTATGTCAATGGAGAGAATTGATACAATGTAACAACCGCAATCCTGTGATAGCGCAACATTGAATCCGTTCTAGCGGCATCGTCCTAGAGCAAGAACGGGATCACGGCGAAGCCTCGTGTATTTACGTGTTTCTTGCTATGGTTGATTGTAACCATTAATATAAAATGTCATCTCCTCCCATCATTAAGGACCATCGATGGCGTCACCACTGTCGGCGCAGTGAAGAGGAAGGCCGAAGCGGACGAGCAGTACGGAAGAGCAGTGTCCAGGGGTCAAAACGCCGGACTGGTCCAGTATGTTTTACCTTTAATGGTCAAGAAAAACAATGTGGGATGGTATCTAAAGGGTTAATGACATATAATTTGCAATTAAATGTCTATTAGGACCCAGTCATATGACCGTATTTTTCTGTCCACATCCGTTCCGCAATTTTGCGGATCCATTCATTTCAATGGGGCTGCGAAAGATACAGACAGCACACCGTGTGTTGTCCGCATTCGTTCTGCGGCCCCGCAAAAAAGATAGAACATCCTATTCTTGTGCATTTCTATCATAGGGAGGGAGGTTCCAATCCGCAAAATGCTAGAACGCACACAGCCAGTATCCGTGTTTTTCAGGTCTGCGATTTATGAACTGCAAAAACGGATATGGTCGTGTGAATGAGCCCTTACCAGGCTGGGGGGGTTCACTGGAGGGACAGGAAATGCGGAACCCTCCCTGCCCCCCATGACCACTACTTTATATCACATGTCTCCGGTGCTGGGATTTCCATGTGACTGACATCAGCCGCTTCTCTTCTAATACTCCAGCGGCACGATGATGAGCTTCGGGCTGTGACGGTTACCGGCCCTTTAAGATACGATTACTGATCGGATAAGTCAGAGTGGGTTTCATGTCTGTCTGATGCCTGGAATTCATTTCTGTGTAGATCGATTGGACGGAAAATGGAGAATTTTAAAATCTCGGTCAATGTTGGAGCTCGTGTTATGGCAGTATTTAAACTGACGTATGAGGAATTGCTGAAGAGGTGCCAAGGGGCGTACCAGCTCCAGATGAGGGTGCAGCCCAAACAGCTGGTGGAGAACTTCCAGGTGAGAACCTAACCCCGCTCCATCAGCATAATGCACTCCTGAAATCCTCTGCACTGCTGGGAGGATCCTGCTCTTTCCACTATTATCAGCAAAAAACGGATCCGCAAAAAATACGGATGACGTCCGTGTGCATTCCACTTTTTACGGAACAGCTGGCCCCTGATAGAACAGTACTATCTTTGTCCGTTATGAGGACAATAATAGGACATGTTCTATGTTTGAATGGAACGGAAATACGGAAACGGAATGCATAGAGAGTACCTTTTTTTTTGCGGATCTATTGAAATGAATGGTTTCATATACGGTCCGTATACGGAACACAAAAAACGGAATGTAAACGGAAAAAAAAGACGTTCGTGTGCAAGAGGCCTAACTCTCAGCCTGTGACCCCCACAATATCAGCACACTCCTCTCCTGAAATCCTCTGTGCCGCTGGGACCCTGCTTCTCCCACTATGTAACTCTCACCCTGTGACCTCCACAGGATCAGCGTACTACTCTCCTGAAATCCTCTGTGCTGCTGTGGACCCTGCCCCTTCCACTATGTAACTATCACCCTCTGACCTCCACAGGATCAGCGTACTACTCTCCTGAAATCCTCTGTGCTGCTGTGGACCCTGCTCCTTCCTCTATCTAACTCTCATCCTGTGACCTCCACAGGATCAGCGCACTCCTCTCCTGAAATCCTCTGTGCTGCTGGGACCCTGCTCCTTCCACTATGTAACTCTCAGTCTGTGACCTCCACAGGATCAGCACACCCCTCTCCTGAAATCCTCTGTGCTGCTGGGACCCTGCTTCTCCCACTATGTAACTCTCATCCTGTGACCTCCACAGGATCAGCACACCCCTCTCCTGAAATCCTCTGTGCTGCTAGGACTCTCCTTCTCCCACTGATACATTTTCTCCTCCTTACTGCACAGATAACAGTGGACATTAGTAGAACCACAAGGAATCCGCTTTGTAAACGCGTTTGGCGGTTTCTTGACGAATGAGCTGATGGACTCGGTGCAGGTCGATCACCGCGGGAATAAGGTGAGGTGTTCTCTCCGGTTTTGCTGGCGGCGGGCGGCGAGTCTGCTGTTAACCACATTTATCTCTCAGGCTCACGTGGTGTTTAAACCGACACTGGAGCAGCAGCGTAAATGTCCGGCGTGCAGCGAGACGATCCTGGACGGCGACTTTGTCATCAAGTACGATGTCAACAGAGAGACGTCTGCCGGGAACATACAGGTGACTGCCGGATGGGGGTGTCAGGGGGAGGAAAGACCCTGCTGAAAGACGCTTAAAGGGGCTCTCCTTAGAATAGAAGGTCAATGAGTTATCCCTGGGGGTCCATACTGCCAAGCTGTTGTGTATGGGGCCCAGAGGCTGAGGGGCCACTGAGGTGATAGAATACTATTCCAAATTGTGCACAGGGATGTCCAGACTGGGTGCAGCTGTGAGCAGTATTCGGTCTATAGAGGTTTCCAGTTATGGACATAATACAAGAATGCTCCCATTCATTGACAGGAAGCAGAGGACTTTATAATGGAGAGGTATAAAACAAACTCATCAGAAAGTTGCAGTACTTTTCATTGAGTGTAGAAAATGATCTCCTGCAGTTACTTCTCTCCACCGCCAGTGATGAGCTCCTTCATTCGCAGATCGTCAATGGCTATTTTGTGCACTACTTTGCTCCCAGCGTCCTCAAAAGGGTCCCCAAGAACGTGGTGTTTGTTATTGACTGCAGTCTGTCCATGAGAGGCCGCAAGATGAAGCAGGTAAATGGCATCACAGACTGTGTACACACATTGCCATGTATTATACTCCAGAGCTGCACTCACTATTCTGCTGGTGGAGTCACTGTGTACATACATTACTTATCCTGTACTGATCCTGAGTTACATCCTGTATTATACTCCAGAGCTGCACTCACTATTCTGCTGGTGCAGTCACTGTGTACATACATTACTTATCCTGTACTGATCCTGAGTTACATCCTGTATTATACTCCAGAGCTGCACTCACTATTCTGCTGGTGCAGTCACTGTGTACATACATTACTTATCCTGTACTGATCCTGAGTTACATCCTGTATTATACTCCAGAGCTGCACTCACTATTCTGCTGGTGCAGTCACTGTGTACATACATTACTTATCCTGTACTGATCCTGAGTTACATCCTGTATTATACTCCAGAGCTGCACTCACTATTCTGCTGGTGCAGTCACTGTGTACATACATTACTTATCCTGTACTGATCCTGAGTTACATCCTGTATTATACTCCAGAGCTGCACTCACTATTCTGCTGGTGCAGTCACTGTGTACATACATTACTTATCCTGTACTGATCCTGAGTTACATCCTGTATTATACTCCAGAGCTGCACTCACTATTCTGCTGGTGCAGTCACTGTGTACATACATTACTTATCCTGTACTGATCCTGAGTTACATCCTGTATTATACTCCAGAGCTGCACTCACTATTCTGCTGGTGCAGTCACTGTGTACATACATTACTTATCCTGTACTGATCCTGAGTTACATCCTGTATTATACTCCAGAGCTGCACTCACTATTCTGCTGGTGCAGTCACTGTGTACATACATTACTTATCCTGTACTGATCCTGAGTTACATCCTGTATTATACTCCAGAGCTGCACTCACTATTCTGCTGGTGCAGTCACTGTGTACATACATTACTTATCCTGTACTGATCCTGGAGTTACATCCTGTATTATACTCCAGAGCTGCACTCACTATTCTGCTGGTGCAGTCACTGTGTACATACATTACTTATCCTGTACTGATCCTGAGTTACATCCTGTATTATACTCCAGAGCTGCACTCACTATTCTGCTGGTGCAGTCACTGTGTACATACATTACTTATCCTGTACTGATCCTGAGTTACATCCTGTATTATACTCCAGAGCTGCACTCACTATTCTGCTGGTGCAGTCACTGTGTACATACATTACTTATCCTGTACTGATCCTGAGTTACATCCTGTATTATACTCCAGAGCTGCACTCACTATTCTGCTGGTGCAGTCACTGTGTACATACATTACTTATCCTGTACTGACCCTGAGTTACATCCTGTATTATACTCCAGAGCTGCACTCACTATTCTGCTGGTGCAGTCACTGTGTACATACATCACTTATCCTGTATTATCCTCCAGAGCTGCACTCATTATTCTGTGGTATATGGTGGTGATTGCTGATTTGTTGCTATGGTAACTGTTGAGTGTTTCTCTTCATTAATATTTTTATATGACCTCCGCCATAAATGTAAGTTGTTACCTAGAAAATCTTATACTTCTTGTACATTACTTGGTGATTATTAACCCCGTGTGGATGTGACCGCAGACGTACGAGGCCTTCATTAAGATTCTCACGGATTTACCGGAGGATGATCACTTTGGGATTATGAAGTTCAACGACCGCGTCGTGAAATGGAACCAGGCTCTGGTGAAGGCCACGCCCGACAACATCCAAAGCGCAAAGGAATTTATGGGCAAGATCAAGGCCCAAGCAGGTGAGTTATATGGCAGCGGGGCGAGAGGCGCCCCAGACGGGTGCAAGATGCCCCCCCCCAAGTATCAGAGACCAGTGGGGTCGTCACAATTTCAGGTTTTCCAGGAAGATGAGGAGTCTTGGTGAATGGTCTCTGCTGTAATAGGGGCCTCAATCTTGGGATGTCGGCCTGTTACAACCCCTTCAAGCCCCATCTCGATGATCCCTCTGCCCCCCGGCGTCACACCATAGAGCTCTCTCGGGGGCGGGTGGCAGGCGGGGGACACGTTTGATTCCTCCACATACACTAAGATCAGGATGGATGAGGGAAGAACTTGGAGAAGAACCAGACGAGCCTCACGACTTCTCTCATCTCTACATTTCTGGGTTGTAGGAACCGATATAAATTCAGCTTTATTATCTGCCGCCAAGATGCTGAAGGACGGGCGAGAGGGCGATATATTACCGGAAATCAGCGCCTCATCTGTGATATTCCTCTCTGATGGAGACCCAACGCTTGGTATGTAGAGCTGGGTTACATTTGGGGAGTAGTGACGTTGAGGAACGGATCCAGACCCATTCATTTTCTATGGGGCCGCAAAAGATGTGGACAGCACACAGTGTACCGTCCGCATCTGCACTTCCGTTCCACAAAAAAATAGAACATATCCTATTCGTCTCCGCAGACACGGACAAGAAAAGGCATTTCTATTAAAGTGCCAGCCATGTGCGGTCCGCAAAATGCGAAACGCACATGGTCGGACCGCAAAACACTTGGGATGTGTGAATGCACTCTTAGTGAACTCACCACTACCAGCTCCTCAGGCAGAGAGTTCCATAGTCTCACTGCTCTTACAGTAAAGAGTCCATAGTCTCACTGCTCTTACAGTAAAGAGTCCATAGTCTCACTGCTCTTACAGTATAGAGTCCATAGACTCACTGCTCTTATAGTAAAGAGTCCATAGTCTCACTGCTCTTACAGTAAAGAGTCCATAGTCTCACTGCTCTTACAGTAAAGAGTTCATAGTCTCACTGCTCTTACAGTATAGAGTCCATAGTCTCACTGCTCTTACAGTAAAGAGTTCATAGTCTCACTGTTCTTACAGTGTAGAGTCCATAGACTCACTGCTCTTATAGTAAAGAGTCCATAGTCTCACTGCTCTTACAGTAAAGAGTTCATAGTCTCACTGCTCTTACAGTATAGAGTCCATAGTCTCACTGCTCTTACAGTAAAGAGTCCATAGTCTCACTGCTCTTACAGTATAGTCCATAGTCTCACTGCACTTACAGTAATGAGTACATAGTCTCACTGCTCTTACCGTAAAGAGTCCATAGTCTCACTGCTCTTACAGTAAAGAGTCCATAGTGTCACTGCTCTTACAGTATAGAGTCCATAGTCTCACTACTCTTACAGTATAGAGTCCATAGTCTCACTGCTCTTACAGTAAAGAGTCCATAGTCTCACTGCTCTTACAGTAAACAGTCCATAGTCTCACTGCTCTTACAGTATAGAGTCCATAGTCTCACTGCTCTTACCGTAAAGAGTCCATAGTCTCACTGCTCTTACAGTATAGAGTCCATAGTCTCACTGCTCTTACAGTATAGAGTCCATAGTCTCACTGCTCTTACCGTAAAGAGTCCATAGTCTCACTGCTCTTACAGTAAAGAGTCCATAGTCTCACTGCTCTTACAGTAAAGAGTCCATAGTCTTACTGCTCTTACAGTAAAGAGTCCACAGTCTCACTGCTCTTACAGTATAGAGTCCATAGTCTCACTGCTCTTACAGTAAAGATTCCATAGTCTCACTGCTCTTATAGTAAAGAGTCCATAGTCTCACTGCTCTTGCAGTAAAGAGTCCATAGTCTCACTGCTCTTACAGTATAGAGTCCATAGTCTCACTGCTCTTACAGTAAAGAGTCCATAGTCTCACTGCTCTTACAGTATAGAGTCCATAGTCTCACTGCTTTTACAGTATAGAGTCCATAGTCTCACTGCTCTTACAGTAAATAGTCCATAGTCTCACCGCTCTTACAGTATAGAGTCCAGTCTCACTGCTCTTACTGTAAAAAGTCCATAGTCTCACTGCTCTTACAGTATAGAGTCCATAGTCTCACCGCTCTTACAGTAGAGTCCATAGTCTCACTGCTCTTACAGTAAAGAGTCCATAGTCTCACTGCTCTTACAGTAGGGTCCATAGTCTCACTGCTCTTACAGTATAGAGTCCATAGTCTCACTGCTCCTACAGTAGAGTCCATAGTCTCACTGCTCTTACAGTAAAGAGTCCATAGTCTCACTGCTCTTACAGTAAAGAGTCCATAGTCTCACTGCTCTTTCAGTAAAGAGTCCATAGTCTGACTGCTCTTACAGTAAAGAGTCCATAGTCTCACTGCTCCTACAGGAGAGTCCATAGTCTCACTGTTCTTACAGTAATGAGTCCATAGTTTCACTGCTCTTACAGTAGGGTCCATAGTCTCACTGCTCTTACAGCAAAGAGTCCATAGTCTCACTGCTCTTACAGTAAAGAGTCCATAGTCTCACTGCTCCTACAGTAAAGAGTCCATAGTCTCACTGCTCTTACAGTAAATAGTCCATAGTCTCACTGCTCTTACAGTATAGAGTCTATAGTCTCACTGCTCTTACAGTAAATAATCCATAGTCTCACTGCTCTTTCAGTAAAGAGTCCATAGTCTCACTGCTCTTTCAGTAAAGAGTCCATAGTCTCACTGCTCTTTCAGTAAAGAGTCCATAGTCTCACTGCTCTTACAGTAAAGAGTCTATAGTCTCACTGCTCTTACAGTAAATAATCCATAGTCTGACTGCTCTTTCAGTAAAGAGTCCATAGTCCCACTGCTCTTGCAGTAAAGAGTCCATAGTCTCACTGCTCTTACAGTATAGAGTCCATAGTCTCACTGCTCTTACTGTAAAGAGTCCATAGTCTCACTGCTCTTACAGTAAAGAGTCTATAGTCTCACTGCTCTTTCAGTAAAGAGTCCATAGTCCCACTGCTCTTGCAGTAAAGAGTCCATAGTCTCACTGCTCTTACAGTATAGAGTCCATAGTCTCACTGCTCTTACTGTAAAGAGTCCATAGTCTCACTGCTCTTACAGTAAAGAGTCCATAGTCTCACTGCTCTTACAGTAAAGAGTCCATAGTCTCACTGCTCTTACTGTAAAGAGTCCATAGTCTCACTGCTCTTACAGTATAGAGACCATAGTCTCACTGCTCTTACAGTACAGAGTCCATAGTCTCACTGCTCTTACAGTATAGAGTCCATAGTCTCACTGCTCTTACAGTAAAGAGTCCATAGTCTCACTGTTCTTACTGTAAAGAGTCCATAGTCTCACTGCTCTTACAGTAAAGAGTCCATAGTCTCACTGCTCTTACAGTAAAGAGTCCATAGTCTCACTGCTCTTACCGTAAAGAGTCCATAGTCTCACTGCTCTTACCGTAAAGAGTCCATAGTCTCACTGCTCTTACCGTAAAGAGTCCATAGTCACGCTGCTCTTACCGTAAAGAATCCTCTTCTATGTCTGTGTATAAACCTTCTTTCCTCCAGACGCAGAGGATGTCCCCTCGTCACAGTCACAGTCCTGGGGATAAATAGATGATGGGAGTGATCTCTGTACTGACCCCTGATATATTTATACATAGTTATTAGATCTCCCCTCAGTCGTCTTTTTTCTAAAGTGAATAACCCTAATTTTGATAATCTTTCAGGGTACTGTAGATCGCTCATTCCAGTTATTACTTTAGTTGCCCTCCTCTGAACCCTCTCCAGCTCTGCTATGTCTGCCTTGTTCACACCTATATCTGGGTAGTAGTGATGTCATCACCTATATTTGCAGATTAGTGATGTCGTCACCTATATCTGGGTAGTAGTGATGTCATCACTTATATTTGCAGATTAGTGATGTCATCACCTATATTTGCAGATTAGTGATGTCATCACCTATATTTGTAGATTAGTGATGTCATCACCAATATTTAGCAGTAGTGATGTCACATGATATTTGTACAGATTTCGCTTCCTCCTCCTACACCTATGAGCCGTGCGGCCTGCGTATTGGGGTGCGGTCTCAGTGCACATCGTATGATTTCTGTATTCTCCTTGTTCTTTTTCTTTCACATTTTTCTCACTTTTAAGGTGAAACAAACATTAATACGATCATGAAGAATGTGAAGGAAGCGGCAGCGGGCGTCACCACCTTGTACAGTTTGGGATTTGGCGCAGATGTAGATTACAGTTTCTTAGAGAAAATGTCTTTAGAAAATGGCGGTCTGGCGAGAAGAATTTATTTGGATTCTGACTCCGCTTTACAGTTACAGGTGCAGCACATCCGACTGTGTAATATATTGTGAATATCAGATAGAGTCACATAGTGACCAGGTAGTGTAAGCTAGTGACCAGATAAATAGTGTCAAATAGTGACCAGATTAATAGTGTTACATGGTGACCAGATAAAGTGTCATCTAACGACCACTTAAATATTGTCACAAAGCGACCAGATAAACTGTCATCTAGCAACCAGATAAAAAGATTCACATAGTGACCAGATAAATAATGCAACATAGTGACAAGATAAATAGTGTCATCTAGCAACCAAATAGTGTCACATTGCAACCAGGTAGTGTCACATAATAACCAGATAAATAGTGCTGCATAGTGACCAGATAAATAGTGTCAGATAGCAACCAAATAGTGTCACCTAGTGACCAGATAAATAGTGTCAGATAGCAACCAAATAGTGTCACCTAGTGACCAGATAAATAGTGCTGCATAGTGACCAGATAAATGGTGTCACATAATAACCAGATAAATAGTGCTGCATAGTGACCAGATAAATAGTGTCATCTAGCAACCAAATAGTGTCACCTAGTGACCAGATAAATAATCTCACATAGTGTCACCTAGCGACCAGATAAATAGTGTCACATAGAGACCAGATAAATAGTGACCAGTGTCATGCAGCTCAGCACATGCCCAATTAAAGTCATAGATACCCCACTATACCATACAATGCCCTTTTTGCCTTCCTTTACCCCCGTACTGCCATACAGCGCCTTCTTATTGCCATAGGGTTCCCCTTTATAAATATCACATCTGTATCTCCTGTAAGAGAATGAAGTCCCCTGAATCATCTGTGTAACTTCTGTCCGACACCGGCCTGACCGTATAACACGATGATTGTACTTCACAGGATTTCTACAAAGAAGTGGCGAACCCCGTCCTGCTGGACGTCACCCTGCGGTACCCCAATCTCCCTATCAGTGGCCTTACCCAGAACAGCTTCAGATATTATTACCAGGACACAGAAATAGTGGTGGCCGGACACATAGACAGTAACAGCATAGACGTGCTGGTGGCTGAAGTAGAGGCACAGGGTGTAAGTACCGCCACTCGGGGTGACGCCTCTATGAACCTCTGGAATCTTTGCCTCATTGTGCCCAAAAATGCAATCCCTCATATGTGATTGATCCAAGTTACAGTTCATGCATTTATAAGACACTTCCCCTTTAATTGTGTCCGATGAATGTGGACCTTCTTTGAGTCTCGTATTCCGCTTTATCCAGGTGACCGATCCTTTCTCCGTGAGGGTGGAGGCCGATATAAAAGAGGATGCGGAGTCGAGGACGGAGCAGAAATATATATTCGGAGACTTCACCGAGAGGCTGTGGGCGTATCTGACCATAGAGCAGCTGCTGACCAAGCGGTAAGACACTAATATCTGTCGTCCACGGCGTCCCGAAAAAATCATGGAGGTGGCTCCGAAATTAGTTACTTGCAGTTAGACGGGGTAAACACTCCGGTAATGAAGTGGTTAACCCCTTAATAACCAGGCCTCTTTGGACCTTAAAGGGAGTTTTCTATTTTTATTTTACAAAGGTGATGGGGTCTGATAAAATAATCAATACAATTTTCCCTCCTGACGCTCCGTCCTCTTCCCAGCGGTGACATCTCGTATAGTGCTGCAGCCAATCACTGGCCTCAGTGGTTCCACACTGAATGTGGCGGAGGCCAGTGATTGGCTGCAGCAGTGTACGGGATGTCACCGCTGAAGCCAAACAATACGTCACTGGCTGCAGTCTGGGAATGACGAAACGGGGTGGCGGCAGAGTTGGCTTGGGAGGTGGGCAGCAAAGTTTTGATTTTTTTTTATTAGTTTACCAGCCCCCCCCCCTCATCACTGCAGTAACATAAAAATCTCGGACAACCCCTTTAATGACCAGGAAATTTATTTCAAATGTTCTCATCCAGCAGACGTCCCCTGTTTATCTGCTTTCTTGCTGTGGTCTTATTGTCCATGGCATCTCGTGGGTTAGTAGCCAGGATTGGAGTCATCAGCGGCACCCTGGCCCTCGCCTGTTATCTATGCCATAGGGCATGAAGGGGTTAAGCTGCGTCTGCTGGTCATGTGTTGCCCTATATCCAATCCGGTGCGGAGCGCTGACTTTTCCTCCTGTGATTGTGTCGTAATACGGTTGTGAAATCTACCTTCCAATGCTTTGGTTCCAGAATTTCGGCCGATGGTGAATTAAAGGAGAACTCCACAGAGAAAGCGCTCTACCTGAGCCTGAAGTATAACTTTGTGACCCCTCTGACCTCAATGGTCATTACCACCTCTGAGGAAGGTGACCCCAAAACAATCGTGGCAAAGAAGCCGAAGGAGGAGAGTAAGTAAGAGGGCTCCAAGCCTGTACAGACCTAGTGCTTCTCTCAGCTGAGGGTTTGTCACAATTGTATCCAGTCTAGTCAATCCTCTGGGAGCTAAACGCATCAGCTAGTGCTAGACAATTCTCCTGCCTGTCCAGGTGGTTTGTTACAATGTATCAGTCTGGAGTGCAGAATATCCAGACTGGATACATTATAACAAACAGTTCAGGATTTACCTTCAGCTTTTGAATGCAAACAACAATGACAGCAAGCAGAGATCTAGAAAATGGTGAGAAATTGAAATGTCACTGTCACTTAGAAAAACTAAGAATGCACCTGGCGTTAGTTCAGCAGCCCCTAATGTAAAATACTGCGGCGGTGAATCGATGGATTCTATATCCAGAAATGGTAAAGTGGGGGTTGTGATCCCGGTGGGGTGTTTACAGTATTACTGGACAGCAGGAGGAAACCCCTCAGATGTGGATAATGGGGGTTATGAATCCTGTGACACACATAAGGAGGAAGGGTCAAGAAGGGATCTGCTTAGGTATTCGACAACAGAGCGATTCTCTAAACAATCCGATGACAATTCATTCATAAATTTATAGTAGGAACAACAGAGTAAATAATGATATCCCAGCAAAAATGACCTCAAACCCTTAAGCATAAAACACCAGAAGAGGACGTGGCGATATGAAATCATAGCTTTTACTGCTTATTTCTTAAAATAAATAGAGGTATAATAATAGTGATTAGGTAGAAAAAAGTGAAAAAGTGAAACAATAAATGTTAATAGTATCGCAGAGAGATAAATACAAATACAGACGCCTAATGGCTCCAAAAAGGTTTTATCTTTCCAGACCAGACGTTTGGAAGATGATATATTTCAACTCCGTCAGTTGGGTTTTATGTCCTTGTTCAGGTTGCGTCCTCAAGGAAGCGGAGCAGGAATCTCCTTTATTCTACAGGAAATAGCGGGACACGGACTAACCTGCCCTTAGTGGACAACCCTGCAAATGAAAGGGATGGAGCTATAAGTCCCTGCCTCCCAAATACGGAGCACCCACCCAGATAGGGGCGACCACGTCAGGAACCCGTCGTATCCCCAGAGCTGCCCCTCACTACTGTCCCAACATGGCATGTTTCGTCTCATTTAAAGACTCATCAGGGGATCAAGAGTAAATAACATAACTAATGGCGTAATAAGGACAAAGATAATGAAAACAATATAATAAAATCTCTTGGTCAGGACTATACAGCCCCCTGTGTCTTATCGCAATAGAGGTCTAGGATTGGACCACTCAAAAATATATGGCGAGCCTCTATCAGCTCGAATGAAGCCCAGAGCGAGGTTACTGGTTCCTACTTTCTACTTTCCAATAAAGAGGCACCAAAGGGACAATGGTCCGTCTTATGGCCGCTGGGGAAGTGTCCCCTATGTCACCCTTGTTTAAGGAGGTGGCGCGGTACTTGGCGCCAAACCTCTCTTTTTAATGCTTCTGGCAAACTCACCTCACTACTCCCCGGTTCCGTGCCAATAGAACGCACATGGAACGCACGCCTCCTGGGACATGTGGAGGAGGGGAGTCACATAATCGCCAGGGCGGCCGGACAGATTGTGAGGCGACGCCTGCCGCTAGGCAGCAAGGTGAACTAGTATGCAAGGCGCCGCTTCCCATTCAGTGCTGATTCTGATGATGAACAGCTTAGTTTACATATTATTTGGTGTCTTTACATCAAACCGGATTTAGGCAATTCTCAATACCGGACACATAAAGAACCAAAGAATGATAAATAGGTATAAAATACTCAAAGAAAGTATAAAATATGAAATAAATACATACACCAATTGTATCAGTATTAGATGAATGGGGAGGGGTCGAGAAGGGAGGAACAAACCACCATCAATGTTGGAGGGTGTAAAATTATTACATGGTTTTGCAGCGACCGGACCACAGGGGCAATGTGTGTGAGTGCTCTGGTGGGCTGATGGGGGTAGTAGTATTACTCACTTTTCTGTAGCTCCCTGGGTCGGCGTGCAGTGAAGGGAAGGACGGCACTCTCTATTTGTGCAGAGATTCCCAGCCAGATGGTGGTTGAGGTGCTTTGGGTGCCTTGGTGGCAGGGTCCCTGGTGTTCATGACGCCAGCACCGTAAGGTGCGTTGAGAGATGGTGTAGAGTAAGGAGAGAGGCGGTAGTTGAACCAACAAGAACTTTACTTAAATTATTTGCCTTGAGGTTGATAACATCCACGCTAGTGATGCCTTGGTACATAAGATGGAGGTTAGCTGCAACTCCAGACAATAGGCAGATTACCATTTCTTGAGATACGTGTGATAAAACACGCACAGGGAGAGCTTGACGCATCCATATTTAGAAAGCCGACATCTACTAATTCCCTTTTTCGTTGGGGAAGCAGCCACCCCTATCCCCTAACCCTGGGTTCACACCTGAGCGTTTCTGAGACGTGCGTTTTTGTCGCGCGTATTACAGCGCGTTTTTTCAAATACGTGCGTTCGTGACTCTGGAGACCAATTGAAAAAGGCATATCTACACTTTAACTCGTGTTAAACGCGCGTTTTACGCGCGTTCCCATTGAAGTCTATGGGTGCAAACGCGCGACAAAACGCCCCAAAGAAGCTCAAGAACTTCTTTGAGTGTAGGGTGTTTTACAGCGCGTTCAAACGCGCTGTAAAATGCTCAGGTGAGAACCATGCCCATAGGGAAACATAAGTTTTCTCCTGTTGAGCGTTTTACAGTGCATAGGAACATCCAGAGTGGTAAAACTTTTAGGAGTAACATTAGGAATAAAGAATATGAGATCAGAGATAAGATCAATTATAGATCCAGTGGAGTAATCTATAAAGGACCTGTACCTGCGGAAAGGAATATGGGCTCTCTCACATGAGCGGATGCCGTGCGTGTAATCCGCTGCATGAAAGAGAGCCAAGCCCCACTCTGGACAGCAGAGACACTGATCACTAACATGAGCGATAATGCTCCGTGCCTCTCTGTGACCTTTTTACTACAAAATCACAACACGCCATGTTGGGACAGTAGTGAGGGGCAGCTCTGGGGATACGACAGGTTCCTGACGGGGTCGCCCCTATCGGGTGGGTGCTCCGTATTTGGGAGGCAGGGACTTATAGCCCCATCCCTTTCATTTGCAGGGTTGTCCACTAAGGGCAAGTTAGTCCGTGTCCCGCTATTTCCTGTAGAATAAAGGAGATTCCTGCTCCGCTTCCTTGAGGACGCAACCTGAACAAGGACATAAAACCCAACTGACGGAGTTGAAATATATCATCTTCCAAACGTCTGGTCTGGAAAGATAAAACCTTTTTGGAGCCATTAGGCGTCTGTATTTGTATTTATCTCTCTGCGATACTATTAACATTTATTGTTTCACTTTTTCACTTTTTTCTCACCAACCACTATAATTATACCTCTATTTATTTTATGAAATAAGCAGTAAAAGCTATGATTTCATATCGCCACGTCCTCTTCTGGTGTTTAGCAACAACGCAGGAAAGGCACGACATAGAGTCATAAGAGCAGATTCTACACATTTTGGTTTTCATTAATTTCTATTAAAAATATACTCACTTTCAATTTTTTAAATTCCTTTTCAGACGTGCAGGACGTTACTTCACCTTCGCTTTACGCATGTAAGCTTCTTTCACCTGAAATGTTGTGCTATATTTGGGGTTCTTGTCTCTTTAAGGGTCTGACCTGTGGGTTGTGTGGCTGCAAAACGTGTCCACAGTGTTCTCCTGTGTGCTGTACAGTCCTCAGGCACCGAGAAGTCACCTAGTGAGTACATTGTGGAGACCGCTCAGTACCAGTGCATTGTGGGAGACCGCTCAGTACCAGTGCATTGTGGGAGACTGCTCAGTACCAGTGTATTGTGGGAGACCGCTCAGTACCAGTGCATTGTGGGAAGACCGCTCAGTACCAGTGCATTGTGGGAGACTGCTCAGTACCAGTGCATTGTGGGAGACCGCTCAGTACCAGTGCATTGTGGGAGACCGCTCAGTACCAGTGCATTGTGGGAGACCGCTCAGTACCAGTGCATTGTGGGAGACCGCTCAGTACCAGTGCATTGTGGGAGACCGCTCAGTACCAGTGCATTGTGGGAGACCGCTCAGTACCAGTGCATTGTGGGAGACCGCTCAGTACCAGTGCATTGTGGGAGACCGCTCAGTACCAGTGTATTGTGGGAGACCGCTCAGTACCAGTGTATTGTGGGAGACCGCTCAGTACCAGTGCATTGTGGGAGATCGCTCTGTACCAGTGTATTGTACAGACTGATCAAACCCAGTGTATTGTGGGAAATGTATCCCTCCTCTCCCGGTGCAGCCTGCAATTGGTTCATCAGCAGGGTGGGTCTGGTTAGTAAAGTTGGACACTTGTGACAGATTTCATGTCCAGAAATACCCTGCAGGAGCTTCCTGATGGTGGCGTTCAGCTGAAGAGGTAACGACGCCGGAAGACTTTGTGCTTTACTCAGCTTGCAGATTACCTGTAATGACCAGTGTCAGGTAGCTGCTGTCAAGCCTAATTGGAGGGAGTCTGTCAGCAGTTTAAACCATGCTAAGCTGCTGGCCACACTGGGTAGAGGCTGGACAAACATATCCATTGTGGAGCTTTTATCAGGAGTAGTGTGAATATGAAGTTTTATTCTGCCAAGTTCTGCTTTTGCAAGTGTCCAGGAGGCGGAGCTCCACTTTGTAGCGCTCTCTGCATTGAGCTACTTCACAGCCCCTCCCCTCTGAGTGACAGCTGTAGCATCCACCCAGGAGCCCTCTACAGCTGAGGGCCCACACCGCCCCCCCATATGCCTCCAGTATCTTGTGTCCTGCTCCACTGGGTGCCGCACTGTGCAGGTCTCCCTGTTATATAGCTCTGCACATGCGATGTCCACAGCATGGGGGTATTACATGTCTGGCCCACAGACAGGTAGAAGAAAAGGCCCTTTAAAAGGGTCCTCTGACATTCCCTAATTGTTATAGGGGTCCTCCTGCTGGGACCCCCACAAATTTACTGTAATCCATTTACATCAATGGCTCGCCTGTGTAATGCAGGACAGGTCCTCCAGAGACCCTCCTTATAACCTGAGCAGAGGACCCCCCAATATTAACTCTGAATTCACCAATAAGATATATAAAATTAGTTTCCTACACTGACCCCCATAGGTTTTTATGGTGAATTCGAGTATAATATCATATTACACGTAACCCTCCATATCATATTCTGGAGGAGCTGGGACGGACATGTTGCCATAGTCGTATTGATGGATAATAAAGCTTTTTTTTCAGCTTCTTTCCTTCTCCTCGCAGTGTCGCCGTTCGCCCGCACAGTGGCCAGGAGGAGACAGTGGAGAAAACCATCACATGTAGGTGAGAGTGGCAATACTGACTGTTTCCTTGATGCTCTATTCTTCTCAGCTAGACTTGTTTCTACAGGGGTTGTCACTGAGCTTTTCATAAAC
The DNA here is from genome assembly GCA_033119425.1 of Bufotes viridis. NCBI lineage: Eukaryota > Metazoa > Chordata > Amphibia > Anura > Bufonidae > Bufotes > Bufotes viridis. Next base: position 6,567,035 of record CM065596.1, read on the forward strand.
AAATACAACAAAAATATCCAGATTCCGCATGGTTGTCACGTGAATGTCTGTTAGAATCAGCTCTGTCCTGATTAATTTCCTATTATATTAAAAAAATAGATTTAATCTGCATACAAATACAGAGCTCCAAATCCCCTACATAGTTATATAGTATTAGTCTAACTGCATTCTGCCACCACTAGAGGGAGCTCACTACATACAGATTATACAGCCACCACTAGAGGGAGCTCACTACATACAGATTATACAGCCACCACTAGAGGGAGCTCACTACATACAGATCATACAGCCACCACTAGAGGGAGCTCACTACATACAGATCATACAGCCACCACTAGAGGGAGCTCACCACTACATACAGATTATACAGCCACCACCAGAGGGAGCTCACTACATACAGATTATACAGCCACCACTAGAGGGAAGCTTACTACATACAGATTATACAGTCACCACTAGAGGGAGCTCACTGCAAACAGATTATACAGCCACCACTAGGGGGAGCTCACTACATACAGATTATACAGCCACCACTAGAGGGAGCTTACTACATACAGATTATACAGTCACCACTAGAGGGAGCTCACTACATACAGATTATACAGCCACCACTAGAGGAAGCTCACTACATACAGATTATACAGCCACCACTAGAGAGAGCTCACTACATACACATTATACAGCCACCACTAGAGAGAGCCTACTACATACAGATTATACAGCCACCACTAGAGGGAGCTCACTACATACAGATTATACAGTCACCACTAGAGGGAGCTCACTACATACACATTATACAGCCACCACTAGAGAGAGCCTACTACATACAGATTATACAGCCACCACTAGAGGGAGCTCACTACATACACATTATACAGCCACCACTAGGGGGAGCTCACTACATACAGATTATACAGCCACCACTAGAGGGAGCTCACTACATACAGATTATACAGCCACCACCAGGGAGAGCTCACTACATACAGATTATACAGCCACCACTAGAGGGAGCTCACTACATACAGATTATACAGCCACCACTAGGGAGTGGACACTGCATACAGATTATACAGCCACCACTAGAGGGAGCTCACTACATACACATTATACAGCCACCACTAGAGAGAGCCTACTACATACAGATTATACAGCCACCACTAGAGGGAGCTCACTACATACATATTATACAGCCACCACTAGAGGGAGCTCACTACATACACATTATACAGCCACCACTAGAGAGAGCCTACTACATACAGATTATACAGCCACCACTAGAGGGAGCTCACTATTCTTCTTGTTTTGTTCATCAGTTTTTCTCCATGTTTTTTGCAGATTGTTCCTCGTCTCACCTGCTTATTAGCGTCGCTACAGTCCCAGAGAAGATTTGTTTTGGAATTTCTGAGCCTCAGGATGCGATTATTAATTTATTTCACAATGCAGACAGAGGTAACACAAGTGGCGATTCATATGAATCAATGAAGAGTGAAGCTCTGGGGCCCCTGCAAACATTATCTTTCGGAGTTGCAATGCAGGAGGGGACAAAAATCCCACAATTATTTTGATTCAGACCCAAGTTCTGCATCAGTTTTTTTTAGAAGGTTCAGGGGTGAATCATATATTCTTGTTATATTCTAGGTGGAAGGTGACGCAGGGGTTAACACAGTAGTACATTATATGCATTACATTGCCGATTATTCTGACATTAAAGGGGTTGTCGGGGTTCTGCTCTGAACCCGGACATACCTCCATTTTCACCCAGGCAGCCCCCCTGGCTTGAGCATCGGGGCAGTTCATGCTCCGATGCTCTCCTTTGCCCTGTGGTAAATTGCGCAGGGCAAAGGCATTTTTCGGAGGTGACGAACCGGGCTCTCCATGGGGCTGCCAGGAAGCCCAGTGACATCACCGGCACTGATGGGTGGGCTTTACCGCTGCCCTAACCTGTAAAATGGCTAGGGCAGCTCTAAAGCACGCCCATCAGAGCCGGTGACGTCACCGAACACACTGCTGGGCTGAAGCTTCCGCCAGACTGTGTGTTATTATAAACAAAAGAGCCCCTACCCTGCGCGATCTAGCGATCTTCTTTTAGGATTCGTTTCAAAGACTGATTAGATTAAATGATCGGAGAACCCCTTTTAAAAGGATATCATCTATTATTTCCCCTCTAGGCATCACACTTAATGGGAAACTTGCCGGAGATAAAAGTGGTTTTGATAAAGTTGGGCTTGTGCACAAGAAGAAGATGGCGTCCATGGAGGTAACGGCCGAAAACATCACAGTGACCAGAGGGCAAGATACACAGGTTTACTCATGGAAATTTGCAGCGCAAGGACTACGGTAAAATCACAAAATACGTAATCAACAGAAACGCAGCATCTGTGTAATATTATATCTTCTTATAGTGGAGCATAGTAAATAGTGATAGATAATAGATAGATGATAGATATAAGCTAGGACCCGCTGACATATCACAGTCTGATTCCACATGCTTAAGCGTCTGTACGAGCAGCGTAAAGCCATGAACGATTCCGTCATGTACCAGACAGCCTCAGCAGTAGGGAGCGGGTGTTGTTTCGAGGTCAGGCGGTGGCAGCTCATCCAGGATGCCTGTCGCCTGCTTAAGCCTTTCAAAGAAACCATCGGATTTGTCAGTACGGACAACTGCCGCATGACCAATGTCATCCCCCTCATTTATCTTAGAACAGATGCTAATGCTCATGCAGCAGGAGATGATGGCGGAAGAAGAAGATCCAACGCATTTTGCTGTCCACCCTGTAGCTGTTGGGGACTTACAAGTATAAACTCCCATGGAGGAAAAGGATGAGGAGCTGCCACTGGAGGAGGAAGTGGATGAGGATGAATAGCTATGACTCAGGCACAGATAGGGGACGATGCTGACACTCATTATGACGGACATGCTGTTTCTGATGACGACGACTATGGTTATGGCCAATTATCACAAAGAACTGGGTTCTCGGGCACACTGCCTGGCATGGCAGGCTGTATGCTTGCTTGCTTACATACTGACAGGAGTATATATACCATCAAGCAGTCTGATGATTACTGGATAGCCATGCTGTTAGACCCTCGCTATCAAAGCAAAATGTCCGAATGCTGAAATGGAGGCCAAATTTTTGTATAACCAGGATATGCTCTGTACCCCCAGTGCCGCCCACGTATCTGACCAAGAGGTCCCTCTCCACCCCCACAACTGTGACAGTGCTAGCGCTGCAAGTAGCAGAAGCTAATACTGTTTGCGGAACTTTGTTGGAACTTTTATTTTTTTACTAATGCATGTCAGCATATGAAGACATACTGCCTGTACAAGCAGGTTCACTCCTACCTGGACTCTGGCCTTTCCCTGGCACATACCGAGTTATCTGACCCCACAACCTTCTGGGAAGGCAGGCTGGAACAGTGGCCGTAACGCTGTCTCTTCTCCTCTTGTCCAGTCTCCATTGTCATCTCAGAGAGGATTTTCAGAGCAGCAGGGGGCGTCATCACACCAAAGCGGACACAATTGTCCTCTGCCAGTGGAGAAAACATCAATTCTGTCAAAATGAATGAGGCACAACTCCAGCTGAGGCCTATAATTAGAGCTGCCCTTGCTGACAGGGACTATTTATTGCTGGCCCAATGATGCCAATGCCACTGCCTGCCTGTCCTTCATGCTTCATACTGTATTGCTACTGGTGCTGCAGTTACTGCTCCCCCTACTGCTACCCCTACACAGTCTCACATCTTCTTTCTGTCAGGTTCCATACTGTACTGCTGCTGCCATTACTGCCACTACTGCTACCCCTACACAACCGCACATCTCCTGTCCAACAGGCTCCATACTGTACTGCTGCTGCTGCAATTACTGCCAGTAATACTACCTCTACACAACCGCACATCTCCTGTCCAACAGGCTCCATACTATACTTCTTCTGGTACTATTCCTGCCACTACTGCTACCCCTACACAGTCTCACATCTTCTTTCTGTCAGGTTCCATACTGTACTGCTGCTGCCATTACTGCCACTACTGCTACCCCTACACAACCGCACATCTCCTGTCCAACAGGCTCCATACTGTACTGCTGCTGCCGCAATTACTGCCATTAATACTACCTCTACACAACCGCACATCTCCTGTCCAACAGGCTCAATACTATACTTCTGCTGGTACTATTCCTGCCACTACTGCTACCCCTACACAGTCTCACATCTGCTGTCCATCAGATTCCATACTGTACTGCTGCTTCTGCTATTACTGCCAGTAACACAACCCCTACACAAGCGCCCAATTTACTGCTTTGCCTGTTCCATACTGTACTGCTTGTGCTCTTGAAAAAAAATAATAATTGGGATGCTTGTTCAGAACCAAGCATTGCCTCTTCCAATAGCACTTTGTGTGTATAAACACCATCAGGCATCTGCTCCTAATAAGGGAAAATTAGCTACCACAGCAATGTTCCTACAGAGCCCTGCCAGAGGCAAACACAATGAATCTCCCATAGGTTGCAGTGGTAATTCATTGCAGTCTATTGGAAAAGCGATTAGACAATTGCATGTTCAAGTCCTCTAAGGGGACCCAAAGGGGTTGTCCTGGAAAAGATAATGATAACTTGTCTTCAGGATAAGTGGGTCAAAGTCCCAGCACCCCCTCCGATCAGCTGTTTCAGGGAGCCGCTGCTCTCTCCAGAGCTCTGGTGATCAATGCAAGCTCCCGACAGCTTACTAAGTACAGCGCCGTATATTGTATAGTGGCAGTGCTTGGTATTGTCAACCCTATTGACTTAAATGGGGCAGAGCTGCAACTAGGCCACATGACCGATGTACAGTGATGTCACTGGCCATATGACCGATGTACAGTGATGTCACTGGCCACATGACCGATGTACAGTGATGCCACTGGCCACATGACCGATGTACAGTGATGTCACTGGCCACATGACCGATGTACAGTGATGTCACTGGTCACATGACCGATGTACAGTGATGTCACTGGCCACATGACCGATGTACAGTGATGTCACTGGCCACATGACCGATGTACAGTGATGTCACTGGCCACATGACCGATGTACAGTGATGTCACTGGCTACATGACCGATGTACAGTGATGTCACTGGCCACATGACCGATGTACAGTGATGTCACTGGCCTAGGAAGAGGCTCCCGCACTCAAGGTCTCTTCTAACAGCTGATCAGCGGGGGTCCCAGGTGTTGCACCCCTGCAGATCTGATACTGATGACCTATCCTGAGGATATGATATAAGTCATAAATATCTTTTCCTGGATAAAGCCTTTCATGTAGGTAAAAAAAAAAGTAAAAAATGTTTTTAAAAATAAAAAAAATTCTAATACCCCCCTTTCCCTATAGTAAACATAAATAAAGCTCATCTGCACCCCCACATCCACCCGCTTCACCTCCAAAAAGTGTAATAAACAGTGATCAGAGTCACACTAAAAAATGTTATCAATAAGCGCTCATACCGCGCGTACGCCATCAGTTTTTTTCGAACTTCTGTAGAACTGTCCTATCTGTGTCCGCAAAACGGGAGTGGAACAAAAATGTTCTGCTACCATTAAGGCTACATTCACACGACCGTAGTGTATTACGGATCCGCAAATTGCGGATCCGCAATACACCCAGCCGCACCCCCCATAGAAATGCCTATTCTTGTCCGCAGGCTGCGGACAAGAATAGGACATGTTCTATCTTTTGCGGAGCCGCGGACCGGAAGTTCGGGGCCGCGCTCCGCAAATGCGGAAGCGGAGAGCACCTAGTGTGCTCTCCGCACCTCGTCCGGCCCCATAGACAGTAAATGGGTCCGCACCCGTTCCACAGAATTGCGGAACGGACGCGGACACATTCACGGTCGTGTGAATGTAGCCTTACCCTGCGTTTACCTATAGCTATGTATGTAACCGTCACTCGGATATCATTTGCTGTCATTGTGTTCAAGAGAAAGACAAAAAAGGAAAAAAATAGACACAATGGGAACCCCAGAGGGCCATACACAACTTTTTGGGACATTTGAAGCAATTTTGATTCAAGCAGAAGTTATTTGTACCCAAATGAAATCTATAATTTGAGGCCTTTATTTCCTCTCCAGGGTTGCAAAGAAGGAAGGAGATAAAGTCGTCGTGTCCTTGGAGTCCGGCTTGAAGGTTTTTATTTCTTTGGCAAAACCTCCGGATCATCTGAAGCTTTTTGTCGAGAGCAAAAGGAGAGATTCCAACTACACCATCGGCCTCGTCAGTACGTGCTCCGCTCTTCTCCCCTCTGGGGCTGATAATTAGGACGGGTCACCATTCAGGTGACAACTGAGCGTTGCCCGACAAGGATGTAACCAAGAGAGTAATGCACTCATCACCGCGTTTTATTCTCATGTTTTCAGGTCAGGTGACAAGTGACAATGACATCATTATAACATTCAGTGACATCAGCTTCCATGGGAGAACCCTTCCATCTTTCCGGTAAGAAGCAGCAGAGACTTTACTTCCAAATGTAAATCTGAGAAAATATCATTGGTCCGACAATGTCTCCCGAAAGCCTGTCCGGTAAAGAGTGCAGCATGGTGAGACGGTCTGCGGTGCAGCATGGTGAGACGGTCTACGGTGCAGCATGGTGAGACGGTCTACGGTGCAGCATGGTGAGACGGTCTGCGGTGCAGCATGGTGAGACGGTCTGCGGTGCAGCATGGTGAGACGGTCTGCGGTGCAGCATGGTGAGACGGTCTGCGGTGCAGCATGGTGAGACGGTCTGCGGTGCAGCATGGTGAGACGGTCTGCGGTGCAGCATGGTGAGACGGTCTGCGGTGCAGCATGGTGAGACGGTCTATGGTGCAGCATGGTGAGACAGTCTGCAGTAAAGAGAGACAGCCTGCTGTGCAGCATGGTGAGACAGTCTGCAGTAAAGAAAGACAGTCTACTGTGCAGCATGGTGAGACAGTCTGCGGTGCAGCATGGTGAGACGGTCTGCAGTAAAGAGAGACAGTCTACTGTGCAGCATGGTGAGACAGTCTGCGGTGCAGCATGGTGAGACGGTCTGCGGTACAGAGAGACAACCTACTGTGCAGCATAGTGAGACAGTCTGCAGTACAGAGAGACAACCTACTGTGCAGCATGGTGAGACAGTCTGCAGTACAGAGAGACAGCCCACTGTGCAGCATGGTGAGACAGTCTGCAGTACAGAGAGACAGCCTACTGTGCAGCATGGTGAGACAGTCTGCAGTACAAAGAGACAGACTACTGTGCAGCCTGGTGAGAAAGTCTGCAGTACAGAGAGACAGCCTACTGTGCAGCATGGTGAGACAGTCTGCAGTAAAGAGAGACAGCCTACTGTGCAGCATGGTGAGACAGTCTGCAGTACAGAGAGACAGACTACTGTGCAGCCTGGTGAGACAGTCTGCAGTACAGAGAGACAGCCTACTGTGCAGCATGGTGAGACAGTCTGAAGTAAAGAGAGACAGCCTACTGTGCAGCAATGTGAGACAGTCTGCAGTACAGAGAGACAGACTACTGTGCAGCATGGTGAGACAGTCTGCAGTACAGAGAGACAGCCTACTGTGCAGCATGGTGAGACAGTCTGCAGTACAGAGAGACAGACTACTGTGCAGCATGGTGAGACTGTCTGCGGTGCAGCATGGTGAGACTGTCTGCGGTGCAGCATGGTGAGACGGTCTGCGGTGCAGCATGGTGAGACGGTCTACGGTGCAGCATGGTGAGACGGTCTGCGGTGCAGCATGGTGAGACGGTCTGCGGTGCAGCATGGTGAGACGGTCTGCGGTGCAGCATGGTGAGACGGTCTGCGGTGCAGCATGGTGACACAGTCTGCAGTACAGAGAGACAGCCTACTGTGCAGCATGGTGAGACAGTCTGCAGTAAAGAGAGACAGCCTACTGTGCAGCATGGTGAGACAGTCTGCAGTACAGAGAGACAGACTACTGTGCAGCCTGGTGAGACAGTCTGCAGTACAGAGAGACAGCCTACTGTGCAGCATGGTGAGACAGTCTGAAGTAAAGAGAGACAGCCTACTGTGCAGCAATGTGAGACAGTCTGCAGTACAGAGAGACAGACTACTGTGCAGCATGGTGAGACAGTCTGCAGTACAGAGAGACAGCCTACTGTGCAGCATGGTGAGACAGTCTGCAGTACAGAGAGACAGACTACTGTGCAGCATGGTGAGACTGTCTGCGGTGCAGCATGGTGAGACTGTCTGCGGTGCAGCATGGTGAGACGGTCTGCGGTGCAGCATGGTGAGACGGTCTACGGTGCAGCATGGTGAGACGGTCTGCGGTGCAGCATGGTGAGACGGTCTGCGGTGCAGCATGGTGAGACGGTCTGCGGTGCAGCATGGTGAGACGGTCTGCGGTGCAGCATGGTGACACAGTCTGCAGTACAGAGAGACAGCCTACTGTGCAGCATGGTGAGACAGTCTGCAGTACAGAGAGACAGACTACTGTGCAGCATGGTGAGACAGTCTGCAGTACAGAGAGACAGACTACTGTGCAGCATGGTGAGACAGTCTGCAGTACAGAAAGACAGCCTACTGTGCAGCATGGTGACACAGTCTCCAGTACAGAGAGACAGACTACTGTGAAAGGGGACAGTCTGCAGTACAGAGAGACAGCCTACTGTGCAGCATGGTGAGACAGTCTGCAGTACAGAGATACAGCCTACTGTGCAGCATGGTGAGATAGTCTGCAGTAAAGAGAGACAGCCTACTGTGCAGCATGGTGAGACAGTCTGCAGTACAGAGAGACAGCCTACTGTGCAGCATGGTGACACAGTCTGCAGTACAGAGAGACAGACTACTGTGCAGCATGGTGAGACAGTCTGCAGTACAGAAAGACAGCCTACTGTGCAGCATGGTGAGACAGTCTGCAGTACAGAGAGACAGCCTACTGTGCAGCATGGTGAGACAGTCTGCAGTACAGAGAGACAGACTACTGTGCAGCATGGTGAGACAGTCTGCAGTACAGAGAGACAGCCTACTGTGCAGCATGGTGAGACAGTCTGCAGTACAGAGAGACAGACTACTGTGCAGCATGGTGAGACAGTCTGCAGTACAGAGAGACAGCCTACTGTGCAGCATGGTGAGACAGTCTGCAGTACAGAGAGACAGCCTACTGTGCAGCATGGTGAGACAGTCTGCAGTACAGAGAGACAGCCTACTGTGCAGCATAATGAGACAGTCTGCAGTACAGAGAGACAGACTACTGTGCAGCATGGTGAGACAGTCTGCAGAACAGAGAGACAGACTACTGTGCAGCAGATAGATTTTCCTGAAGACCATTCACTATTAGGCCTCATTCACACGACCGTAAAAAAACAGATGATGTTCCGTGTGGCATCCGTTTTTTTTGCGGATCCGTTTTTTTTGCGGATCCATTGTAATAATGCCCTTCCTTGTCCGCAAACTAGAAAAAAATAGGACACGCTCAATTTTTTTGTGGAACGGAAAAACGGACATACGGAAACGGATTGCACATGGAGTACCTTCCTTTTTTTGCGGACCTATTGAAATTAATGGTTCCGCATATCATCTGTAAAATAAACGGAACAGACACGAAAAGAAAATACGTTCGTGTGCATGAGGCCTAAGGCCTCATGCACAGGACAGTTGTTTTTTGAGGTCCGCAAAACGGAGTTCCGTTGCTCCGTGATCCGTGTCCGTTTTTGCTTACGTTATGTTTTCGTGTGTCTTCCGTTTTTTTTAGTGGACATGACCCAAAAGGTTTCACCAAAAGACAGGCTGACAATTTTTGCCAAGTGCCTGCCAAGGGATCTGCAAAAAAATGCGGACGCAGAACGCGGATGACACACGGATGGCCATCCGCATTTTTTCACGGTCCCATTGACTTGAATGGGTCCGCAAACCGTTTTTCGCGGACAAGAATAGGACAGGTTATATTTTTTTGACGGACTGGAATCATGGACCACGGACGCGGGGTCCGCAGAAAATCACGAAAAACGGCACAACGGACACGGAATCAAACAACGGTCGTGTGCATGAGGCCTAAGGGTCCATTAACACGTCAGCATCCAGTGTCTGCACCCGTTCCGCAATTATGCGGGACGGGTGCGGACCCATTCATTCTGAATGGGAACGGAATGGATGCGGAGAGCACAATGTGTGCTCTCCGCATCCGCATTTCCGGAGCGCGCCGCCGAACTTCCAATCCGCAGCTCCGGAGAAAAATAAAACATGTCCTATTCTTGTCCGCAGCTGCAGAGAAGAATAGGCTGCTCTATGGGAGTGCCGGCCGGGTGTACTGCGGATCCGCACTGCACAACGGACGTGTGAATGGACCCTGACTCTGATTTTTAATCTATTTCAGCTCCTGCTCTTGTGACTTGACCTCTTTTGGAGTGAAAAATCAAGGATGTTGTGTGTCCGTCACAGTGGAGTCCGAGGATCTGACCGCAGGAGCCGCGAACATTGTAGAGGATTTATTTGATGTTCCTCCAGCTTAATATGGACAAACCAGAGATAGCGTAAAATCATAATCAGCCCGAGAGGGGGAATAAAGAGCGAACTGTGGTCGTGTCCTGTGAATTATTAGTAAATGCTTTATGAGATCCCCAGGTTATACCAGCTGTACATATATAATTATATACAGGAGATGCCCAGGTTATACCAGCTGTACATATATAATTATATACTGGAGATGCCCAGGTTATACCAGCTGTACATATATAATGATATACAGGAGATGCCCAGGTTATACCAGCTGTACAGATATAATTATATACAGGAGATGCCCAGGTTATACCAGCTGTACATATATAATTATATACTGGAGATGCCCGGGTTATACCAGCTATACATATATAATTATATACATGAGATACCCAGGTTATACCAGCTGTACAGATATAATTATACACAGGAGATGCCCAGGTTATACCAGCTGTACATATATAATTATATACAGGAGATGCCCAGGTTATACCAGATGTACATATATAATTATATGCAGGAGATGCCCAGGTTATACCAGCTGTACATATATAATTATATACAGGAGATACCCAGGTTATACCAGCATGGCCCATATCACTATATACAGGAAGATGTATAACTTATACCAGCTGTACATATATAATGATATACAGGAGATGCCCAGGTTATACCAGCTGTACATATATAATTATATATAGGAGATACCCAGGTTATACCAGCATGATCCATATCACTATATACAGGAAGATGTATAACTTATACCAGCTGTACATATATAATTATATACAGGAGATACCCAGGTTATACCAGCTGTACATATATAATTATATACAGGAGATGCCCAGGTTATACCAGCTGTACATATACAATTATATACAGGAGATGCCCAGGTTATACCAGCTGTACATATATAATTATATACAGGAGATGCCCAGGTTATACCAGCTGTACATATATAATTATATACAGGAGATACCCAGGTTATACCAGCTGTACATATATAATTATATACAGGAGATACCCAGGTTATACCAGCTGTACATATATAATTATATACAGGAGATACCCAGGTTATACCAGCTGTACATATATAATTATATACAGGAGATGCCCAGATTATACCAGCTGTACATATATAATTATATACAGGAGATACCCAGGTTATACCAGCATGGCCCATATCACTATATACAGGAAGATGTATAACTTATACCAGCTGTACATATATAATGATATACAGGAGATACCCAGGTTATACCAGCATGCTCCATATCACTATATACAAGAAGATGTATAACTTATACCAGCTGTACATATATCATTATATACAGGAGATGCTCAGGTTATACCAGCTGTACATATATAATTATATACAGGAGATACCCAGGTTATACCAGCTGTACATATATAATTATATACAGGAGATACCCAGGTTATACCAGCTGTACATATATAATTATATACAGGAGATGCCCAGATTATACCAGCTGTACATATATAATTATATACAGGAGATACCCAGGTTATACCAGCATGGCCCATATCACTATATACAGGAAGATGTATAACTTATACCAGCTGTACATATATAATGATATACAGGAGATACCCAGGTTATACCAGCATGCTCCATATCACTATATACAAGAAGATGTATAACTTATACCAGCTGTACATATATCATTATATACAGGAGATGCTCAGGTTATACCAGCTGTACATATATAATTATATACAGGAGATACCCAGGTTATACCAGCTGTACATATATAATTATATACAGGAGATACCCAGGTTATACCAGCTGTACATATATAATTATATACAGGAGATGCCCAGATTATACCAGCTGTACATATATAATTATATACAGGAGATACCCAGGTTATACCAGCATGGCCCATATCACTATATACAGGAAGATGTATAACTTATACCAGCTGTACATATATAATTATATACAGGAGATGCCCAGGTTATACCAGCTGTACATATATAATTATATACAGGAGATACCCAGGTTACACCAGCTGTACATATATAATTATATACTGGAGATGCCCAGGTTATACCAGCTGTACATATATAATTATATACAGGAGATACCCAGGTTATACCAGCATGGTCCATATCACTGTATACAAAATGTATAACTTATACCAGCTGTACATATATAATTATATATAGGAGATACCCGGGTTATACCAGCTGTACATATATAATTATATACAGGAGATGCCCGGGTTATACCAGCTGTACATATATAATTATATACAGGAGATACCCAGGTTATACCAGCTGTACATATATAATTATATACAGGAGATACCCGGGTTATACCAGCTGTACATATATAATTATATACAGGAGATGCCCGGGTTATACCAGCTGTACATATATAATTATATACAGGAGATACCCAGGTTATACCAGCTGTACATATATAATTATATACAGGAGATGCCCAGGTTATACCAGCTGTACATATATAATTATATACAGGAGATACCCAGGTTATACCAGCATGGTCCATATCACTATATACAAGAAGATGTATAACTTATACCAGCTGTACATATATAATTATATACAGGAGATGCCCAGGTTATACCAGCATGTTTCATATCACTATATACAGGAAGATGTATAACTTATACCAGCTGTACATATATAATTATATACCGGAGATGCCCAGGTTATACCAGCTGTACATATATAATTATATACAGGAGATGCCCAGGTTATACCAGCTGTACATATATAATTATATACAGGAGATACCCAGGTTATACCAGCTGTACACATATAATTATATACAGGAGATGCCCAGGTTATACCAGCATGACCTATGGAGAAGGAAGCCTCATGTAGGTTGATGCAGTGCAGATTGTCCTCCTCTCTGTTCTTGTAGCTCCTCTTGTCCCCCCCCCCCCCATCTCGTCTGCAGATGTTATGTCTTGCACAGTCTTCGCAGGGCCGCCTTCAGCCTTGGTTCCTTAAAGTATAGACCAGGAATGCTCAACCTATGGCCCTCCAGCTGTTGTAAGACTACAACTCCCACCGTTCCCTGCTGTAGACTGATAGCTGTAAGTTGTCCAGGCATGCTGGGAGTTGTAGTTTTGCAACAGCCGGAGGGTCGCAGGTTGTGAATCCCTGGTATAGACCAAAAGATTTCTTAGTGGTATAACCAGAGTGTAAAACACTGATACGACTGTCAACAGTGTCATCCACAGATCCCCCATAACAGTGTCATCCACAGATCCCCTATAACAGTGACATCCACAGATCCCCATAACAGTGTCATCCACAGATCCCCCATAACAGTGTCATCCACAGATCCCCCATAACAGTGTCATCCACAGATCCCCTATAACAGTGTCATCCACAGATCCCCCATAACAGTGTCATCCACAGATCCCCCGTAACAGTGTCACCCACAGATCCCCATAACATTGTCATCCACAGATCCCCCATAACAGTGACATCCACAGATCCCCCATAATAGTGTCATCCACAGATCCCCCATAACAGTGTCATCCACAGATCCCTCCATAACAGTGTCATCCACAGATCCCCATAACAGTGTCATCCACAGATCCCCATAACAGTGACATCCACAGTGCCCCCATAACAGTGACCTCCACAGATCCCCATAACAGTGTCATCCACAGATCCCCCATAACAGTGTCACCCACAGATACCCCATAACAGTGTCATCCACAGATTCCTATAACAGTGTAATCCACAGATCCCCCATAACAGTGTCATCCACAGATCCCCTATAACAGTGTAATCCACAGATCTCCCATAACAGTGTCATCCACAGATCCCCATAACAGTGTCATCCACAGGTCCCTCATAACAGTGTCATCCATAGATCCCCCATAACAGTGTCACCCACAGATCCCCCATAACAGTGACATCCACAGATCCCCCATAACAGTGTCATCCACAGATCCCCCATAACAGTGTCATCCACAGATCCCCATAACAGTGTCATCCACAGATCCCCCATAACAGTGTCATCCACAGATCCCCCATAACAGTGTCATCCACAGATCCCCCATAACAGTGTCATCCACAGATCCCCCATAACAGTGTCATCCACAGATCCCCCATAACAGTGTCATCCACAGATCCCCCATAACAGTGACATCCACAGATCCCCCATAACATTGTCATCCACAGATCCCCCATAACAGTGTCATCCACAGATCCCCATAACAGTGTCATCCACAGATCCTCCATAACAGTGTCATCCACAGATCCCCTATAACAGTGACATCCACAGATCCCCATAACAGTGACATCCACAGATCCCCCATAACAGTGTCATCCACAGATCCCCTATAACAGTGACATCCACAGATCCCCTATAACAGTGACATCCACAGATCCCCCATAACAGTGTCATCCACAGATCCCCATAACAGTGTCATCCACAGATCCCCTATAACAGTGACATCCACAGATCCCCTATAACAGTGACATCCACAGATCCCTCATAACAGTGTCATCCACAGATCCCCATAACAGTGTCATCCACAGATCCCCCATAACAGTGTCACCTACAGATCCCCCATAACATTGTCATCCACAGATCCCCCATAATAGTGTCATCCACAGATCCCCCCATAACAGTGTCATCCACAGATCCCCTCCATAACAGTGTCATCCACAGATCCCCCATAACAGTGTCATCCACAGATCCCCCATAACAGTGACATCCACAGTGCCCCCATAACAGTGACCTCCACAGATCCCCCATAACAGTGTCATCCACAGATCCCCCATAACAGTGTCACCCACAGATACCCCATAACAGTGTCATCCACAGATTCCCTATAACAGTGTAATCCACAGATCTCCCATAACAGTGTCATCCACAGATCCCCCATAACAGTGTCATCCACAGACCCCCCCATAACAGTGTCATCCACAGATCCCCTATAACAGTGTAATCCACAGATCTCCCATAACAGTGTCATCCACAGATCCCCCATAACAGTGTCATCCACAGATCCCTCATAACAGTGTCATCCACAGATTCCCTATAACAGTGTAATCCACAGATCCCCCATAACAGTGTCATCCACAGATTCCCTATAACAGTGTAATCCACAGATCCCCCATAACAGTGTCATCCACAGATCCCCTATAACAGTGTAATCCACAGATCTCCCATAACAGTGTCATCCACAGATCCCCCATAACAGTGTCATCCACAGATCCCCCATAACAGTGTCATCCACAGATCCCTCATAACAGTGTCATCCATAGATCCCCCATAACAGTGTCATCCACAGATCCCCCATAACAGTGTCATCCACAGATCCCCCATAACAGTGTCATCCACAGATCCCCATAACAGTGTCATCCACAGATCCCCCATAACAGTGTCATCCACAGATCCCCTATAACAGTGTTATCCACAGATCCCCCATAACAGTGACATCCACAGATCCCCATAACAGTGTCATCCACAGATCCCCCATAACAGTGTCATCCACAGATCCCCCATAACAGTGTCATCCACATATCCCCCATAACAGTGTCATCCACAGCGCCCCCATAACAGTGTCATCCACAGATCCCCCATAACAGTGACCTCCACAGATCCCCCATAACAGTGTCATCCACAGATCCCCCATAACAGTGACATCCACAGATCCCCCATAACAGTTTGTCATCCACAGATTTCCCATAACAAAGTCATCCACAGATCCCCCATAACAGTGTCATCCACAGATCCCCCATAACAGTGACATCCACAGTGTCCCCATAACAGTGTCATCCACAGATCCTCCATAACAGTGTCATCCACAGATCCCCCATAACAGTGTCATCCACAGATCCCTCATAACAGTGTCATCCATAGATCCCCCATAACAGTGTCATCCACAGATCCCCCATAACAGTGTCATCCACAGATCCCCCATAACAGTGTCATCCACAGATCCCCCATAACAGTGTCATCCACAGATCCCCATAACAGTGACATCCACAGATCTCCCATAACAGTGTCATCCACAGATCCCCCATAACAGTGTCATCCACAGATCCCCCATAACAGTGTCATCCACAGATCCCTCATAACAGTGTCATCCATAGATCCCTCATAACAGTGTCATCCACAGATCCCCCATAACAGTGTCATCCACAGATCCCCCATAACAGTGTCATCCACAGATCCCCCATAACAGTGTCATCCACAGATCCCCCATAACAGTGTCATCCACAGATCCCCCATAACAGTGTCATCCACAGATCCTCCATAACAGTGACATCCACAGATCCTCCATAACAGTGTCATCCACAGATCTCCCATAACAGTGTCATCCACAGATCCCTATAACAGTGTCATCCACAGATCTCCCATAACAGTGACATCCACAGTGCCCCCATAACAGTGACCTCCACAGATCCCCCATAACAGTGTCATCCACAGATCCCCATAACAGTGTCACCCACAGATACCCCATAACAGTGTCATCCACAGATTCCCTATAACAGTGTAATCCACAGATCCCCATAACAGTGTCATCCACAGATCCCTATAACAGTGTAATCCACAGATCTCCCATAACAGTGTCATCCACAGATCCCCCATAACAGTGTCATCCACAGGTCCCTCATAACAGTGTCATCCATAGATCCCCCATAACAGTGTCACCTACAGATCCCCCATAACAGTGACATCCACAGATCCCCCATAACAGTGTCATCCACAGATCCCCATAACAGTGTCATCCACAGATCCCCCATAACAGTGTCATCCACAGATCCCCATAACAGTGTCATCCACAGATCCCCCATAACAGTGTCATCCACAGATCCCCCATAACAGTGTCATCCACAGATCCCCCATAACAGTGTCATCCACAGATCCCCCATAACAGTGTCATCCACAGATCCCCCATAACAGTGACATCCACAGATCCCCATAACATTGTCATCCACAGATCCCCATAACAGTGTCATCCACAGATCCCCCATAACAGTGTCATCCACAGATCCCCATAACAGTGTCATCCACAGATCCCTATAACAGTGACATCCACAGATCCCCCATAACAGTGACATCCACAGATCCCCCATAACAGTGTCATCCACAGATCCCCTATAACAGTGACATCCACAGATCCCTATAACAGTGACATCCACAGATCCCCCATAACAGTGTCATCCACAGATCCCCCATAACAGTGTCATCCACAGATCCCTATAACAGTGACATCCACAGATCCCCTATAACAGTGACATCCACAGATCCCTCATAACAGTGTCATCCACAGATCCCCCATAACAGTGTCATCCACAGATCCCCCATAACAGTGTCACCCACAGATCCCCCATAACATTGTCATCCACAGATCCCCCATAATAGTGTCATCCACAGATCCCCCATAACAGTGTCATCCACAGATCCCTCCATAACAGTGTCATCCACAGATCCCCCATAACAGTGTCATCCACAGATCCCCATAACAGTGACATCCACAGTGCCCCCATAACAGTGACCTCCACAGATCCCCCATAACAGTGTCATCCACAGATCCCCCATAACAGTGTCACCCACAGATACCCCATAACAGTGTCATCCACAGATTCCCTATAACAGTGTAATCCACAGATCTCCCATAACAGTGTCATCCACAGATCCCCCATAACAGTGTCATCCACAGACCCCCCATAACAGTGTCATCCACAGATCCCCTATAACAGTGTAATCCACAGATCTCCCATAACAGTGTCATCCACAGATCCCCTATAACAGTGTCATCCACAGATCCCTCATAACAGTGTCATCCACAGATTCCCTATAACAGTGTAATCCACAGATCCCCTATAACAGTGTCATCCACAGATCCCTATAACAGTGTACATCCACAGATCCCCATAACAGTGTCATCCACAGATCCCCTATAACAGTGTACATCCACAGATCCCCTATAACAGTGTCATCCACAGATCCTCTATAACAGTGTCATCCACAGATCCCCTATAACAGTGTCATCCACAGATCCCTATAACAGTGTCATCCACAGATCCCCTATAACAGTGTCATCTCACAGATCCCCTATAACAGTGTCATCCACAGATCCCCTATAACAGTGTCATCCACAGATCCCCTATAACAGTGTCATCCATAGATCCCCTATAACAGTGTCATCCACAGATCTCCCATAACAGTGTCATCCACAGATCCCCATAACAGTGTGATCCACAGATCCCATAACAGTGTCATCCACAGATCCCCATAACAGTGTCATCCACAGATCCCCTATAACAGTGTCATCCACAGATCCCTCATAACAGTGTCATCCATAGATCCCCCATAACAGTGTCATCCACAGATCCCCATAACAGTGTCATCCACAGATCCCCATAACAGTGTCATCCACAGATCCCTCATAACAGTGTCATCCACAGATCCCCATAACAGTGTCATCCACAGATCTCCCATAACAGTGTCATCCACAGATCCTCCATAACAGTGACATCCACAGATCCCCATAACAGTGTCATCCACAGATCTCCCATAACAGTGTCATCCACAGATCCCCATAACAGTGTCATCCACAGTATCCCATAACAGTGTCATCCACAGCGCCCCCATAACAGTGTCATCCACAGATCCCCCATAACAGTGACCTCCACAGATCCTCCATAACAGTGTCATCCACAGATCTCCCATAACAGTGACATCCACAGATCTCCCATAACAGTTTGTCATCCACAGATTTCCTATAACAAAGTCATCCACAGATCCTCCATAACAGTGTCATCCACAGATCCCCTATAACAGTGACATCCACAGTGTCCCCTATAACAGTGTCATCCACAGATCCTCCATAACAGTGTCATCCACAGATCCTCCATAACAGTGTCATCCACAGATCCCTCATAACAGTGTCATCCATAGATCTCTATAACAGTGTCATCCACAGATCCCCATAACAGTGTCATCCACAGATCCCTATAACAGTGTCATCCACAGATCCCTCATAACAGTGTCATCCACAGATCCCCATAACAGTGACATCCACAGATCTCTCATAACAGTGTCATCCACAGATCCTCATAACAGTGTCATCCACAGATCTCTCATAACAGTAGTCATCCACAGATCCCTCATAATAGTGTCATCCATAGATCCCTCATAACAGTGTCATCCACAGATCTCTATAACAGTGTCATCCACAGATCTCCTCATAACAGTGTCATCCACAGATCCTCTATAACAGTGTCATCCACAGATCCCCCATAACAGTGTCATCCACAGATCCTCTATAACAGTGTCATCCACAGATCTCCCATAACAGTGACATCCACAGATCCCCCATAACAGTGTCATCCACAGATCCTCCATAACAGTGTCATCCACAGATCCCCCATAACAGTGTCATCCACATATTCCCCATAACAGTGTCATCCACAGCGCCCCCATAACAGTGTCATCCACAGATCCCCCATAACAGTGACCTCCACAGATCCCCCATAACAGTGTCATCCACAGATCCCCCATAACAGTGACATCCACAGATCCCCCATAACAGTGACATCCACAGATCCACAGATGGGTTTTGTTATATTTTACTACTTTTAAAAATTAAAATCTCATCAAAAAAAGTTCGCCTTTTGTCACCATATTCTGACACCCATGACCTTTTTATTTCTCTGCCTACTTTGCTGTTTCTGGACTCATTTTTTGTAGGCCCAGCTATAGCTTTTATTGATATCATTTGAGATAAAAAGGACCTCATAATTTTTTATTAATTTTTTGGGAAGGTGAGTAAAAAACAACATTTATTTAAATGGCGTTCACCATGCAGATAGAATATTGTAATAGATTGGGTCGTTGTGGACATGGCAATAGAAATTTTAATTTTAGGAAAAGGAAGTTCTTTAATTTTTTTAAGTTACATTTTTACAACTTTTTTAGTCCCCTTAGGGGACTTGAACATGCATTCATTTGATCGCTTCTCCTATGGAATCTAGTACTCCAGTATTACAGTGCATAGTCCCTCTGACAGGCAAGCAAAAACATTCTGCCAGAGGCCAGGATATGGCAGCCCTGGGGCCCCACAGAAAGCCCCTAACTGCCATGCCGAGTACTCGGCACCCTGTGATTGCATTGTGCCGATCACAGCACAGAGGGAGCTCCCTTTAACCACCTGGATGCTGCAGTTGACCGCAAAATCTGAGGGGTTAAACTCTGATCCTGGCAGTGAGAGCCGGGTGCCTGCCGTATAATGCAGCTGTGACCCTAAAGTATTTACCGTCACAGTGAGACTACTATGGCGCAGAACCTTAAGTGCCAGCAATATGGGATGTAATGGTAAGTCACAGTAGGAACAGGCTAACCCTCTTCCTCTCACAAGTCCGCTCTAGTAGGGAAAGAAAGTGCAGTCAAATACCAAAAATATCAACATCTGCAATGAGAAGTATAAAACACATATTTAGGCTACGGCCAGAACAGTAGTATGCCCATATGATCAGTTTGTGGTAGGATGAGTGCCTTCACTCCACCCTGTAGGGACTATCCTGAGCACATGTAGTGGTACGCAATTATTTTATCTGTATCAATGCAATAAATGCTGCTCTCTGGTGTCCTTTTCATTGTTTTTAGCTTCTTTCCTCACCCCTCTGTTGTCTTCCCTTTTTGTGGGTGGGCAGCAGCCTGTCACTTGTCAGCTGCATTGCCGAGGAGTGTACTGAAGCCACCTATTGTTAACCCCTTCCTCCCCATGCATAGAGAATTATCCTCGCACACAGCCCCAGCAATTCTACCAGTAAATAGCACTCTGATATGCAATGCCCCCCTCCCCAATTCCTTCTCCACTGTCTAGATAGATATACAGCTATATATGTCTATGAAGTTAGAAGGAGGGAAGAATGAGTGAATGAAAGGTGTCTGAGCCATATCACCTCATTCACTATGAGATCTCTACCCCAGGGAATCTACTGAGCATGTCGGTCCACCGCTGAATGCAGTAGACTGGAATTTTGGCCACAGGACGAAACAGAAGGGTCTTTATCCTCCACCAACCTAAATCAGGACCTGGATAGAGGAAATAAACTTCTAAATGTCCCTTTACCCCTTCAATTTATCCACATCCTCTCCCACCCCTGGTTTTTCTCTCCCTCCTTTCTACCTTTTGCAGCATCAGAAGGGGTAAGTGACCCTTGAACCAGTTTCTCATCCATCACTAACACTTTTATATCTACAGAGAAGTTGAGCATGGTGCCGATCCCAACTGTTCATGGGAAAGAGAGATGGAGTCTTCTAAATTGGATTCTTCTGAAAAGTGATTGAGCTTTATTTCCTCTAACGTTGACTGGGATTTGCAGGTCTACATGTAAAGTTCTCCTCAGTGCGGCCTTGAGGTCTTTGTTCCTGAGGCTGTAGATTAAGGGGTTGAGTAAAGGGGTGATTAGTGCATATATCACAGTGACTACTTGGTTCAATGTAAGAAGATTACTTGTGTTAGGAACATAGTAGATAAAAGTTACTGACGCGTAAAATATAAAAACCACAGTCAGATGAGACGTACAGGTGGAGAAAGCTTTACGTTTTCCATCAACAGTGCGAATTTTGAGCACTGCACTGAAAATTCTGACATACGGGTAAAATGTGGCAACAAAAGCTACTGTTCCAAGAAGAACCCCAACAATTACTACTACAAGAACATTGATGGAAGTATCAGTGCAAGAAATTTTGAGTAAATGGGGCAGATCACAAAAGAAATTGTGGATGAAGTTGGGACCACAAAACGTCAACCTCTTTAAAAGTAAAGTACAAATGATGGGGGCGAGGAGACCAGAAGACCAAACCAAAGACACTATCTGAGTACACGTGCCCCAAGACATGACCTGAGAGTAGTGAAGTGGATGGCAGATGGCTACATACCGGTCATAAGACATGGAGGACAACAAGAAAACTTCTGAGCTCCCGAAATAGATCACAAAGAAAATTTGTGCTATACAGTCTGGGAAAGACATGGACCAATGTTGGGTGGAGAGATCAAAGAGCATCCTTGGGGCAGTGACCGATGAGTAGGACATGTCCAAGAATGCTAAGTTGCCAAGAAAGAAATACATGGGTGTATGAAGATGAGCACAAGTAAGAACTAGAAGGAGGATAAGAAAGTTGGTCAAGAAGGTCATCAGATAGATGAGGAGGAAGACGATGAAGAGGACATAGCTGATCTTGTGATTATCCGATAGACTCATGAGAAGGACGCTCGTTGTTTGGTTCTTCATCATTGTCACTGTGAATATCCTTGAAATTTATCAATTTAAGAAAACTGATGGCAACAGTGAAACATTAGAAGATATTAATAGAATATATGAACTCAACAGGTGAACGTCGCGGCTCAGAAATAAAATTGCCTTTACTTACAGCTAATGGCATCCTTCATTTTAAAGTCATCTGTTCTCCCAGGAGCTGAAGCCACAGAGGCCCAAATCGCTGCTTTGCATATCCACAAATAATATAATAAGGTCTCAAGATGCTCATTTTCATGGTTGTTTATAGTGTAGGATTTTGCAGATTTTTTAACCAGTGAAGATCCACAAAAGACAAAGAAAAAATCCCGTGTTCTAGAACTCTACATGGGCCCATCACTCTTGAATAGCTCAGCAGAGGTCTGGTCTTCCTTACAATCCGCCAATAAGTTTGAGCTATTAAATACATTAGCATAACCCCTTCCATGCCATTATAGTATAATTGTAGGAAGCTGCTCTTCAAGGGGTTGTTTAGTCACTTAGATTTTTTTGAAAGTTTACTTGCACTAACCAACTCTTCCACTGGAAAAGCTCCAAATAAAGCACAAAGAGAAAACTATAGTAAGAAGTTTGCTTCTGTCTTTTTAAAACTTTCATGGCCTGATGTAGCTTAAAAGATTTAGTGACAACTGGGCAGCCTGCAAGCTAAAAACCAAATGCCGCCAGCCATTGTGTACGCTGATGCTGACAGGATGAGTGGCTGCCATCACTCATCCACCTATAAGAAAGGGCCGGGGACGCTGTGCCATCACAAGCCTCAACCACAGAGGTAGATATACCTGGTCCCAAGTTGTGGAGGAACATCTCACCAACTACTGAGCTAATAGCACTCCTGACATCACGCAGCCAATTACCAAAGTCTTAGAGCTGTTCTTATGCTCGTGTTTTCTCTTCCTCTCTTATTTTTTTTCTATTAGACCCTCGGCCTCTTTTGTCTTCCAGAAGCAAAACAACAAATAGTTCAACATTTCTACCTGATTGACTTTAGTCAAGTGACCTCGTAACTGATCCAAACAGGCTATGTACTCGTACCTGCCAGACCCAAGATGGTACCTATGTCTAATGGTCAGAGGTACCTGACTGATAATGACTTGCATATCAATGCAGAAGACCTAACTGGTACTGTGGACTGGGAAAGGGACTCCTCTCCTCCTCCAAGTGCCTCCTGCTGGACTCCCTTCTGCTAGAAAGGCTGCACATATTAAGACTGCTAGGACTCCTGGACCCTTGCACATCACAGTGAAAGCCTCCTGTGCCTTGTTGCCAGGGGTGTAGCTAACGGCTCATGGGACCTGGTGCAAGAGTTCAGCTTGGGCCCCCCTTCCCTCTGTGCTTTTTGTGTCTTCTTATGCGGCACTAGGTTCTTTGGGCCCCCTCAGGCTCCTGGGCCCGGTAGCGACTGCTACCTCTGCACCCCCTATAGCTACGCCCATGCTTGTTGCCTTGCCTTCTGGAACCTTCCACCGTCGTCCCTCAGCTTGATCTTCGATTCTCCTTCCAGCCTTTGATGGGCTTGGATTGAGATGATCAAGCAGCCAGGAGTTCCTCACTATTTAGACCATTCAGCTGACATGCTGCACTCATCTCCTCCACTTGAACTGCCAACCAGGATGGTCCCTTCTCTGTGGCGAGCTACCAAACCCTGTATACAATCTCTTTAATGGACATGACTGGCAGCTATTGTCCACAGTGCTTAATGTCCTTCTCCTTCACCTTTAATAGGTTGAGGTAGTAATGGCTATACTGGCTAAGGAGTATTTCCTCACCTGTCCTCCCTTCAGGCCATTGACCAGGAGCTTTGAACAGAGTTATATGCATCCGCTGCAGGGGCTGTAGATCTAGTGTGGGAAGTAAAAAGAGTATCAATCCTGGCCAAGGCACACGAGGGATTCATTGTGCACCCAAATGTCCATGTTCCCTGCTCTATGGATACTTCACTGTACAGGGTAAAGCAGCATAAACCTGATATTACAGTAACCATGGTCTGTGGCTTTCCAGGCAGGAGAACCCCCTTTACAGAGGGGCCGAAGCATCTGAGAACAACTTGACCAAAGTGAACATTCCTTTTTAGTTCTCTCTTGAAGATGATCTACAGTATGCGTAGATATACTCAATGTCTGTGAAAGCTGGGTGACCACCACAAAGACCACAGAAGGTGTCACAAACGTGTTTAGTTATGCAGCAATATGGAAGCAGGGGATGCGCCATTCGTGAGATAGTTGGATGACAACCTTACTCAATGGGCCTATCATAAGAAGCTCCGTGGTTCTCTGTGCTTTGGCCCCTGCATGTAAACTTCCAGCATAGATGGAGGTCATGTGCATTGCTGCACTGGTGACGTGTTCTCCTGGCTGCACCGCTGACGTGTTCTCCTGGCTGCACCGTGGACGTGTTCTCCTGGCTGCACTGCTGACGTGTTCTCCTGGCTGCACCGGTGACGTGTTCTCCTGGCTGCATCGGTGACGTGTTCTCCTGGCTGCACCGGTGACGTGTTCTCCTGGCTGCACCGGTGACGTGTTCTCCTGGCTGTACCGGTGACGTGTTCTCCTGGCTGCACCGGTGACGTGTTCTCCTGGCTGCACCGGTGACGTGTTCTCCTGGCTGCACCGGTGACGTGTTCTCCTGGCTAGTTATATTCTTGTACATAGGAGCAGTATTATAGTAGTTATATTCTGGTACATAGGAGCAGTATTATAGTAGTTATATTCTGGTACATAGGAGCAGTATTATAGCGGTTATATTCCTGTACATAGGAGCAGTATTATAGTAGTTATATTCCTGTACATAGGAGCAGCATTATAGTAGATATATTCTTGTACACAGGAGCAGTATTATAGTAGTTATATTCTTGTATATAGGAGCAGTATTATAGTAGTTATATTCTTGTACATAGGAGCAGTATTATAGTAGTTATACTCTTATACATAGGAGCAGTATTATAGTAGTTATATTCTTGTACATTGGAGCAGTATTATAGTAGTTATATTCTTGTACATAGGAGCAGTATTATAGTAGTTATATTCTTGTACATAGGAGCAGTATTATAGTAGTTATATTCTTGTACATAGGAGGCAGTATTATAGTAGTTATATTCCTGTACATAGGAGCAGCATTATAGTAGATATATTCTTGTACATAGGAGCAGTATTATAGTAGTTATATTCTTGTACATAGGAGCAGTATTATAGTAGTTATATTGTTATACATAGGAGCAGTATTATAGTAGTTATATTCTTGTACATAGGAGGCAGTATTATAGTAGTTATATTCCTGTACATAGGAGCAGTATTCTAGTAGTTATATTCTTGTACATAGGAGCAGTATTCTAGTAGTTATATTCTTATACATAGGAGGCAGTATTATAGTAGTTATATTTTTGTACATAGGAGCAGTATTATAGTAGTTATATTCTTATACATAGAAGCAGTATTATAGTAGTTATATTCTTGTACATAGGAGGCAGTATTATAGTAGTTATATTCTTGTACATAGGAGACAGTATTATAGTAGTTATATTCCTGTACATAGGAGGCAGTATTATAGTAGTTATATTCCTGTACATAGGAGGCAGTATTATAGTAGTTATATTCTTGTATATAGAAGCAGTATTATAGTAGGTATATTCTTGTGTATAGAAGCAGTATTATAGCAGGTATATTCTTGTACATAGGGGCAGTATTATAGTAGTTATATTCTTGTACATAGGAGACAGTACTATAGTAGTTATATTCTTGTATATAGAAGCAGTATTATAGTAGGTATATTCTTGTACATAGGAGCAGTATTATAGTAGTTATATTCTTGTACATAGGGGCCGTTACCTGTAACCAAACCTGAAAATGTCTTTACTACTTATGAATAGAGATGAGCGAACTTTAAAAAAAAGTTCGGCGTTCGGGTTGTGGTAATCGCCGCATCCCATTATGGATTCCACTACCGCGGACTATCCGTGCTGAGCCACGCCCCCTGCACTGATCACATGACAGTGACGTCACCCCAGGTCCTTCGGCTGTTCAACAGTTCGGGTTTGTGGAAGCCGCCCATTATGGATTCCATATGCCGGGATAGTCCGCGGTAGTGGAATCCATAACGGGATGCGGCGATTACCACAACCCGAACGCCGAACTTTTTTTTAAAGTTTGCTCATCTCTACTTATGAAGTTTTTACCAATTCTTATATTTATTTTCAATTGCACTTGTGGGGAGTCGCTCTGGTAGATAGCGGTGCGGGTGCAGTACAGAGGCAAACAAGGAGTCCAGAAAGTGCAATAACCAGTGTTTTATTCACACTTTGCACAAAATAAACAATAAACAGTCTCTTGGTGTTAGTTCACACACATAAGAAATCATGAGGAAAAACAAGACAGTCCAAAACAGGCTCCAGTCACCTGGGTGGTTTTAGGTGCAGGTTCGCACCTGGCTGTCAGTCCAGCCGCCAGACAAGCGACGCCAGGCTTCCAGGCCGTCTGCACTCCTCCTTGCAGGGCTCTTGCTTCCAGCCCAGAGAACTCTCAAACTCAAATGGTTCCACAGCCTTACAGCAGCTCCAGGACAATCACCACCCACACCCAGCTGCTGGCTGTGTTATAAAGGCCCGGAAGACCCGGCCTGGACCGTGGGGAGTAGGCACCCACCCAACTCTTTGCCTACTCCCAGTAAGAGCCGGCCCGGATTGGCTTTGCAGCCAAACTAAATAGCAATGTGTCAAAACAGCACTAGCTGCTGCTGACACGCAAGAAAATCCGGCTCTTACCTCACCGAGGCCAGGAACCTCGGTGACACGTACCTGCCATCGACCACGGTACCTTGCACCTTACCACATACCCCCCCCCTTTGTTCAACCCTGAGGGGGTGAACACAAGTGAGGCAGTGGACGCGGGACAGGGCATCTGCGTTACCCTGCAAGCGGCCTGCCCTGTGTTCTACCGAAAACTTGAAATTCTGCAGAGACAAGAACCATCTGGTGACCCGAGCATTCCTGTCTTTCGCCTGGCACATCCACTTTAGAGGGAATGGTCGGTCACCAGACGGAACTTTCTCCCTAGCAGATAATAGCGGAGAGACTCTAGTGCCCACTTGATGGCCAGGCACTCTCTCTCCACTATACTGTACCTGGTCTCGGCTGGGGTGAGTTTGCGACTCAGGAAAACCACGGGATGCTCCTCCCCATTGATTTCCTGAGAGAGTACAGCCCCGAGGCCCACTTCAGAGGCATCGGTCTGTACCACAAATTCTCTCTTGAAGTCGGGCGTCACCAAAACCGGGGACCCACACAGGACCGACTTCAACGCGGAGAAAGCCTCCTCCGCCTTCTCATTCCAGCTAACCTTCCCCGTCTTTCGCCCCTTCAACAGGTCTGTCAACGGCGCTGCTATTGTGGCAAAGTGGGGCACAAACCGCATGTAGTACCCTACAATTCCCAGGAAGGACTTTACCTGCCTGGTGGTGACCGGTCGGGGCCAATTACGAATGGCCTCTACCTTAGTTACCTGAGGTTTGATGACTCCCCGCCCAATGACATATCCCAGATATTTGGTCTCTTCCAACCCAATCGCACACTTCTTTGGATTGGCGGTTAGACCAGCTTTCCTCAGGGCATCTACTACCGCCTGCACTTTGGGCAAATGGCTTTCCCAGTCGGTGCTGTGGATGATAACATCATCTAAGTAGGCCGAGGCGTACCGACGATGAGGTCGCAGCACAATATCCATTAACCTTTGGAAGGTGGCGGGGCGCCATGCAGGCCAAAGGGTAACACCTTGTAATGATACAGGCCCTGCGGGGTAACAAAAGCGGTTTTTCCTTGGCCGCCTCCGTTAAGGGTACTTGCCAGTATCCTTTAGTGAGGTCTAGCACAGAAAAATAACGGGCTTGCCCTAAATTCTCAACAAGCTCGTCTACCCGGGCATGGGATATGCATCGAACTTGGACACTTCATTTAATTTGCGAAAATCGTTGCAGAACCGCAACGTCCCATCCGGCTTGGGTATTAGAACTATGGGACTGGCCCACTCACTTTTCGATTCCTCAATGACATCAAGCTTCAACATTAATTGCACTTCCTCCGCGATGGCCCGTCGCCGAGCCTCGGGTACCCGGTATGGTTTTAACCGGATTTTGGCCTGAGGCTCAGTGACGATGTCATGTTGGATGAGAGACGTGCGGCCAGGGAGGTCCGAGAACACATCCGTGTTCCGACTGATGAACTCCCTGACTTCCTGAACTTGTTTGGAAGACAGGCTGTCTGCAATTTTTACCGTGGCTACCGCTCGCAGGCCTCGAACTGTGGGGCTGGACCCTTTTCACCTAGAAGCCCTGGCCGGGGGCTGTGGTCGTCGGCCGTGTCCCTATCTTTCCACGGCTTTAGTAAATTCACGTGGTACACCTGCTCCGGCTTGCGCCGCCTGGCTGGTGTACTTTGTAATTTACTTCCCCTACCTTCTCGATCACCTCATAGGGGCCCTGCCACCTAGCTAGGAACTTGCTGTCAAGGGTGGGTACCAGAACCAAAACCCGATCTCCCGGATTGAAGTCCCGTACCCGAGCCTGACGATTGTACACCCTACTCTGGGCTTGTTGCGCTGCCTCCATATGCTCCCGGACCAAGGGCAACACCCTTTCCATCCGTTCCTGCATCTGGGCGACATACTCAATGACACTTTTGTGGGGGACAGGCTGTTGTTCCCACGCTTCCTTGGCGATATCCAACAGGCCCCGAGGGTGTCTGCCATAAAGCAGTTCGAAGGGCGAGAACCCAGTAGAGGCTTGGGGCACCTCTCGCACTGCGAACATGAGATAGGGCAGAAGCAGATCCCAGTCCTTCCCATCTCTAGACACCACCCTCTTTAACATATTTTTTAGAGTTTGGTTAAACCTCTCAACAAGACCGTCTGTTTGCGGATGGTAAACGGACGTCCGTAACTGCTTTATACGCAACAATTTACACAGTTCCCTCATAACCTTGGACATAAAAGGGGTCCCTTGGTCTGTCAGAACCTCCTTTGGCAGGCCCACACGGGAAAACATTTCCATTAACTCTTTGGCAATGAGCTTAGCTGAGGTATGTCGCAGAGGCACCGCCTCCGGATACCGAGTGGCATAGTCGAGAACTACCAGAATGTGTTGGTGGCCCCTGGCAGACTTTGGTACAGGCCCAATTAAATCCATAGCGATTCGCTCAAACGGTACTTCAATAATTGGCAGAGGTACCAGAGGACTACGGAAATGTGGCTGGGGGCTAGTTATCTGACAGGTTGGACAGGACTTACAATAATTTTCTACCTCCTTGAACACACTGGGCCAATAAAACCGCTGCAGTATGCGGTCCTGGGTTTTCTGCCACCCCAGGTGTCCCCCAAGAACATGTTGGTGGGCAAGCTCCATGACAAGCTTGCGATACGCTGTGGGCACCACCAACTGTTCAACAGGTTCACCCGGATTTGGTTCACCCGATATAACATTTCTTGGTGAACAACAAAGCGGGGAAATATTAACTCAGCCCCTGGTTTCTGGGGTTTACCATCAATTTCCAGCACATTCTCCCAGGCCCTGGACAGGGTTTGGTCCCGGTGTTGGGCGGTTCCAAAATTGTCTCCGGAGACGTGGAGGTCTGCCAACTCAGGACCTGGTGGCAAGTCCTCCATGTCTCCCACCATTACACTCAGTGGGGGTGTCTCCCCTCTATCACAGAAGTGGTGGTCACCCCTACCGCAGGCCCTTCGGACTCGGGCTCCCAGGGCTCTGGCCCCCACTGGAACCAGGCCACTCTGCTAGGGTTCCATCTGCCTCCCGGGCAGTGGTGACTTTCGTGTCCGGCCAGAGTGCTGGGAAACCAGGGAAGTCTCTCCCAATTATAAGTTCATACTGTAGCTTTGTGGAGATCGCCACTTCACATGTCCATGTGCCGGCCACCGTGGACAGAGACATTACGGCAGTGGGATAGTCCTTTAAGTCTCCATGAATACACACCACCCCAACTTTCCGGCCCGTATACTGGGAAGGCTGTACCAGGGCAGCACTTACCAGGGTTACTAGGCTCCTGAGTCTAGCAGCGCCACTGCCAGATTATCACCGACTTGCACCTGGCACAGATGACGATTGTCTACTGTCTCGGGGTGCCGGTCGCACACAGTCTCCGGGCATACATGGAAGCCCGGTACCCATAATTAGTCTCCATGGGTTCTCCCCACTGTGGACAGTCGGCCCTCACGTGGCCAGGCTCGTGACACCGCCAGCAGACTATCGGGGCCGGGTCTACAGGGGTACACCCGAGCAGGTTTCTCGGGTACCAGTCGTCGGGACTGGATGGGAGACCTCCGGGGTTTGACCGGACCCCTCCCAACAACACCCCTTTCAAGTTTTTGTGGCCTCATAGCGCTCCACCAGGTCGACCATTTCCAGGGCATTAGTGGGTGATACCTGGCCGATCCAGTGCTGAAGGGGGTAAGGCAAAGCCCTCCAGAACATGTCAGCCAGCAGACGGTCCAGCATAGCAGTCGGACTGAGAATGTCAGGCTGCAGCCATTTTTGCAACCTGTGCAGCAACTCATAGAACTGCGGCCGGGCGGGTTCAGCCGCTTTAAAGTCCCACTGGTGGACCCGCTGAGCCCGGACTAACACGTTTACCCCCAGCCTGGCCAGGATCTCCCCCTTCACCGTGGGGTAATCAGCAGCCTGGTCATCTGCTAAATCAGAGAAAACCTGCTGGGGACCGGACACCAGGAACGGAGCGACCACCTCGGCCCACTGGTCACGGGGTAACTTCTCCCTCACGGCCACCTTCTCAAAGACCGCCAGATACGTCTCAACGTCGTCCGAGCGGGTCATCTTTGGGATCGCCGCACGGACCGCTTTCCGGGCATCATGGATGTGGTGGGACGCTCCTGCCGCTTGTAAAGCCATCACGTGCTGTAACAGTAGCTGGTTGGTCTCCCGCTGCTGCACGTTAGCCTCTATGAGAGCCTTCACAGCAGCCTCCATGTTGCCAGAAATTCCTGCTTGCAACTTTGCTGGCTTAATATATTCCATGCACTCGTGCTTAGCAAAAAAACTTCGGCGTTCACGCCAGCCTCACTGCGCATGCCCGCATCCGACACCAAATGTGGGAAGTCGCTCTGGTAGATAGCGGTGCGGGTGCAGTACAGAGGCAAACAAGGAGTCCAGAAAGTGCAATAACCAGTGTTTTATTCACACTTTGCACAAAATAAACAATAAACAGTCTCTTGGTGTTAGTTCACACACATAAGAAATCATGAGGAAAAACAAGACAGTCCAAAAACAGGCTCCAGTCACCTGGGTGGTTTTAGGTGCAGGTTCGCACCTGGCTGTCAGTCCAGCCGCAAGACAAGCGACGCCAGGCTTCCAGGCCGTCTGCACTCCTCCTTGCAGGGCTCTTGCTTCCAGCCCAGAGAACTCTCAAACTCAAATGGTTCCACAGCCTTACAGCAGCTCCAGGACAATCACCACCCACACCCAGCTGCTGGCTGTGTTATAAAGGCCCGGGAAGACCCGGCCTGGACTGTGGGGAGTAGGCACCCACCCAACTCTTTGCCTACTCCCAGTAAGAGCCGGCCCGGATTGGCTTTGCAGCCAAACTAAATAGCAATGTGTCAGAACAGCACTAGCTGCTGCTGACACATAAGAAAATCCGGCTCTTACCTCACCGAGGCCAGGAACCTCGGTGACACGTACCTGCCATCGACCACGGTACCTTGCACCTTACCACACACTTCATAAGACAAACCTGTCCTGAGAAACCTACCTCCCACAACCACCCCGGTGTGGGAGAGGGAAGAAAATGGAGCAGAACAAGAAAAATCAATTAAATATTTTTATAAACTGAGGATTAAAGATGCCATGTGACCGGCGAAGAGAAAGTTCCTCATTATTTATCCATCCAGAGTTCCCAGTATGTCTCAAATTTAAAGTCCTTGATCTCATTTTTGCCCATAATTTTTCGAGTTTTAAACTTAGGCTATATTTACACGACCATATGCGTTTTTGCGTTGTAACAATGCCTATCCTTGTCCGCAAAACGGTCAATATTGGGACATGCATTTTTTTTTGTGGGGCTACAGACATACGGATGCGGATAGCACACCGTGTGCTGTCTGCATTTTTTGAGGACCCGTTGAAATGAATGGTTCTGCATCCCATCTACAAAAAAAACTGAACAGACACGGAAACAAAATACGTTCGTGTGAATGTAGTCTTAGTGTAAGAGACCACGTCCAAGGGGTCCCATCCGGTGGCTCACTAGGTAAAAACTCTCTTATTAACCACTACGTTTTTTACTGTACTAATTTTCTTTGCCTATTAAGGCTTGGGACAAATAACCAGGGATATAAATTAAGCTTAATATAATAGATTTTTATTAATTATATCTATCACATTATGCCAATAAAGGTGTAGCTTGAGGTATCTCCAAAAGTATTGTTCAATCCACATTTTTAACATATATCCAGATCCAGATTTTGCTAGATTTAATGTAGAAAAAAACAAAATGTCCTGTGAAGCCTATGAACAATAAATAACTGTAACACCATGTGACGGGTTTCATTCTTCCATCTTTTTACCTCCCCAATATGCTTTAGATCTCGCCTCACACCTATTTACAGGGGTCTTTAGCAAGTGCTTATATATATACATGATAGGAAATCATTTTTTACAACTACTTAATATCCTTTTTATTATTTAACACACTTATTCCGTAGCATTTTACAGACGCATCACACTTACCCCTTGTGGAGCTCACAAGCTAAGGTCCCTATCAGTCTGTCTGTGGAGAGTGGGAGGAAACTGGAGAACCCAGAGGAAACCCCCGCAAACACCTGGAGAACATACAGACTCCATGCAGATGTTGACCTTGGGGTAAATATTCTATGACAGCGGCTACACCACTGGGTCGACTTCTGGGGATGGTGCTCACCCGTCGGTGCACCCAAACCGAATCAGATAAATACAGAGTATAGTATACTGGAATAGGGGCACTCAATCTCGGAACTTGTAGATAAAAATATTTATTAAATAAAAACACATAAAACATACAATTCACCCCAGTCGGTGTGTCCCGACCCACCCGCTCAGAAATAGCAATTATATTATAGGATGAGGAGTATCGATGTTCAGTCCATATAAATTTCCAGTAGATCCATGCCTCTGTTCTGAACTGAATAATAAGCACTGTTCACTCTGTATTCCAATTCCACCATGCACCCTGATTCATCAATAGTGGACAGTCATTCAGTGAGGAAGGGGTGGAGACCCTGAAACGCGTTTGATGAGAATTCACAGCAAGGATTTGGAGGATCGCATATACACAGTAAAGACTGCCTGAGAACTCTCAAAGTTCGTCTGGTATATACCTGATAACCGCTAAAGACCTGGGAATACATTATCCATCACGCTCAAGGACCTTTGAAATTCTGAGTCACGTGAGACGTCACGTGTATACTCCAATACCACGTGGGACGCCGCTGTGGTTTGCTTGAGCGATTCTGAGGACGCGAACCCGGGAAGAGGCTGCATGTAAGTGTACAGCAAAAGCTGAAAATACTCTACGCCTGTCTGAATGAGTAATGCGGTGAGAGGCAAGTAACTAACAATAAGGATATTCTGTGCAGTGAGCCGGGTATCGGCAGATTTAAACATATGTTAACCCCGGTGAATCACTGAATGACTGTCCACTATTGATGAATCAGGGTGCATGGTGGAATTGGAATACAGAGTGAACAGTGCTTATTATTCAGTTCAGAACAGATGCATGGATCTACTGGATATTTATATGGACTGAACATCGATACTCCTCATCCTATAATATAATTGCTATTTATGAGCGGGTGGATCGGGACACACTGACTGGGGTGAATTGTATGTTTTATGTGCCACTGTTTTTATTTAATAAATATTTTTATCTACAAGTTCCGAGATTGAGTGCCCCTATTCCAGTATACCATACTCTATATTTATTAGATGTTGACCTTGGTTGCATTCGTACCGAGGACCCCAGCGCTGCAAGGCACCAGTGGTAACCACTGAGCCACTGCTAACCATTGAGCCACCACTAACCACTGAGCCACCACTAACCACTGAGCCACCATGCTGCCCCTTTATTTTTATCTTCTATAAGTCAAAATACATCTGAATCTATCCACCTCAATCTAATATATAAAAAATTATCATGAGCTACTAAACCAAACTCTTCCTGCAGTTTACCAATTCTTAGGGCAACTGTTGTAGTTACATGCATGCACATGATGGATGGCTCTCTTGACAGCTTCCTTGAGGTCTTTGTTCCTAATGCTGTAGATCAGGGGGTTAAGTAAAGGGTTAACGAGGGCATATATCACGGACACCACCCTGTTAACAGTAAAGAGATTACTCGTGGTGGGAACAAAGTAGATAAAAATAATGGACCCATAGAAAATAAACACCACGGTTAGATGAGAGGTGCAGGTTGAGAAGGCTTTAAGCTTTCCATGTTTGGTCTGGATCTTGAGAATGGTGCTGAAGATGTGAATGTATGGGATAAATGTGATGGAGAAGGCCCCGATGCCAAAGCTTCCACCTACAATTAATGCAACTAAGACATTGATGAAGGTGTCTGTGCAAGATATCTGGAATAAATGAGGCAGGTCACAGAAGAAGTTGTGGATGGTGTTTGGACGACAGAAAGTCAATCTGAGTGAGAATAAAGTGTGGACCAGTGAATAGACAAACCCAAGAACCCAAACCCCAAAGGCCATCTGGGTACAAACCGTCCAGGACATGATCTGAGAGTAGTGCAGAGGGTGGCAGATGGCAATATATCTGTCATAGGACATAGCAGAGAGCAAGAAGAGTTCTGCACCTGCCAAGTAGATGAAGAAGAAGAGTTGGGTTGTGCAAGCTGGAAGAGACATGGAGTGATTCTTGGTGAGCAGGTCAACGAGGAGTCTAGGAGCTGTCACTGATGAGTAGGAGACGTCTATAAAGGCCAAGTTTCCAAGAAAGAAGTACATTGGATTATGAAGCCGAGAGTCAGTGAAGATGAAGATAATGATTAGGAAGTTGATGATGACGGTCAAGACATAGATTAAGAAGAAGACAACAAAAAGAAGGTGTAGGTTGTTTGGATGATCTGAGAGACTGATGAGGATAAACCCAGTAACCTTGGTCAAATTCTTCATTGCTTTGTCCACAACTCTTCCTATGTCAACAGAACCTAATGACATGGGTCAAAGATCTTGGGGACATAAGGGGTCGGCACAGATGTCACCTGAAGAGTTCATATCGATCATGTAGAATTAATTCTGCCTGACTGATATATAGAAATCTAGAGCTTCCACTTCCCAGGAGATTTACAAGTCGATTCCTTCAAATTCCCAGAGCATTAATTATAATTTCATGGTTTGTGCGTTTGTCACTTGAGATCTGTAATTATATTTCCAATTTTAAACTTGTAACAAATTTGTGACAACACTCAGTATTCCCCGGGGTACATACACTGGGCCCACAAGATACATTGATTCTGAGGACCCACTGTCCATCCATACAAAAACAATGCATACTGATATTTGCAGCAATCAATCTGCACATATAAATAAGACTGCTATGGGGACATGTCCTGAATATGGCGAAGTGAACACGCGTCTGATGTGAGCTCCCGCCACGAGACTGCTAGCAAGCTGCTACTCACCCTCACGGCGGTCCTTTTGGAGCCTCAATGGTCCGGACGAGGAAGGGCTCCACGGCTGGCCCATCAGCACCAGTCCCAGATCTCAGCTGCAGCATTATTCAGCATTTCTTTGCCCCAGAGGGTCAGACGGTAACAGGCTGCAATCCCTATGTCGCAGCCTTCTCCCCAATGGTGCACAGAACGATTACAGCCACACAGCAACACTCTCCCCTCACACCCGCTCACTGAGCAATGCCGGGCTTGGGGCCAGCTGAAGAGGAACAGGAAGGGCGACTGCTGGTCTAAGAGGCCCCTCGCTCCAATCAGACAAACGTGCGGTGGCAGCCATCTTGTGCAACGGTCACAGAGCCCCAGGCCTCCATGCACCATTACACAGCGCAGTCTCTCTCTGCTCCTGCCCTGCCTACAACACTCCTCTCGCAGGACGAGGCAGCATGGGACTGGAGAGAGCATGTAAGACAGCTACCGACCAGACAAGAAATGGAGCAATTTATAGTGCGTCTGGAGACATCTTATAAGCAAGAGCTGCACACAATCTCCAGTAATTTACAAAAATTTACAAATCATAGAGGAAAGGGTGGAAGCAGTGGTCTCTCATCAGGATGAGGTAGCAACCAGAATGGATGACCTAGAGAATAAAGGGGACATTAGAGATCAGCATATAAGCCAACTTTATCATCTCCATGAGGATACTGAAACCGAAGTAGAAGAAACAACATTAGGATTAGAGGCCTCCCGGAGTCTGTATCCACTGCAGATTTTGTGTCCACCTTAAAGGACTTTTTTGGGAAAATACTGGACAGATCTATCTCAAATGATTAGGAAATCGATAGGGTGCATAGAGCATTGGAACCTCCTAACCCCGATGCCTCCAAACCAAGAGACATCATTTGTTGTTTGCATTACTACACTGTGAAGGAGGAAATTATGCGGAAAGTGCGCAATCAATCTACTATTGAATATGATGGTGCTCGCATCTCTTTATTACAAGACCTATCCCGCACCACTCTTCTGCAACGAACAGCATTGCGCCCTTTGTTGGACTGCCTTAGGGAGAAGGAGATTCCATATATGTGGGGTTACCCCTTTCAACTAGTGGTTTGTCGCAATGGCAAACGCTTCGAGTTGAGAGATCCATCAGAATTGGCGGACTTTTTAGCGGCTCTTGATCTACCCAAAATTTCTTCCCAGGTTGGCGCACCATCCCTCCTATGCCATCTCATTTTTCGGTCTGGAAGGCGAATAGATCTGGGCCACAAAGGCTTTCTACTGCTAGGGGGCATCCAACCTGATCAGCGCAAGTCCGGAAGGACACTCCTTGATCTGCAATGTTACATTGTCATCGCTTTATTGTTGACTTTTTTTAGGCAGTCGTGCTTGATCATCTAGGGACCCTTCTGAAGTTATAATAGAGATCTATGTGGTGCCCTTCTTCTCAGATGTCAATTTTCAGCTCTGCGTTACACTAGGGGCTGTTGAGTGAGATATAAAGGTCCTATAGAGATATTCTGTTGAGTTATGTTCACATTTTGGTAGCTCTCACATTTATCCATACTATAATTTTTGACCAGATCGGCTTAGACCATCACTGGTAATAAGGAGGAGTGGGAGCGGGTACTAGATAAACATTGTTTTGCAATAGTCTCGTGGTGGCTTCCTTACCTGCTGTTGGAAGATCTATTTAGATAAACGTTCCACGTTAATTTCCTCTTTTCCGAGGTCTCATTTAGGGTATGCTAGAGTATACACCTTATAGTGTACTAGTACACTATCTTTTTTGGTTTTATATTATAGTTTTTTTTTTTTCCTCTCCCTTCCCTCGTCTCTTGATTTACAGTTGCAGGCCGCAATACTTTATCATGGTTACTCCAGGTTTCGTTAAGATAGTCTCTTTAAATGTCAGGGGGTTTAATGTCCTGGAGAAGAGATCAAAGATATTACCTAATTTACAAAAAGATAAAGCTCAGAGAGTATTATTGCAGGAGACTCACTTTAAAACCACCACGTCCCTCACATTCGCTCTAAAAGCTAGAATACTTGGTCTCATAGTACAAATTCAGAATCCAAATCCAAAGGTGTTTCCATTGCTTTACACAAATCTTTTCCTTGTTCTGTTATGGATTCTCGAGTGTGCGAGAAAGGCAGATATGTCTTCGTTAAGCTGACGGTCCATGGGAGAACGTACACGATTGGTAATGTATCTGCCAAATTCAGGACAGGGTAAGGCATTTGCTACTACAATGTCTAGATTGGACTCCTTTATAGCGGGTGTACTCCTTCTTGGTGGGGACTTCAATATGACATTGGATCCAAAAGTTGACACTTCCTTAGGCAGGTCCTTAGTGCCATTCTCAGCGATCTCCAGGGTACGTTCGGTTCAGAGATTGGTTGATTTCTGGCGAATTCAGCATCTCTGTGACATGGATTAAACCTACTACTCACCGGCCCACCAATCATATAGCAGGATAGACATGTTTGTTGTATCTCATCACGCAGCTGATATCGGCTCAGCTTTATGGTCTGATCATGCACCCATATTCCTCACCCTCGAACTTCACGACCTGGTGGCTAGAGAATGGACATGGCGCCTGTTATCCATTGTATTTCCAATGATGCCTCATTGTATAAGCACCTCGGATTGGAAAGAGCTAACAGCGCCTCAACAAGGCCCTGCTGAAAGATGTCGGTTGCAGACAGGCGAGAGAGACAACAACTAGGGATTTCATGGAGACCCATGCTTCCGACACTAAAGCTCCTCCTCTGCAGTGGGAAGCCTTGAAATGTGCGATTAGTGGCACGGGGTCAGATTGAAAAAGGAAAGGGAGGCACATATTAATATACTCATGGCTCACTTACACAGGCTCGATTCTTTACACAAACAATCACTTACCCCAGCTCTCCTGGCTGAACTAACAGCTGTACGAGACAGTTTAAAGGAAGCCATAGACAGAAGATCCAACCTTTCTAAGGAGCGTTTCCGCAGTTTTTTATATGACAATGCTAATAAATGTGGTCGCGCGCTCACTAAGCTATTACATCCCAGACTCACAAATACTTATATCCCCGAGATTAAGGATATCAGGGGGCAGGCTGTACATCACCCTTCCCATATTGCAGATGTGTTCCGTGCATATTATGACTTGCTATACAACATTAGAGGACAATTTGCAGATACGCCCCAACAGAACCTAGAAGCCCCCATAGCTACCTATGTGGATGAGACGGCACTGCCCGGTGTACTGACAGAGCAGAGCACAGAATTAGACCAACCTTTCACCGAATCTGAAATACGGACAGTAGTCTCTTCACTCAAGGGGGGAAAAGTCCTGGGCCGGACGGCTTTACAGCTTCTCTTTTCAAACGTTTTCATGATTTACTTCTCCCCTTTCTTACTCTAGTATTTAATAGTATCTCGCCAACGTGCCCCTTTCCCAAACAATCCTTAGAAGTCCACATAGAGGTCTTACCCAAACCAAATAAAGACACCACTATTTGCGGTAATTACAAGCCGATATATTTGATAAAATGTGATATCAAGATTTTCTCAAAAATCCTGGCGAATAAACTAAGCAAGATACTTCCTGATGTCATTAATAAAGATCAAGTAGGATTTGTACCGAGAAGTGAGGGACAATACCATCTGCACCGTCACCCTGATATCTCAGGCCTAGAAAAAGCAGACCGCCATGTGCCTGATGTCAGTGGATGCAGAAAAAGCGTTTGTGCACTGGCAGTTTATGCTGGCATCCTTACGACAGATTGGCCTAGGCAGGAAATATGTAGATATGGTGGCAGCTCTGTACACACACCCCTCGGCGCGGGTTCGGACAAATGGTATTTTGGCACCTTTAATTGAGATCCATAACGGCACGCACCAGGAGTGTCCTCTTTCCCCTCTCCTTTATGTCTTGATTAGAGATGAGCGAATCGAAGTTGACGAAGTCGAATTTCCTCATGCTTCGTGGCAACGAATCACATTTTTTCCTGTGGTGTCACAGCCCTATAAATAGCGGCAGCCATCTTAGATTTTGCCATTTACCAGCATGCCTAGTGTAGGGAGAGACGTCTGCAGGCGCTAGGGACAGTGCTAGGAAAAACTTCATTGTGGTGAAAAAATGATTTATAAGTTCAGGGAAAGGATAGGTAGGAATCATTCCACAGCATTTATGTAGAACAGGGTTCAGTAGGAGTGCGCTTCTTCTTGCCGCTAACATCGACCTGTAAACTCATACTTGAGTTATTTGGTCAGTTTTGGCCGCGTGACCACCCCAAATAAGTGAAGTGTGCAGTGATTCTAAGAGCGAAGCCTTCGGACAGAACTGAATTTTTCCCAAAACATTTGACGAACTGGCGAATCGAAGTTTTGAAAAATTTGCTCATCTCTAGTCTTGATGATGGAACACCTAGCCACGGCACTCAGGAATAATCCTGATATTAAATTAGTTGAGGTTGGGAACCAGAGGCACAAGCTCGCGCTTTATGCAGACGATCTCCTCCTTTCTGTGACTTCCCCCCATGTATCTCTATACCGTCTATACTTTGACAGGTTTGGTCACCTTAGTAATTTTAAGGTGAA
This sequence comes from Bufotes viridis, assembly GCA_033119425.1. Lineage (NCBI taxonomy): Eukaryota > Metazoa > Chordata > Amphibia > Anura > Bufonidae > Bufotes > Bufotes viridis. The sequence continues at coordinate 6,608,035 of CM065596.1, forward strand.
CCTTCCTAAAACATAAGGAAGCTATTTTTACTTCCAATGAAAAGACCAAAGTCTGACATATTTGGGCATCCAAATTCCAGCGCAATTACATTTACTATTCCCTCTGAATTAATTGCCATTGCAGAGGAGGACTCTTGAGGGCCTACGGTTGTATAAGTTGAAATATCTTTCATGGTTTGGCCGTATGAATACTATTAAAATGAATATCCTGCCGAGATTCCTTTACCTTTTTCAGACTATACCCATCTATGTTCCGAGGAGGTATTTTCCGGTCATAGAAAAGGCCCTCACCAGGTTTATATGGCATACTAGTAAGCCTAGGTTAAACAAGCGGGTTCTAATTAAAGGGGTTTTCCCATCTCAGACAATGGGGGTATATCGCTAGGAAATACCCCCATTGTCTGATAGGTGTGGGTCCGGCCTTAACCCCTTAAGGACACGGCCCTATTTCACCTTAAGGACCAGGCCATTTTTTCAAAATCTGACCATTGTCACTTTATGTGGTGATAACTTTAAAACGCTTTTTCTTATCCAGGCCATTCTGAGATTGTTTTTTCGTCACATATTGTACTTCATGACAGTGGTAAAATGAAGTCGAAAAATTTCATTTTTATTTATAAAAAAATACCAAATTTACCAAAAATTTTGAAAAATTTGCAATTTTCAACTTCTATAATACATAATAATACTGCCAAAAAAAGTTATTGATTTACATTCCCCATATGTCTACTTCATGTATCGATCATTTTGGGAATGCCATTTTATTTTTTGGGGACGTTACAAGGCTTAGAAGTTTAGAAGCAAATCTTGAAATTTTTCAGAAATTTTCAAAAACCCACTTTTTAGGGACCAGTTCAGGTCTGAAGTCACTTTTTGAGGCTTACATAATAGAAACCACCCAAAAATTACCCCATTCTAGAAACTACACCCCTCAAGGTATTCAAAACAGATTTTACAAACGTCATTAACCCTTTAGGTTTTCCACAAGAGTTAATGGCAAATGGAGATAAAATTTCAGAATTTCGATTTTTTGAAAAATTTTCCGTTTGAATCCATTTTTTCCAGTAAAAAAGCAAGGGTTAACAGCCAAACAAAGCTCAATTTTTATTGCCCCGATTCTGTAGTTTTCAGAAACACCCCATATGTGGGCGTAAACTGCTGTATGGCCAAAATGCAGGGCGCAGAAGGAAAGGAACGCCATATGGTTTTTGGAAGGCAGATTTTGCTGGACTGGATTTTTGACACCATGTCCCATTTGAAGCCCCCAGATGCACCCCTAGAATAGAAACTCCATAAAAGTGACTCTATCTAAGAAACTACACCCCTCAAGGTATTCAAAACCAGTTTTACAAACTTTGTTAACCCTTTAGGTGTTCCACAAGAGTTATTGGCAAATGGAGATGAAATTTCCGAATTTCTATTTTTTGTTACCTTGTCTCAAAAAAAGTGTAATATAGAGCAACCAAAAATCATATTTAGCCTAAAATAGTACCAACAAAACTGACACCTTATCCCGTAGTTTCCAAAATGGGGTCACTTTTTTGGAGTTTCTACTGTAGGGGTGCATCAGGGGGCTTCAAATGGGACATAGTGTCAAAAAACCAGTCCAGCAAAATCTGCCTTCCAAAAACCATATGGCGTTCCCTTCCTTCTGTGCCCTGCCGTTTGGCCATACAGCAGTTTACTGACCACATATGGGGTGTTTGTGCAAACTAGAGAATCAGGGCAATAAATATTGAGTTTTGTTTGGCTGTTAACCCTTGCTTTGTTACTGGAAAAATGGATTAAAATGGAAAATTTGCAAAAAAATAGCTGTTTTGGGACTGTTTTTATTTTTGTTATTTACATAGTTGAACTGACAGGTTAGATTGTGTGCTATTTCTATAGAGCAGGTTGTTACGGACGCGACAATACCAAATATGACTACTTTTTGGGGTTTTTGTTTCAGTTTTACATAATAAAGCATTTTTGAAAATATTTTTTTAGTGTCTCCACATTCTGAAAGCCATAGTTTTATTTTATTTTTTGGGCGACTGTCTTTTGTAGGGGCTCATTTTTTGCGGGATGAGATGACGGTTTGATTGGCACTAGCTTGGGGTGCATATGACATTTTGGTCGCTTGCTATTACACTTTTTGTGATGTAAGGTGACAAAAATGGCTTTTGACACCGTATTTTTTTTTTTTTTGCTGTGTTCAGCTGAGGGGTTAGGTCATGTGTTATTTTTATAGATCAGGTTGTGACGGACGCGGCGATACATAATATGTATACTTTTTATTTATTTATATAAGTTTTACACAATAATATCATTTTTTAAAATAGTTTGAGAGCCATATATATATTTTTTTGGGCGATTGTCCTATGTAGGGGCTCATTTTTTGCGGGATGAGATGGCGGTTCGAATGGTACTATCTTGGGGTGCATATGACTTTTTGATCGCTTACTATTACACTTTTTGTGATGGAAGGTGACAAAAAAAAATGGCTTGTTTGACAACGTTTTTATTTTTATGTTTACGGCGTTCATCTGAGGGGTTAGGTCATGTTACATTTTTATAGAGCAGGTCCTTACGGACGCGGCGATACATAATATGTATACCTTTTTTTATTTATTTTGGTTTTACACAATAATATCCTTTTTGAATGAAAAAAAAACATGTTTTAGTATCTCCATAGTCTGAGAGCCATATATTTTTCAGTTTTTAGGCAATTGTCTCAGGTTGGGTATCATATTTGCGGGATGAGGTGACGGTTAGATTGGCACTATTTGGGGGGTCATATGACTTTTTGATCGCTTGCTATTACACTTTTTGTGATGTAAGGTGGCAAAAAAATGGCTTTTTGACAAAGTTTTTATAAATTTTTTTACAGTGTTTACTTGAGGGGTTAGGTCATGTGATATTTTTATAGAGCAGATTCTTACGGACGTGGAGATACCCAATATGTCTACTTTTTATTTTTTTTACATTTAACACTAAAAGCATTTTTGAAACAAAAAAATCATGTTTTAGTCTGAGAGGCATAGTTTTTATATTTTTTGGCCAATTGTTTTAGGTAGGGGCTCGTTTTTTGCGGGATGAGATGGCGGTTTGATTGGTACTATTTTGGGAGGCAAACGCCTTTTTGATCGCTTTGTATTACACTTTTAGTGATGTAAGGTGCCAAAAAATGGCTTATTTACACCATTTTTTTTTTTTTATGGCGTTCACCTGAGGAGTTCAGTCATGTGATATTTTTATAGAGCAGGTTTTTACGGACGCGATACCTAAAATGTGTAGTGTATTTGTTACGGTATAACCCGGTATAGTGAGGGTTAATACCGTTCGAGCGATTCCCCTGGCGAAGAGCACAGCAACCCACAACCGCTGGAATCCACCGAACTGGAACCATACGAAGTCCTCCTTTCCTGGAACAGGCAAGAGAACGTTCTGACGTAGCAATTCCCCCCAAGTACGAGACGAGGCTCCGTATTAATGGTTAAACAGGAATTCTCTTTATTGAGGGCTACATGCCCGGTATTTATGCAGGTCTCCCACCTGGTGGACACTCCCCTAGGGGACCAGAAGGAAGACTGCGGCACAGGGGATACAGCAGCCAATCACACACAATGGGACAATACAGACACCCCCAGCATATCCCTCCCCTCTGCCTGTGATACAATTAACCTACACAGGTTAATGTAATCATCCAAGGCAGGAGAATACACAATGTCTTCTGTCCTGGAGACAATCAAGGAGTCATTCAATTATCTTTCAGGACAAAGGGAAATCGCCAATACACACGTGGGGACAATAAGACAGACATCATTATTCAATATACAATGTCCCACCCTTTACAGTACACACAGACATTTAACATATCCCCAGATGGCTTGGATCTGAGCGCTCAATATATCCAAACAGCGCTCAGATGCCACAAACACAGTCAAATCGCCATGGGGTTTAAGTTTAGCATGGGCTGATGAGAGGGCCCATAATCCTGGGGCAAGAGGCTGGCAATCTGTCCCCTCCAAAACCCAGTGGCGCGGTTGGTTTTGCCACAGTATTTTTTTTTTTTTTATTCAGTGATATGTGTTTTTTTCATTTTTACTTTTTTTTCACTTTTTTACATTATTTTTTTTACCCAGACCCACTTGGTTCTGAAAGATCCAGTGGATCTGGTGTCTGTATAATACAGTTATAATACAGTACAGTACACTATATAGTGCACTGTACTGTATTTTGTACTTTAGAAAGTCTGAATAGACCTTTAGCAGGTCTATTCAGACTTTCAGCACCATGGAGAGCAGGACACTTCTGAAAGCGTCCTGTCTCCATGGCAACCTTCACCCGCTGCCATAACTGAGCAGGGGGTGATGGGGAGGGAGTGGAGCTCCCTCCCTCTGTGATCCCATACTGTTGGGGGGCTGCAAAGGCACAGCAGCCCCCGAGAGGAGAGGAGGAGCTCCTCCCTGTTAACCCTTCCATACCGTGGTCCGTACGGACCGCGGTACGGAAGGGGTTAAACGGCTGGCATCTGATCAAGCACACATGCCAGCCGTTTCTATCAGAGTGTCAGCAATGTGCTGACACTCTGATAGACCCACTGGACACCAGGGATAGATTACAGAGGAGGCGGGCGGGGGATCGCAATCGCGATCCCGCCCGCCGCACCGCCCGCCTCCCGCCACCCGCAACCACCCCCCCTTCACCGCCGCCGCCATAATATGATTGGGGGCTGCAGGGGGGGTTAAAAATAAATACTCAGGGGCAATTAACTCTCTGATCCCGATCAGAGATCGCACAAAGCGCTGCAAACCGCAGGTCTGAATTGACCTGCGGTTTGCAGCGATCGCCCATATGGGGGGGGTCACAGGACCCCCCTGGACATTGTAACAAGGTACCTACTGAATGATTTCAGCAGGTACCTTGTTCCGATCACTGCCAGCTGAGCAGCAGTGATCGGAACAACTCATGACGTACCGGTACGTCATGTGTCCTTAAGGACTCGGGAAACATGCCGTACCGGTACGTCATGTGTCCTAAAGGGGTTAAGCTAAACATCATTTCGGTGCATCGCCGGATCCGACATTTAGCTTTTTCTGAATGGTTACCATGGCAGCCAGGACGCTAAAGTCCTGGTTGCCATGGTAAAGTGTAGTGGGGAGCGGGGGAGCAGTATACCTACCGCCCGTGTGGTTCCCTGGGGCGCTCCAGAGTGACATCAGGGCGCCCCACACGCATGGATCACGTGATCCATTCGCATGGGGCGCTCTGACGTCATTCTGGAGAGCCCCGGGAGCCACACGGACTGTAAGTATACCGCTCCCCCGCTTCCCACTACACTTTACCATGGCAACCAGGACTTTAGCGTCCTGGCTGCCATAGTAACACTGAAAGCATTTTGAAGACTGATCAGGATCCTGATCAGTCTTCTAATGCTGTCAGGCGACTTGCGTTCTGACGGATCCGGCGGGACGTAAGTGCCCGTCGGATCCTCAAAACGCAAGTGTGAAAGAGGCCTTACATCATTATTTGTTGCAATATCTTATGGGTCCTGTGTGACCCCACGGAATGCTGTTCAATTATTTCATGGCTCTCATATGTTATATTTCAAAAATACTTAATAAAAACTGAATAAACATAAATAAGACTGCTATATTGTACAGACCCCTTATAAGGCTCTGTTCACACATGTTTTGGGCCTGCTGGTATTTCTCCATGGTGCCGTCATTTTGCCTAGAAAAATAGGCCTGCATGTTTGCATTATAAATCAAGTCTTCAAAGCCAATATGATTATTGCCTAAATAGTTCTGCCGTGCTGTGCCTGTCATCAATGTCTTGGCTATGTTACAGATAATACAATTGGATCCGTTCATAACGGATGCAGACGGTTGTATTATCAGTAATGGAAGTGTTTTTGCTGAACCCTGCCGGATCCAGTAAAACCGCTAGTGTAAAAGTAGCCTAACCTGGGGTACTTTAGGCACCTTTCCCAATGGGAATATGCCTGAGCAATAAGGTTCCTTAGTATGCTAAGTCCTCTGTAATGGTGTTCTGTTCAGCTATCTGGCTGTGTACCAGCCACGTACCTCAGTCGAGCTGCACGCGGGGCTCCTCCTCTTCGCTGCAGGCTCCGGACCCGCTTTCCTGCGCTGTCGCAGGCTACGACAGCTTCTGTTGTATCTTGTAGGAGCCGCAGGTGTCCTGGTACCTTAAGGGTTAATGCACGCCCCTGATTCCGCCCTCTCTCCAATCCTGGCCAGGCACCACCTTTATAAGGGTGCTTCCCCCTTCCTGCAATGCCTGAGCAATATTGTACTTCCTACAGCTAAGGCTCCTGTTGTTCCTGCATTCGATATCCTGCTTATGACCTCTGCCTGTATCCTGACCTCGTCTCTGCTTGATCCTCTTGTACCTCGCTGCTCTCAAGTTAAAGACCCGGACTGTCGACCACGCCTCTGTCTGCTGTGCAGATCGTTACACCAGCTCCACCTGGACTAACTCAGCTCTGCTGTTCTCACAGCACTAGCTCTGCTATACCGCTTGCTCAGCTCAGCATTATCCTGCGGCTGTCTGCTATATTGCCTGTTTCCCCGTGCTAGCATCGGGGCTTTCTGGCCTGCCCGGCCAGCTGCCACTTAACCGGGACCACTCTTGCGGTAGCGACCTGGTGTCTCCCCTGCAGCTGAGTCCAGCTTCCGCATCCTGGAGCGGGATAAAGGGTGAAAACCAGGGGGACACTTAGACTCCGCTCCCAAGTTTGGCCCAAAGCCAAACCGGTAAGTGGCACAGCGGGTCCACACACGTTGATTCATTACACCTATTGTCGTATTGCATTTCCTCGGCCAGGCCTGACCTCGGCCTGTCCCTGACTATGATTTTTCTTTACCGCTTGTTGCCCTCTGGTTTCTCTGAAGGGTGAATACGAGGACACTGCCAGGATAACGCCCTTTAGGATTAGCCCAAAGCCACATCTGTCGGTTAACACATTGGTTCCACACGTCAACCAACCACATAATTATTACCACTAATTGTACATATAAATAGTACTCGTAACGGTCGTGTACACACAAACACAGGGGGGAGGTAAGTGACCACTGCGCTCAACCCGCACCCCTGGCCCTGCCTACTTGCCTCGCAAGTCCTAATAACAGAGGACAACTGGACGGCAGTCCCTAACTTGGTGTAAGTGCAGGGAAAACGGACAAGACACAAAACAGAACGTGAATGGACCAAGTTAAATACCAGGAGAGCAATGAAGTACCAAAGGAGCCAGCAGAGGATCGCCAGGAGGAAGCCTGGGTCAGAATACCAAGAGACACAAGGAGCAGGCAGAGGATCGTCAGATAACAGCACGAAGTAATACGACAGGTCAATCAAAACAGCAGGTGGAACCTAAATAGCAGGCAACCTGTGGCCAGCAGGCTGCCTGTTTAAATACTGACTAGCAGGGGTCATGTGACGTGGCCAGCGTCACATGACTGACCCTGCAGCACACAGCTCAGTGCTCAGTCTTATCCTGGTTGCTGGGGGAACCGAGGACGCTGGTCTCGCTGAGGAGAGGTGCGCAGCCGGGTCTGTCCCGCCCCCTATCACCTAGGAGACAAGGACACTGCACTCGCCCTCCCACCTGCACAGAGGCAGGGCGCCGGCAGCGCTAAGGAGAGAGAGCGCATCGTCAGCGCCCCATGACAGTACTGCTATACTTCATATAGTATACACACGTAGACATACACATTGAACACATATTTACACATACATTCTTTTTTACACACTGTATATACACATTACACACAGATATATAGACATTACACACATGTAGATATCACACACATATATTCACATCACACACACTTATAGATATATGGACTTTACACACACATATACATATACGGTAGATATAAATACATTACACACATGTAGATATCACACACATTTATAGATATAAAGATATTATAGTACATACTGTACATCACACACACTTATAGATATTGCATACAAACAAATTGCTTCAAATGTATTTTTGTACGTTATATGCATTTATTATTATTTTTAAAGCGCCATTCATTCCATGGTGCTGTACATATGAGAAGCGGTGCACATACATAATGCAGACAATTGCAATAAGCATGAACAAGATAAGTTTCAAACTGGTACAGAAGGAGAGAGGGTCCTGCTCGCGAGGGCTTAAAATCTATGAATTTACTGTATACACTGCTTGCAAGTTGTTATTAGGACGTATACACATTCACCACTCGATGGAGCTGGTGTCACAGTCTCTATATAGGGAGGGGTGAGAACATTCTAGTCAGTCTAGTGCAACATGTGAGTCTAAGAAGACAGAGCACATGTTAAGAATCCAAGCTGAAAGTAAAGCCAGCCATCAGGTACCTGCAAGGACAGAAAAGAACGTCATATACTTGAAAAAGCATGCCAGATGTAAAAGGAGGAGGTGTAGAGAGAACTTCTTTGGAGTATTGCTTTCTAAAAAGGACCGCTGAGTCTCCATAGCCACACGTTGTGGAGTTTAATGTCTTACGGTGCCTGGATACACTTGAGGAGCAGATTTTACATCTGCATAGGAGAAAGTATCCATATTGTGGAAGTGTACATTGCAAGTATAGCAACCTGTCAAAAAAAGGTGCATAGTCTGATGTTAGGGTCCACCCTGAAGTTGCAGAACAGAATGGAAGAGCCTGCAGTGCACGGGAGCGCAGCAGAGATGGTGGCATCGGGGAGGAACAGGGGGAGATGCTAAGGTGGGGGAGCGAGAAAAGGTAAGTACAATGTTAAACATCTTCCCTCCGCAAGTTATTACCATGGGCTGATTAGAGGAAATGAACCTAGAACCCCCATAAGCTTTACTTAGAAGACGAGGCAAGAGAACACAATTTCTTGGCAAACCAATGATCCAAAATACATCTGCAGCGGAACGACCCCTCAGGCCGATTGTGTCCCAGGTTTTTAGGAATGCCAAGTGGTGTGGTGTGGCCCTAATAGTCTCTGTGTGTCTGTGTGTGTTACGGTGCTCCTACCTGGATACTGTCAAATCCCAGTATTTGGCCCCGAGGCAATAAAGTGGAGAATAACCGTGGAGGTGGAGAATAAGATCCAGACTTTATAACATTCAACAGCTTTACTTGAATAACTTGCATCCGTACAATATTCAGGCTCTCTCTTGGTTCCAGCAGGTTTTGGCATAAACTGTCAGGCGAACTTGAGTATTCTGCTTTATCTTTCTCTCTGTTGTGCTAAACTGGGCTTTAGTCTGGCAGCTGGACTTTAGGACTGTTCTGGTACCTCTGCAGTGAGATGCCTTTGGCTGTTGACCCCTTCGCAATATTCTGTCTGTAAATTCATAAAGAGTCAGGGTGCTCTTTGAGCTGCTTCCCTACATCTTTACACATCTGCATCCGACACTAGAATCACTAAGACTGACTAGACACTTCCTGCTGCCCCTCCCTTGGAAGGAAATGGGACTAGCCAATTTCTGTCCAAAAGGGGGAGAATGTAATGGTAAGTTCCATTCTATCTAAAGATCTCTCTGCCATATATCAGCTGCCAACTGCTGGGGAACCAGGCATATTACATGTACAAAACAGTTATATAGCGACATTATCAATGCACGGTGACAAAGGACCTTGAATAAATACACAGATGACATTGTCGTTAACAGTTAAAGAGAGAAGCAGGGTGTAGAAATGGTAATACCACTCTGGGGTATTACACATCCTGTCATTATTGCCTATCTTTAGACCCATGGGTGTACCTAAAAAGTAGCAGGCCCTAGTTTAAAAATGACTGGCCGTCAATACTCCATCTCCTGTCTTTATCAGCGGACAAGGGTGAAGTGACCCTTGGGCAGATTCCTCCTCCACTACAATAATGAGAGGGAGAGCATGGTACCGATCCAACTGTTCATGGGAAAGACAGATGGAACCTCCTGTCCATGTGCCTCCAAAGAGCTGATAGTGCTTGTCTATATAGGAAGTGTATAATAAACCCTGGGCAGGAATCACGTACATCTTCTTGTACCATCTATATGTAAAGTTCTGCTCAGTGCGACCTTCAGGTCTTTGTTCCTGAGGCTGTAGATTAAGGGGTTGAGTAAGGGGTGATTAGTGCATATATCACAGTGACTACTTGGTTCAATGTGAGAAGATTACTTGTGTTAGGAACAAAGTAGATAAAAGTTACTGACGCGTAAAATATAAAAACCACAGTCAGATGAGACGTACAGGTGGAGAAAGCTTTACGTTTTCCATCACTGGTGCGAATTTTAAAGACTGTGCTAAAGATTCTGACATACGGGTAAAATGTGGCAACAAAGGCTGCGACACTCAGAAGACCCCCACCAACTATTAAGACTAGAACATTGATGGAAGTATCAGAACAAGAAATCTGGAGCAAATGGGGAAGATCACAAAAGAAATTCTGGATGAAGTTGGGACCACAGAACGTCAACCTTCTTAAACATAAAGTATAAATGATGGGCGCAAGGAGACCATAAGACCAAACCAAAGACACCATCTGAGTACAGGTGCTCCAAGACATGACCCGAGAGTAGTGGAGAGGGCGGCAGATGGCTACATACCGGTCATAGGACATGGAGGACAACAAGTAAACCTCACAACACCCGAAATATATGACAAAGAACATTTGTGCTATGCATTCTGGTAAGGAGATGGACCAATGTTGGGTGGCGAGGTGACGGAGCATCCTTGGGGCAGTGACCGATGAGTAGGACATGTCCAAGAATGCTAAGTTTCCAAGAAAGAAATACATGGGTGTATGAAGATGAGCACAAGTAAGAACTAGAAGGATGATAAGAAAGTTGGTCAAGAAGGTCATCAGGTAGATGAGGAGGAAGACGATGAAGAGGACATAGCTGATCTTCTGATTTTCCGATAGACTCATGAGAAGAACTCTGGAGATCGTTGTTTGGTTCTTCATCATTTCAATGCGTTTCCTCCCAAAAGTTTCCAAATTAATAAAACTGAATGACAACAATGAAACATTAGGAGTTGTTGATGCAATATAGAATCACGGAGGGTGAATGTATAAAATATCTGATACTAACAGCTAATGGTTTCCTTCATTTTAAAGTCATTGGTTCTCCCAGGAGCTGAAGCCACAGAGGCCCAGACCTCTGCTCTGCACATCGGGGAATAATGTAATCGGGTCTCAGGACGCTCAATTTCATGGTTGTTTATAGTTGAGGATTTTACAGTTTAATTTAACCAGTGAAGATCTATAATGCAATTAAATGGGTTGTCCTGGAAATAATATTAATAACCTATCTTCAGGATAGGTAATCATTATCAGGGTCTGACACCTGGGACCCCCGCCGTTCAGCTGTTAGGAGAGGCCAGGAGCTCTGTGAGCACCGAAGCCTCTTTCTAGGATATGTGACGTCACCGTACATTGGTCACATGGCCTAGTGGCAGCTCAGCCCCATTGAAGTGAATAAGGCTGCACTGCAATACCGAGCTCAGCCACTATACAATGTACAGCGCTGTGCTTGGTGAGCTGCCGGGAGCTGGCCGCAGCAGCTCTCTGGAACAGCTGATCGGTGGGGGTGCCGGGACTCGGACCCCTGCCAATGTCATAATGATGATCTATCCTCATCGGTATCCATTCCTGAATAACCCCTTTAATCATTTCCAGAGGACTGCATGGACAGCAAAAGACATTTGTGGAAGAAATGTATGTTTGGCCCTTCTCTCCAGAGCAGTCTTCTTTTGTATTTCCAGTAAAATTGAGCCATGAAAGTCAGAAGTTTAGTCTCTTACATCAGACATCACATAGTAGATGACAACCTGTTTCTAACAAAGCTTGAACCAGCCCTGTACCTCCCATGGATCCAGAGACCCCCCAGTCATTGCTCCAATATTCTACTAGATTTATTTCAAGCTGACAGTTTAGGGGTGTGTCCTTTCTTCAGGAATGTGTACTGTCTGCTGCAGCCAGTGGCAGTTGAAGGATAGAACTGAGCATGTGTGTCCACCTCAGTGAGCAGGACAGAGAAATTAGAAAAAGAGCGAACAGCAGGTGGAGCTATACAGGTAGATTTCAGTGAATAACGCAGTAGTTATAATATATTTTAGTATAGGTTTGCCACCTTTCCCACAAAAAATACCGGCAATGGTTTGGTCATATTTCGCACTTTGCATCTTTTTTTTTTTTTTTTAATAAAACTTTATTTTCCTGTTCAAAGTGGTTGTGCAGTGGTTTAATATTGACGACCTATGGTCAATATCAGATTGGTGGGGTTCCGACTCTTGGCCCCGCTGCCCATCAGCTGTTTGAAGGGGTAGTAGCACTTCTGCGAGCCCTGCTTCCTCTTCACACTGGCTGCTCGTCGTCTCCAGTGCGGTGTAACTACAATACATTCACTAAAATGGGTCGAGCAGTTCTAATTACCAAGTAGTGCAGCGTCCCACTCAGGACACGTGGGAACTGCAGATTTATTGCATCACTGTCATATTGTATTGTATGTCATTTTGCCTTTGCATTACCTGTTGCATCCTTGTTCATAGGCTGGTTAAGTGTGCTTAATACATCCCACCACTAGATGGGGATAGCACCACTCTGGGATATCTAGCCCAGCTCAGGCCTATTCTATGGTCAGTAAGAACAAGTTGTGTTGTAGAGGAGACGTTTAGCTCTGGAAGGGGCAAGGTAGAGAAGGAAAGAGAATAATCCAAAGGGTAATAGCCATTATCCAGGCATCAAGGACCTCTGGAGTCAAGGTGAAGGATTCTTTAGCCACTGGCAACCTCACCAAATTACACTGGATTAAAAGGGACCAGAAGCAAAGTCACCTACCAGTAAGAGTACTACTGAACCCCAGCCTGAGTCAGGACCTAATTACAGCCTATTAGCAGTGGATCTACAGTCGTGGCCAAAAGTTTTGAGAATTACATAAATATTGGAAATTGGAAAAGTTGCTGCTTAAGTTTTTATAATAGCAATTTGCATAGACTCCAGAATGTTATGAAGAGTGATCAGATGAATTGCATAGTCCTTCTTTGCCATGAAAATTAACTTAATCCCCCGAAAAACTTTCCACTGCATTTCATTGCTGTCATTAAAGGACCTGCTGAGATCATTTCAGTAATCGTCTTGTTAACTCAGGTGAGAATGTTGACGAGCACAAGGCTGGAGATCATTATGTCAGGCTGATTGGGTTAAGATGGCAGACTTGACATGTTAAAAGGAGGGTGATGCTTGAAATCATTGTTCTTCCATTGTTAACCATGGTGACCTGCAAAGAAACCCGTGCAGCCATCATTGCGTTGCATAAAAATGGCTTCTCAGGCAAGGATATTGTGGCTACTAAGATTGCACCTCAATCAACAATTTATAGGATCATCAAGAACTTCAAGGAAAGAGGTTCAATTCTTGTTAAGAAGGCTTCAGGGCGTCCAAGAAAGTCCAGCAAGCGCCAGGATCGTCTCCTAAAGAGGATTCAGCTGCGGGATCGGAGTGCCACCAGTGCAGAGCTTGCTCAGGAATGGCAGCAGGCAGGTGTGAGCGCATCTGCACGCACAGTGAGGCGAAGACTTTTGGAAGATGGCCTGGTGTCAAGAAGGGCAGCAAAGAAGCCACTTCTCTCCAAAAAAAACCCATCAGGGACAGATTGATCTTCTGCAGAAAGTATGGTGAATGGACTGCTGAGGACTGGGGCAAAGTCATATTCTCCGATGAAGCCTCATTCCGATTGTTTGGGGCATCAGGAAAAAGGCTTGTCCGGAGAAGAAAAGGTTAGCGCTACCATCAGTCCTGTGTCATGCCAACAGTAAAGCATCCTGAGACCATTCATGTGTGGGGTTGCTTATCATCCAAGGGAGTGGGCTCACTCACAATATTGCCCAAAAACACAGCCACGAATAAAGAATGGCACCAAAACACCCTCCAACAGCAACTTCTTCCAACAATCCAACAACTGTTTGGTGAAGAACAATGCATTTTCCAGCACGATGGAGCACCCTGCCATAAGGCAAAAGTGATAACTACAGTTGTGTTTAAAATTATTCACCCCCCACTGAAATTGAGTGTTTTGGCCAGTTTGACATTGATTTTGATCATTTCCGTCGTCTTGTTTACAATTAAATCACAGAGGCCCTTGTAAGTCAGACAAATATAACATAACATTTATAATGAAATAACCACAAATGTCTTTTCTGTGCTCACATCATTATCAGTTTTATTTAACCCCCAAGTGACATTCAATCTTCGTACTTAGTACAACATCCTTTTCCAGGTATAACAGCTTTTACACGTGAAGCATAGCTTGACACAAGTGTCTTGCAGCGATCTACGGGTATCTTCGCCCGTTCTTCATGGTAAAAGCCTCCAGTTCAGTCCCATTCTTAGGCTTGCGCGCTGCAGCTGCTTTCTTTAAGTCCCACCAGAGGTTCTCAATCGGATGTAAGTCTGGTGACTGCGATGGCCACTTCACAATGTTCCAGCCTTTAATCTGCAGCCATGCTCTAGTGGACTTGGAGGTATGCTTGGGATCATTGTCCTGGTGAAAGGTCCAACGTCTCCCAAGCCTCAGGTTTGTGACGGACGGCATCACATTTTCATCCAATATCTCCTGGTACTGAAGAGAATTCATGGTACCTTGCACACGCTGAAGCTTCCCTGTACCTGTAGAAGCAAAACAGCCCCAAAGCATGATTGACCCCCGCCATGCTTCACAGTAGGCAAGGTGTTCTTTTCTTCATAGGCCTTGTTCTTCCTCCTCCAAACATAGCGTTGATCCATGGGCCCAAACAGTTCTAATTTTTGTTTTATCGGTCCACAGAACACTATCCCAAAACTTTTGTGGTTTGTCCACATGACTTTTGGCATACTGCAGTCGACTCTTCTTATTCTTTGGAGACAGCAAGGGGGTGCGCCTGGGAGTTCTGGCACGGAGGCCTTCATTACGCAGTGTGCGCCTTATTGTCTGAGCTGAAACTTCAGTACCCGCATCTGACAAATCTTTTTTCAGTTCCTCAGCAGTCACACGGGGACTTTTCTCCACTTTGCGCTTCAGGTAGCGCACAGCAGTCGAAGTCAGCATCTTCTTTCTGCCACGACCAGGTAGCGTTTCAGCAGTGCCCTTTGCCTTGAATTTGCGAATGATGCTTCCTATGGTGTCTCTTGGTCTGTGTGACATCTCTGCAATCTTCTTATAGCCATTGCCCTTCCTGTGAAGAGAAATCACCTCTTCTCTTGTCTTCCTGGACCATTCTCCTGACTTCACCATGTCTGTAAACACACCAGTAAATGTCTAGAAGGAGCCGAGTATCACAGTCATTGTAAATCTGCCTAATTGGGGCTTATTCTGCTTGATTTCTGCTCCTTGACATCCACAGGGGTTTTCAATACCTGATCGAAAACACTTGAATGAACCTCTGTTCTTAAGAGCGGTCGTCTTTAAGGGGTTGAATAATTGTGTCAATGAAGAAATCACAAAAAACACATTTAATACTGTATTACAAAAACAATTGCTGTCATTTTAGTTGCATTTGGTTCTTTAAAAAGTCCTTGTAAGATTTTATTCTGAACACAATTACAAATGTGCACTAAATTCCCTAAAACCCTTTACAGCATTGGGGGTTGAATAATTTTGAACACAACTGTAAGTGGCTCGGGGACCAAAACGTTGACATTTTGGGTCCATGGCCTGGAAACTCCCCAGATCTTAATCCCATTGAGAACTTGTGGTCAATCCTCAAGAGGCGGGTGGACAAACAAAAACCCACTAATTCTAACAAACGCCAAGAAGTGATGATGAAAGAATGGGTCGCTATCAGTCAGGAATTGGCCCAGAAGGTGATTGAGAGCATGCGCAGTCGAATTACAGAGGTCCTGAAAAAGAAGGGGCAACACTGCAAATACCGACTCTTTGCATAAATGTCATGTAATTGTCCATAAAAGCCTCTCAAACGTATGAAGTGCGAGTAATTATATTTCACTACATCACAGAAACAACTGAAACAAAGATCTAAAAGCAGTTTAGCCGCAAACTTTGTGAAAACTAATATTTGTGTCATTCTCAAAACTTTTGGCCACGACTGTACAGAAAATCCTCTAAATGTCTAAAGACTGTGTAATATCTGGATAACACGCTGCAACAGAACCAAGACGCAGTAAAATTTGTGAGTTGCATTCTATTATTGCCTACTTCATTCTTCATCCTTCCTACCACTATAAATGGTAGTACCACCATAAACAGTACTCGTGTCACGACAAACAAACCAAAGGACCCGGCCGCCACAAGCTTCCTAAACACCGCCACCATCAAGGGCACCTCAACCTCCATCTTGGCTGGTGTTCCCCTGCAACAGAGAGTGCCCCGGAAGATTTTGTGCTGTCTTCCCCTTCACTAATCTTACTCACTTTTAACCTATCTTGACCTCTACCATTAATTACGAAAACTTAACTTTTAATTTTTATATATATTAATTTTCCCTAAACTTATTCCCCTTTTAAAATTGTCAGCCGAACACCTAAATATTTGCTTGTAGTGTATGTATCGGACTGTCTTTTCACCACTAGCAGTAGCGCGCTTCTGCCTTCGTGGTCCGATTGTATGCACAGGCTAAGGTGTTAGCGCTGTTTAAAAGTATTTACCGGCACCGCCCCCCCGACATGTTTCGCTAGCAAACTAGCGTCATTAGGGGTTCGGGCAGTGAATACTGAATCGCCGCTCAGTGTGACCTTTCTAAATCCTCTGGTTCCGCCTCTTATATCGTCATCCTTTGTATAGCCTATTACTGGGGGTGAGACTTATTTCTCTGTACGGTTTTTCACTGACAGCTTTAGCCATTGGATCTATGCTGCGACCGCCTATTTTCGTCATTATGACGTATATTTCTGCATCTGCGCATGGACTTAGAAATAATCTGCCCATATAGTTTCTCACTGCGCATGTTTTTAGAGATATCCTTAGCAGTGTCATGGATTTACTACTGCGCATGTATGTGGACTTAGAATATATCCTGCTCATTTTATTTCTTGCGCATGTCTGCGATCTTAGACTGTTCTCCTTTTTCCTTTTCCCAGTGCGCATGTTTGCGGACATAGATTCTGGGACTGATTCCATGCAAATAACTTCTCTGTCTGCTTCTGCGCAAGAACTTGAAAAATTAGATTGCGATATTCTCATATATTGCGCATGTCTTAAGAGATATCTTTCTCAACTCTATGGATTCTCTACTGCGCATGGATTGGGACAATTTTAAAAGGGGAATAAGTTTAGGGAAAATTTATATATATAAAAATTAAAAGTTAAGTTTTAGTAATTAATGGTAGAGGTCAAGATAGGTTAAAAGTGAGTAAGATTAGTCTATAATAGAAAACCTTACCTACTACCAGTGTCATTAACAGCAATAGTCTTCCCCTTCACTGCGCTGCCGACCCAGAGAGGCTTCTGCTAACTGTGAGTAACCGATGAACTTCTACCCCCATCAGCCCACTGTGCACCTCATATGTCACCCCTGCGGTCCGGCACGCTGCATTTTAAATTGGCGCCACGAACAGGATTTTAAAATACCCCTCTGTGCCGTTCAAGAGCTGCGCATCGCTATACTGTGCTCCATATAAGAACAGGATATTATCCTCTGTGCCTAGTTTTATAAAAGACTGCCTTAGGAGAATAAGCCCCCTTGCTTTATTGAGAGACTTTTGCTTGTTGCACGCTTCACTGGGCTACAGAACTGTTTAAATGGTTTGAAGTTACATGGACGTATGATACAAGTCGTCTTCATATAAATCGCAGTGTTAAAAGTGGGAAGTTTTGTGTCACTAAAACTGCTTGTTATCATTGAATGGACTGTTCAGCTGCACTTAAAATGGCCACAGGAGGCCTTCTTGTTTAAAATAACTGCGCCATCACTGTGAAAAAGTTAGTGACACCCTCTGAAGAGCGGGAAAATCTAGTGCCACCCATATATGCAAATTTGTCTGGCCAGCCCGTCCTACCTCTACTGTATTGATCCGGGGAGGCCGATCCTGTATGCTGAACGCAGCGCCGCCTCCTCTGTCTGTCAGGCGCATCAGAGGGGGACGCCGCGCACAGGAGGAGAGTGTGACGTGCATACTCACGCCCAAAAGGACGCGAGAGTTCGCGCGTGTGAGGAACGGGAGAAAGGAATCGCATTACCAGCCGTCCTCCACAGTATAAGTACATACTTAAGGGCTCCGATACTCCTGCAGCCTGAGAGCTCCCTCAGAAAAGTAACAGGGAGCGCTGTCAGTAGGAGCCACTTGAAAAGGAACTGTTCAAGCATTATATGCAGCCGCCCCCAAGTCTCTTAAAGGGTCATACACCAGAAAGATAGCGGTTGCCCATAGCAACGCTGCACAAAAAAGTGTATAAAACCACAGTTAACTTGCATTAATATAGTTCACCTGCTAATACTATGTCTGTGCAGGAGGATAGCATGCAGCCTGATCTCAATGGACCCCCTGCAGCAGTCACAGCCGATCCTAGCGCAGCACCAACCGCTGCAGCACCAAGCTTAATGCCTTTGACAATGCCTTATTATTTTGGGGCCCCCTGGTTCCCACGATATTCTGGAGAAGGTCACACTTTAAGGGACTTTAAAGAAAAAATATTTGCCGTGTACAGATTATACCCTGTATCCCCAGAGCAACTGATGGAAATTCTTCTTGCACAATTGGAAGGAGCTGCTCTCAGAGAAGTGAAATCCTGGCCAAGCTCAGAGAGGAAAACACTGGAGCAGATATTCTCTCTGCACCACCTTTAAACCCAGAACCGTGTCAGAGGTCAAGATGAGGTTCTTCAGCAAGAAGCAGCAATCTGGTGAGTCACTCAGAGACTTTGCATTATCTTTACAGGAATCCTTTAAGGCTGTTGTCCAAGTAGACCCCATGAGGCAGAGAACCAAGACAGAACCCTGAAAGAGCAATTTATTGAAGGCGTCCATACAGACAATCTAAAGAGCCAGTTAAAGGGTTTCTGTCACCAGGATTACACATTATAAGCTGTCTGACATTAGCTATGTGCTAATGTCAGATCAGCTTGATAATGTGCTTTATATGTATTTCTGATGTATATTTAGGCTAAAAAACGTCTTTTTATAATATGTAAATTACCCTCTAGGAGCAGGGGGGGCGTTGCCCCTGCTCCTAGAGGCTTCGTGCGCCAACCTGCTGCCACGCCCCTTCTTTCTTTGACAGTGCCGGGCAGCGATCCTCTCCTGCCTCCGGCACTGTCTCCCTGCTAAATTCTGTGCCTGCGCCGCTGCTCTGTATTCGGCACAGGCACGGTGAGCAGAGGACGCTGGTGCCTCAGCTCACCGCGCCTGCGCCGAATACAGAACGGCGGCGCAGGAGCGGGATTTAGCAGGGAAACAGTGCCGGAGGCAGGAGAGGATCGCTGCCCGGCACTGTCAATCAAAGAAAGAAGGGGCATGGCAGCAGGTTGGCGCACGGAGCCTCTAGGAGCAGGGGCAACGCCCCCCTGCTCCTAGAGGCTAATTTACATATTATAAAAAGAAGTTTTTTAGCCTAAATATACATCAGAAATACATATAAAGCACATTATCAATCTGATCTGACATTAGCACATAGTTAATGTCAGACAGCTTATAATGTGTAATCCTGGTGACAGAAACCCTTTAAGGATGTTAGCTGCCCAGCATCCGAGTGCTACTTTCTTAAACTTTAAAGAGTTAGCTATCAGCATACTGGGGAAAAACCCACAAACAGAACCTGTTAGATCCACTGAAGTGTCAGTAGCGCAGCCGGTCACCCCTTTAAAACCTTTACCTCTAGTCAGCTCCAGTTTCTGACGCAGTTGCTGCCTTGACTGAGCAAGTCCATTTCCTGACTAAAAGTCTGGAGAAAGTCCACCAAAAGTTGGAACAGTGGGAAAAACCAGTACGGCTGGAGGATAAGAAACCTGTGTCCAGAAGACTCTTCCCTCCTGATTATAGTAAAACTTATCGCAGAAATTCGGGTGGACGTCCTCCTGACCACACTAATACCCCCAAGCGGCCTATCTGCACATACTGCCACAAGCTAGGCCATACTGAAGCAACCTGTTGGCAGTTAAAGGGGCAACCCCCGAGGCCAAGGACCACCCCTCGGGAGGTAAATTAATAGGTCCAGAAGATCCCCACTGGATGCCCAGATATGTAGGATCTCGTCCAGAAGTGGTACTCCAAATAAATGGAGTCCCATTTGTTGCCCTAGTTGACACAGGATCCAAAGTCACAACTATCCAGCAAGCAGCATTTGAGAAATACTGGGACCAAAACCAGCTTACCCAGTTCCCAGAATCCTGGCTGAGTCTCATAGCCAGTAACGGCAAACCCGTACCAGTCTATGGTTATTGGGAACCCACCATTCAAGTAGGAAGAACTACACTACCTCGACAAGGCATTATTGTAGTACAAGTTAGAGAAAATAACAACAACCCTCCAATAGTTCTAGGAATGAATGTCCTTAGGAACTACTATGATGAGATGCTGGAAGCCTTGCACCAGTCAATGTCTACTGCCTCTCCTGCTTCTAAAATGGTGATCCAACAAACCATCCGTGTGCTAAATGCGCAACAGAGATTTGTCAATGAGAAAGGAGAATTTGCTGTGTCCGCATCCGAGATAATCAACCTGTGATTCTCAAACCTAACACCGAAACCCTCTTGTGGTGTCGAGCTATAGTCGGAATTCAAGGTCAGGACTACCAAGCCCTGGTAGAGCCCATTGTTTTGGAAGACTATCCACTAGTTAAAACTGCAAGTAGTCTAGTGACCGTCTCCAAAGGTAAAGTTTCTATTCGACTCCTAAATTTTAGTGATAACAGCGTAACACTAACCAAATACCGTCACATTGCACAGCTACTACAAGTTACTTTCCAAGATGTCATCAGTGTGTCTACAGCTACAACGGAGCAATTTACAAAAAAACTAAACCCACAGGACCAAAATTTAAGCACATCCTGGTGGAAATAACTTCATGTGGGAGATGCTTTAACGCCAGAAAACCAAATTGAGGGAGTACTAAAAATTATGAAGGAGCATCACCGTTCCTTCAGTAAGCATTCTACAGACTATGGAGAAGTAGATATCATTAAGCACTCCATTCCTACAGGTTCACACCCTCCGATCAAGGAAAGGTATCGACCTATACCGCCAACTATGTACCAATCCGTAAAGCAAATTATCCAGGAGATGAAAGACTCCAATATCATCAAAGACAGTCATAGTCCATGGGCTGCACCGCTAGTCCTTGTCCGTAAAAAGGATGGTAACATCAGATTGTGTGTAAATTACAGAAAAATTAACCAAATCACTCACAAGGATGCTTATCCTTTACCACACATAGAGGAATCTTTGACAGCTTTAGGATCTTCAGCCTACTTTTCTACCCTTGATTTACCAGTGGCACCTGAAGACCAGGAGAAGACAGTATTTGGGCTTATTTGAGTTCAACTGCATGCCTTTCGGACTTTGCAATGCGCCTGGAACTTTTCAAAGACTAATGGAGCGTTGTTTAGGCCACAAAATTTTTTAAACTGTCCTGCTGTACTTAGATGATGTCATCATCTATTCCAAATCTTATGAAGATCACTTGAAACATCTGGCCAAAGTCTTTCAAGTCCTCAATAAACATCAACACAAAGTCAAACCATCTCAGTGCTCTCTTAGGGCATATTGTCAGCTCTGAAGGTGGTAAACCGGATCCTGAGAAGATTGTCACAGTCAGAAATTGGCCTTGCTCTGTATTACTTGCCTCTCGTTAGTGCCTCGTGAACTCGCGAGAACACCCCCGATACTGATGGGAGTGTACGAAAAGTTTTGTATTGGTTTCCCCCATGTAGCTCGTATGTAACTGCCGGCAGAACAACATACACTTGCTTACGTCCTGTATGGGTACTGTACACTCCACTTTCCAAACACCAGACGCGTTTTGGGAACCATGTATTTCTTGTCCATTCCTCAGAGTGTACAGTACCCATACAGGACGTAAGCAAGTGTATGTTGTTCTGCCGGCAGTTACCTATGAACTACATTCTATTTAGTGGTGGGACGCCACCAATTGTTTATTCAATTCCCTACCTGTATCTCTGCATATGATTACGTTGAATACCGTAGCTGGGAAATCGAGTACAAGTGATTGCATATCACTGTGAATCTATAAGGACATACAGGTCTGAAAAGGATACTCGTATTACCGTTAACTGCTGTTTTGAACATTGCTGCTAATAATAAATTGGACATAAATGATTAGACAGCACCGTGAATATATAAAGACCTATAGATTTGGACGGGATATTTTGTGATTCAGTTTACATTTTTTGGATATGTTGGAAATTCCTCTCTGCGAGCTTTTTTCAAAAAACGCATGTGTTTAAAATATCTAAAGAATACTTCCAGTGATACCAGCTGAATATAATAATAAAAAACGAGAGCAGCAGTTGCGAAGAAATTTTTTTTTGCATGCGAAAAAACCGCATGCAAAAATCGCATGCGAGAAAAATCGCATACGGAAAAATCGCATGCGGAAATATCACATGCGAAAAAACCGCACACGATAAAATCGCATACAGAAAATCGAATGCGATATATATTTTGCAACGAAGTTATAGATAGATAAGTTGGGAAGAATTAGAAGATTGCTTTCTGAATGTGGTTGTTCCTTTATTTGGTTTTATATTGCTATTTTTAAGGTTTTATCTTTATCGGTATTAAACTAGTTTGTGATTTTGATACTTCAGAGTTTGAGTGCCATATCCATTTTCTTCTGTTTAAGTAATTTTTCATTATTTCTGATACATAGAAGCTGGTATCAACGGATATAGAGCACCAATTAGGTCTCTCTTTTATACTGGCAGAGCCACCTACTTCGAATAAAAAGTTTTACATCGGGGAAGCCAATACAAAACTTTTCTTACGCTTCCATCAGTATCGGGAGTGTTCTCGCGAGCTCACGAGGCACTAACGAGAGGCAAGTAATACAGAGCGAGGAGAGCGTGGGACACCACACATGCCGCTTACAACTAATAACTGAAATATCCGAACAGTGAGTACACATACTTAATCATTGTTTGCAACATTGTGTGGACCATTGTCGAGACCCAAAAGAAACTGTGTATCAGTGTTCAATACCGTTGATGGAGATATATCCCATACTGCAGCGCTGAATTATAAAGACTTACCATTGATTGTATGTGTGTTCCATCGCGCCTGTATAATCGGGGATATATGTACAAAAATACATTTTACACCAATTAAGAATGCTCCAATATATATATACAGATGAACTAACAGTGATATTATATGGGACTGGATAAGATCTCACGATAGTTAAACCTATTGAAAAACGGAGGCTATAGAGTTGATTTAGAATAACGATATATAGCCATCTGTATGTAAGGTATAGGTGGTTGGGGCTATGAATGAATAACATTTTACAGTCTATACAAGTTGTAAGGTTTTATTAAATTGTTTTATTAAATATTTACAAACGTACCAGTGGGTTTCTCCTTTGTCACGTGATCCAGATAATCTGAGTGCCCAACTGACCAAGCTATTTATTCATTTAGAAATTTTAGTAATTTAGGGGATTACTCAAGTTGGTAGCACCAAACCATTTCAGCTGGACTGGTAGAGCCTCATTATCTGTATTTTTGAACAGAAACATCTCTTTCTGCAGAAGGGCCTACTATTAAGAAGAACCTTAGACCCAATTACTTGGGATCGCCTGTATCAAATTTTAATACCGCATCAAGACGCAAGAATCATTCTTGAAATGTACCATGACCAATCAGGACACTTTGGCGTGCAGAAAACAGAAGCCACCATCCTTAGAAGATTCTACTGGATCAGGATGAGAGGAGACATTGAAACGTGGTGTCGAGAATGTTCCACCTATGCTGTTGGAAGTAATGAAAGACATGTCCAGAAAGATTGTCCATCAGGGATCTGCTTTTGAGTCGCAACTCTTCAAAGAACTGTGTTTGCTTCACAATTGCCAGAAAATCAGAACTACAGACTACCATCCCCAAGGGAATGGGCTTTGTGAAAAAATGAACCAAACTTTATTTGAAATGCTCAGAGCTGTGCCACCTACTACTAGGAGTGATTGGCCTTCTCTGCTGCCTCAATTGATGTACACCTATAATAACACCATTCACTGTTCTACTGGGTGTACACCTTACTACCTTATGTTTGGCCGACAAGGTAAACTACCTGCTGACCATACTTTGGGCGTACAAGTGCCTGATGCAATAAACCCTATACCAAAAACTGGGTGAGTGAGCACCAAAGACATCTAGCTGACGCACAAGAAATTGTCCACCACCGCATGGAACATGCTCACAAAAAGCAACAGAGAGAGATTATGATCGATTTTCCAAAGCAGAACCTCTCAAAATTGGTGACCATGTGTGGTTAAAGAACAACCATCGTACCAGCAAGTTAGATAGCAAATGGGAGAGAGAACCTTACACCATTACAGCTATTCTCAATCCAGAGACCATTCACCACGAGTAGTACATCGCAACCACCTTAAGTTGTGTCTTAAGGAAGGAGATACTCAAGAAGAAACTCTTCCAGAAGAGGCTGTTCAAGAGGAAACTCAATCCGCAGAACCAGTGCCTGAAAAATCGTCTGATTCAGAGGGACCAATACAGTCTTTTGGAAAAGTGTTATTACACTCTGATCCTCTACAATGGTTCTTTACACCATGGCTCAATATCTTAGTGCCTGCTAAGACTAACAGAACCTCACTTCAGCCAGAGGAGTTACCTCATGATGGACCCTCAGAAGCTCAAGAGGTATCAAGTTCCCTTGGATCAAGGTCTATAGAGACCCAGCCGCATTGAAGATCCAACCGGACTACAAAAGGACAGCCACCTGCCCGTTATAAGGATTTCCTACAACAGCAGGATTACGTACTCCATCAACACATCATTTGGAGTTCCAGAGTTTGAGAAAAAGATTTGCTTGTGTTATTATGTGTATCCTCTTATAAGACTTTTGGGAAAGACTATTAACCAACTGTTTTTGCAACGTTCAAGCCTGCAACCGGAGATGCACTTTACCGTACCTGAGCCTCCGTGATGTTCTACTTTTTGGCATTTCCTATGCCCAGGGAATGGACTCATGCCCTGTGAGCCTCCTGAGAAGTTTGTTTTTCCCCTCTTTATCCCATTATGGACTATCCTGGTTCTTGTTATTCGCTGTGCTAGGTAAGCGTCCCCAGATCACCAGACTTCAGAGGAAAACGTATACTGATATTACTGCCTAACCCATTTTACTTGCAGATACAAGAAGTACAATAATGGGATTATGGTGTTATTTTCTATGCATGCATGCTTTCTTTCTTTTATATCTTGCAGGAAGACACAACATTGAGTCAAAAATGTGTCTAGCTCGACACATGTTTCACTATGGGGGTATGCAGTGTCCCACTCTGGACTTGTGGGAACTGCAAATTTATTGCATCACTGTCATATTGTATTGTATGTCATTTTGCCTTTGCATTACCTTTTGCATGGTTAAGTGTGCTTAAAACATCCCACCCCAAGATGGGGATAGCACCACTCTGGGATATCTAGCCTAGCTCATGCCTATTCTGTGGTTAGTAAGAACAAGTTTTGTTGTAGAGTAGAAGTTTAGCCCTAGAAGAGGCAAGGTGGAGAGGAAGTTAGAGAGAAGGAAAGAGTATAATCCAAAGGGTAATAGCTATAATCAGGCATTATTAGGCATCAAGGACTTTTGGAGTCAAGGTGAAGGATTATTTAGCCACTGGCAACCTCACCAAATTACACTGGATTAAAAGGGACCAGAAGCAAAGTCACCTACCAGTAAGAGTACTACTGAACCCCAGCCCGAGTCAGGACCTAATTACAGCCTATTAGCAGTGGATCTACAGAAAATCCTCTAAATGCTTAAAGACTGTGTAATATCTGGATGTACATTCTGCAACAGAACCAAGACTCAGTAAAAGTTGTGAGTTGCATTGTACCATTGCCTACTTCATTCTTCATCTTTACTACCACTATTACACACATATACACATTAGACTGTGTTCACATGAACAGTTTTTATTCTCTTTGTTTTGCTCTGTTGTAGGACAATGAAAATAACGGAAACTCCATTTCTGTCATGCAGCGACTGACAGACCCCACTGACTATAATACTGGTTCTAGCCTTACATTTTACCAGACACAATATTACATGTGATGCATCAATTGTTTGGCTTTTTAACAGATTCTGCATGAATCCTAGCACACATTTACACATTACACACACACTTACCTTTTCTTCAGATCCCTGTCATCTGAGTGTTATAAAGGCAGCCCAGGACGGCTGTACATTATCTGTCACTGTCTGCAGGGTCGGCTAGATGGTTGCACCGAGGACAGGAGCTTGTACTTTCCTTTGCCTCTTTGCTGTTCATAGCAGCCAATCACAGAGCAGCTTTCATTCTTTAAGAGCAAGATGCAAAGTGAAAGCTGTGCTGTGATTGGTCATCACAGACAATTTGCTTACTCCTCAGTGGTGAAGATCGGGGCCCCAGAGCAACCGCATTAGGAGGTGGTGGCTGAATGACTGTGTAAGGTGTGGAAAGAGCTAGACTTGTGTTGTGAAATGTATATAGTCATCCATGGGCCTCTATCGCGGTTGTTACTTTGTGGGACCCGTCCCTGTAGTGGAAATATTGGTTTTGTGTGTTCCTTTTCAGGGATAGAAAAAGAGGGCCCAGAAATCTTTGTATTGTTTGCTAAACTGATGTGCAGCGTACTGCTGCAGAGCATTGGTTCACTGCAAAATTGCTTCAAATGTATTTTTGTACATTATATGCATTTATTATTATTTTTAAAGCGCCATTCATTCCATGGTACTGTACATATAAGGAGTGGTGCACGACACTGCACATACATAATGCAGACAATCGCAATAAGCATGAACACGATGGATTGCAAACTGGTACAGAAGGAGAGAGGGTCCTGCTCGCGAGCGCTTAAAATCTACGAATTTACTGTATACACTGCTTGCAAGTTGTTATTAGGCCGTATACACATCCACCACTTGATGGAGCTGGTGTCACAGTCTCTATATAGGGAGGGGTGAGAACATTCTAGTCAGTCTAGTGCAACATGTGAGTCTAAGGAGACAGAGCACATGTTAAGAATCCAAGCTGAAAGTAAAGCCAGCCTTCAGGTACCTGCAAGGACAAAAAAGAACATCATAGCATGCCAGATGTAAAAGGAGGAGGTGTAGCGAGAAGTTCTTTGGAGTATTGCTTTCTGAAAAGGACCACTGAGTCACGACAGCCACACGTTGTGGAGTTTAATGTCTTACGGTGACTGGACACACTTGAGGAGCAGATTTTACATCTGCATAGGAGAAAGTATCCATATTGTGGAAGTGTACATTGCAAGTATGGCAACCTGTCCAAAAAAGGTGCATAGTCTGATGTTAGGGTCCACCCTGAGGTTGCAGAACAGAACAGAAGAGCCTGCAGTGCACGGGAGCGCAGCGGAGATGGTGGCATCGGGGAGGAACGGGGGGAGATGCTAAGTTGGGGAAGCAGGGAAAGGTAAGTTCTATATTAAACATCTTCCCTCCGCAAGTTAGTACCATGGACTAAATAGAGGAAATGAACCTAGAACCCCCACAAGCTTTATTTAAAAGACGAGGCAAGCAAATACAATTTGTTGGCAATCCAATGATCCAAAATACAGGAATGCCAAGTGGTGTGGTACGGCCCTAATAGTCTGTGTGTGTGTGTGTTACGGTGCTCCTACCTGGATACCGTCGATTCCCAGGGTTTGGCTCTGAGGCAATAAAGGGGAGAATAATTTGAGTCCAGACTTTATAATGTTCAACAGCTTTACTTGAATAACTTGAATACGTACATAATTCAGACTCTGTTGGTTCCAGCAGGTTTTGGCATAAACTGGCAGGCGAACTTGAGTATTCTGCTTTATCTTTCTCTCTGCTGTGCTGAACTAGGCTTTAGTATGGCAGCTGGACTTTAGGACTGTTCTGGTACCTCTGCAGTGAGATGCCTTTGGCTGTTGACCCCCTCACAATATTCTGTCTGTAAATTGATAAGGAGTCAGGGTGCTCTTTGAGCTGCTTCCCGCTGGAGGGCTCAGAACTTGCTTTTCTCTGCCTCCTTCCTGTCTTTATCAGCGGACAAGGGTGAAGTGACCCTTGGGCAGATTCCTCCTCCACTGCAACAATGAGAGGGTGAGCATGGTACCGATCCAACTGTTCATGTGAAAGACAGATGGAACCTCCTGTCCATGTGCCTTCAAACAGCTGATAGTGCTTGTCTATAGAGGATGTGTTTAATAAACCCTGGGCAGGAGTCACGTGGATCTTCTTGTACCATCTATATGTAAAGTTCTCCTCAGTGCGACCTTCAGGTCTTTGTTCCTGAGGCTGTAGATTAAGGGGTTGAGTAAGGGGGTGATTAGTGTATATATCACAGTGACTACTTGGTTCAATGTAAGAAGATTACTTGTGTTAGGAACAAAGTAGATAAAAGTTATGGACGCATAAAATATAAAAACTACAGTCAGATGAGACGTACAGGTGGAGAAAGCTTTACGTTTTCCATCACTGGTGCGAATTTTAAAGACTGTGCTAAAGATTCTGACATACGGGTAAAATGTGGCAACAAAGGCTACAACACCAAGAACCAGGGCCGGGCCAACACAGAGGCTGAGGAGGCTCCAGCCTCAGGGCGCTCAAGCCTCAGGGCGCAGGCCACTCTCACCAAGTCCCTGCTGCTGCCATGTAGCTGTATTAGCAGCAGAGCATCCATTTCTGCGCTCTGCTGCTGTAACAGCCGGTCCTGCGCCCCCTAGTGGTGTTCTTCCTCCCTCCCTCAGTCTAGTGCAGTGTGCTGCAGCTCCATACCTTCCCCAGCCCCTGACTTCCTGCCTGTGTGTGCACCAGAGATTCACACCCCCTCCCCCAGCACAGAGAGAAGAGCAGCGTCGGGACAGAGAAGGAGGAGGAGGAGGAGGAATACTCTGCAGCCTGCCTCTCCCTCCAAGTCACCAGAGACTGTATGTGCAGAAAATGTAAGGGGTTAAAGGGAATGGCAGTAATGTAATGTGCATATTGTGTGTTTTTATGTATGTGTGTCATATGTATGTCAGTATATATGTGTGTGTCATATGTATGTCTGTATGTGTGTGTGTGTCATATGTATGTCAGTATATATGTGTGTGTCATATGTATGTCAGTATATATGTGTGTGTCATATGTATGTCAGTATATATGTGTGTGTCATATGTATGTCAGTATATATGTGTGTGTCATATGTATGTCTGTATGTGTGTGTGTGTCATATGTATGTCAGTATATATGTGTGTGTCATATGTATGTCAGTATATATGTATGTGTGTCATATGTATGTCAGTATATATGTGTGTGT
This sequence comes from Bufotes viridis, assembly GCA_033119425.1. Taxonomy (NCBI): domain Eukaryota; kingdom Metazoa; phylum Chordata; class Amphibia; order Anura; family Bufonidae; genus Bufotes; species Bufotes viridis. The sequence continues at coordinate 6,637,443 of CM065596.1, forward strand.
CATATGTATATCAGTATGTATGTGTGTGTCATATGTATGTCAGTATATATGTGTGTGTCATATGTATATCAGTATGTATGTGTGTGTCATATGTATGTCAGTATATATGTGTGTGTCATATGTATGTCAGTATATATGTGTGTGTCATATGTATTTCAGTATATATGTGTGTGTCATTTGTATGTCAGTATATATGTGTGTCATATGTATGTCAGTATGTGTGTGTCATATGTCTATCAGTATGTATGTGTGTCATATGTATGTCAGTATGTATGTGTGTGTCATTTGTATGTCAGTATATATGTGTGTCATATGTATGTCAGTATGTATGTGTGTGTCATATGTATATCAGTATGTATGTGTGTGTCATATGTATGTCAGTATGTATGTGTGTCATATGTATGTCAGTATATATGTGTGTGTCATATGTATTTCAGTATATATGTGTGTGTCATATGTATATCAGTATGTATGTGTGTGTCATATGTATGTCAGTATATATGTGTGTGTCATATGTATGTCTGTATATATGTGTGTCATATGTATGTCAGTATGTATGTGTGTGTCATTTGTATGTCAGTATATATGTGTGTGTCATATGTATGTCAGTATGTATGTGTGTGTCATATGTATGTCAGTATGTGTGTGTCATATGTATGTCAGTATGTGTGTGTGTCATATGTATGTCAGTATGTGTGTGTCATATGTATGTCAGTATGTATGTGTGTCATATGTATGTCAGTATGTGTGTGTGTCATATGTATGTCAGTATGTATGTGTGTGTCATATGTATGTCAGTATATATGTGTGTGTCATATGTATGTCAGTATAGATTATCTAACCCAGTCCCCCTTCCCCCATCTACCCCACCAGACATTTAGATGTTATTTATTCCTGCTATTCTAATGCTCTGATCAGTAGATGCTCAAGTCAAGCCCTCACCCCCCCAGCCATTTAGATATGTATGTTATCAATCATCCCCCACCCCCGCCTTCCTTGTAACTTGCTGGCCCCCAATATCCATTGTGAGTCACAATCCATAACAGTGCCATCCACAGATCCCCCCATAACAATGCGTCATCCACAGATCCCCCATAACAGTGTGTCATCCACAGATCCCCCATAACAGTGTGTCATCCACAGATCCCCCATAACAGTGTGTCATCCACAGATCCCCCATAACAGTGTGTCATCCACAGATCCCTCATAACACTGTCATCCATAGATCCCCCATAACAGTGCCATCCACAGATCCCCCCATAACAATGCGTCATCCACAGATCCCCCATAACAGTGTGTCATCCACAGATCCCCCATAACAGTGTGTCATCCACAGATCCCCATAACAGTGTGTCATCCACAGATCCCCCATAACAGTGTGTCACCCACAGATCCCCCATAACAGTGTGTCATCCACAGATCCCTCATAACACTGTCATCCACAGATCCCCATAACAATGCGTCATCCACAGATCCCCCATAACAGTGTGTCATCCACAGATCCCCCATAACAGTGTCATCCACAGATCCCTCATAACACTGTCATCCATAGATCCCCCATAACAGTGCCATCCACAGATCCCCCCATAACAATGCGTCATCCACAGATCCCCCATAACAGTGTGTCATCCACAGATCCCTCATAACACTGTCATCCACAGATCTCCCATAACATTGTCATCCACAGATCCCCCATAACACTGTCATCCACAGATCCCCCATAACATTGTGCAATCCACAGAGCCCCCCATAACAGTGCAATCCACAGACCCCCCATAACATTGTGCTATCCACAGATCCTCCATAACAGTGTCATCCATAGATCCCCCATAACACTGTCATCCATAGATCTCCCATAACAGTGTCGTCCACAGACCCCTCATAAGTGTGTCATCCACAGATCCCCATAGCATTGTCATCCACAGATCCTTCATAACAGTGTCATCCACAGATCCCCCATAACAGTGTCATCCACAGATTACCCCATAACAGTGTCATCCACAGATCCTCCATAACAGTTTCATCCATAGATCCCCCATAACAGTGTCGTCCACAGATCCCCCATAAGTGTGTCATCCACAGATCCCCCATAACAGTGTGTCATCCACAGATCCCCCCATAACAGTGTCCTCCACAGACCCCCCATAGCATTGTCATCCACAGATCCTTCATAACAGTGTCATCCACAGATCCTTCATAACAGTGTCATCCACAGATCCCCCATAACAGTGACATCCACAGATTCCCCATAACAGTGTCATCCACAGATCCCCCATAACAGTGTCATCCACAGATTACCCCATAACAGTGTCATCCACAGACCCCCCATAGCATTGTCATCCACAGATCCTTCATAACAGTGTCATCCACAGATCCTTCATAACAGTGTCATCCACAGATCCCCCCATAACAGTGTCATCCACAGATTCCCCATAACAGTGTCATCCACAGATCCCCCATAACAGTGTCATCCACAGATTACCCCATAACAGTGTCATCCATAGATCCCCCCATAACAGTGTCATCCATAGATCCGCCCCATAACAGTGTCATCCACACATCCCCCATAACAGTGTCAACCATAGATCCCCCCCCATAACAATGTCATCCACAGATCCTCCATAACAGTGCGTCATTAATTGATATATTAAACTGTGCATATTTATGTGTGATTACAACAGTATTTAGTAAAGACTCCACAAGTTGGGGGGGGGGGCGCACTTGGGCAGCTCAGCCTCTGTCGGTGGTGGACCTTGTCCCAGCCCTGCCAAGAACCACCCCAACTACTAATAGGACTAGAACATTGATGGAAGTATCAGAACAAGAAATCTGGAGCAAATGGGGAAGATCACAAAAAAAATTCTGGATGAAGTTGGGACCACAGAACGTCAACCTTCTTAAACATAAAGTATAAATGATGGGCGCAAGGAGACCATAAGACCAAACCAAAGACACCATCTGAGTACACGTGCCCCAAGACATGACCCGAGAGTAGTGGAGAGGGCGGCAGATGGCTACATACCGGTCATAGGACATGGAGGACAACAAGTAAACCTCACAACACCCAAAATAGATGACAAAGAACATTTGTGCTATGCATTCTGGTAAGGAGATGGACCAATGTTGGGTGGCGAGGTGACGGAGCATCCTTGGGGCAGTGACCGATGAGTAGGACATGTCCAAGAATGCTAAGTTTCCAAGAAAGAAATACATGGGTGTATGAAGATGAGCACAAGTAAGAACTAGAAGGATGATAAGAAAGTTGGTCAAGAAGGTCATCAGGTAGATGAGGAGGAAGATGATGAAGAGGACATAGCTGATCTTCTGATTATCCGACAGACTCATGAGAAGAACTCTGGAGATCGTTGTTTGGTTCTTCATCATTTCAATGCGTTTCCTCCCAAAAGTTTCCAAATTAATAAAACTGAATGACAACAATGAAACATTAGGAGTTGTTGATGGAATATAGAATCACGGAGGGTGAATGTATAAAATATCTGATACTAACAGCTAATGGTTTCCTTCATTTTAAAGTCATTGGTTCTCCCAGGAGCTGAAGCCACAGAGGCCCAGATCTCTGCTCTGCACATCCGGGAATAATGTAATCGGGTCTCAGGACGCTCAATTTCATGGTTGTTTATAGTTGAGGATTTTACAGTTTAATTTAACCACTGAAGATCTATAATGCAATAAATGGGTTGTCCTGGAAATAATATTAATTACCTATCTTCGGGATAGGTGATCATTATCAGGGTCTGACACCTGGGACCCCAGCCGTTCAGCTGTTAGGAGAGGCCAGTAGCTTTGTGAGCACCGAAGCCTCTTTCTAGGATATGTGATGTCATCATACATTGGTCACATGGCCTAGTGGCAGCTCAGCCCCATTGAAGTGAATAAGGCTGCACTGCAATACCGAGCTCAGCCACTATACAATGTACAGCGCTGTGCTTGGTGAGCTGCCGGAAGCTGGACGCAGTAGCTCCCTGGAACATCTGATCGGTGGGGGTGCCGGGACTCGGACCCCTGCCAATGTCATCATGATGATCTATCCTCATCGGTATCCATTCCTGAATAACCCCTTTAATCATTTCCAGAGGACTGCATGGACAGCAAAAGAAATGTATGTTTGGCCCTTCTCTCCAGGGCAGTCTTCTTTTGTATTTCCAGTAAATATGAGCCATGAAATTCAGAAGTTTAGTCTCTTACATCAGACATCATATAGTAGATGACAACCTGTTTCTAACAAAGCTTGAACCAGCCCTGTACCTCCCATGGATCCAGAGACCCCCCAGTCATTGCTCCAATATTCTACTAGATTTAATTCAAGCTGACAGTTTAGGGGTGTGTCCTTTCTTCAGGAATGTGTACTGTCTGCTGCAGCCAGTGGCAGTTGAAGGATAGAACTGAGCATGTGTGTCCACCTCAGTGAGCAGGACAGAGAAATTAGAAAAAGAGCGAACAGCAGGTGGAGCTATACAGGTAGATTTCAGTGAATAACGCAGTAGTTATAATATATTTTACTAACGGGTTTCCACCTTTCCCACAAAAATACCGGCCATGTGTACACCAGTAAAAAAGGGTGTGGTTGTGGGGGCGTGGCTTAGCACACTGTTATTTGCCACCAACGGTTTGATCATATTTCAAACTTTGCAACTTTATTTGTCTTTAAATGTGCTTGTGCAGTGGTTTAATATTGACGACCTATGATCAATATCAGATCAGTGGGGTTCCGACTCTTGGCCCCCCTGCACATCAGCTGTTTGAAGGGGTAGTAGCACTTCTGCGAGCGCTACTTCCTCTTCACACTGGCTGCTCGTCGTCTCCTTTGCGGCAGCAGTGGTGCGGTGTAATTACAGTACATTCACTAGAATGGGACGAGCAGTTCTAATTACAAAGGAGATAACGCACCACTACCCCTTGAAACAGTTCAAAGTAGTGGTTTCCTTGGAGTCAGATCCCGTCACTGAGGACAGGGCATCAATACTAAGTCACTGCGCAACCCCTTTAATATCAAATCATGCTCCGGCCTCACGTGTGAACAGGTGTAATGATTGAGCTGTTGCAGTGTCCTGAAACACTCTGCTTAATGTTATGATTGTGTTTCGTGCGAATTGTGCTTGTATATAAGTGCTCATAAAGTTGCATAGGGAGGGGGAGGTTCTAACAAGCCTCCCAAGGCTGACTCCACCACACACTCAGTGTAGGAAGAAGAAGGTCAGCGTGTGATGTCTGAGCACAAGCTGCACCTCAGCCTCCATCTTGGAGAGTTACAAAACCTCCATAGTTAATTCCCTGCACCAGCTCATAGAAGGGAAAAGATCACAGTATCTCCAGACAATTCAGAGAGGGAATGAGAATATTGACAAAGAAAGCTAACTGTCGTTTATTAGACACCAGACTCATTTGCTTTAGGTGGAGAGATCTCAAGCTACAAGCTGCCCACCATAGTCATAGACAAAAAGGCCATTTGTCTGAATATAGTATTCCTAGAAAAGGATACCGAAGTATAGGATCATACAGTACAGCAGAGATAATTCATCCTTCCTGTCTGGAGAATTAAGAGAGAGAAAGACTGATTGTCACAGAGGACTATTCCTTATGCAACTTCTGAGAACTATTGGGAATCCTTGTAAAAGCTGCCTTGATGTAAATGATTTTTGCATACATTGTTGACCTGTGAATCTGCTTCAGTAAAGTACCGAAAGATTGTTAAAAGCTCTAGCCTCCTTATTGTATACCATTATTTCTACCGCTATCAACATTTGCATCTAACGGTGCTGGCATCACGAACACAGGGGCCCAGCCACCAAAGCACCCTAAACACCAAGTACTATCAAGGGCACCTCAACCAACATCTGGCTGGTGTTCCCTGCAACCGAGAGTGCCCCGGAGGATTTTGTGCTTTCTTCCCATCCACTGCACGCTGGCCCCAAGGGACAACTTAACCGTGAGTACTACTATCCTCAGCACCTCACTAGTACGTTCACGCAGGATTCCACTCTCCCTCTTCTGGTCCTGGTAGCCCAAAATCCACAAAACACATTATGGCTCATAGCTCCACACCGAAAGGTCCTAGGGTTCTGGGACTAACGGATCTGCCTGGGTTCTTGGTGCAATTCGAGACCAAACATGGCACCGTTATTTGGTTCCTACTAGGATTTCTCTGCATCTCTCCTTCCTTGTTTCCTGCACGTAAACGAAGGCCAGGAGAACTTCCGCCTCGGTCCCAGGGTCACAGAGACGTAAACGGTTTATTTATGTGATGTACGGTTAGTTCATCGTTTCTTATTTCCCGATTCCAGGATGTCTACAGAATGTTCCTTGTTGTTGTTGACAGGCATTGATCCTGCGAGAGAAGCTGAGCTGCCAGTGTGGCTGAGTGGGGTGTGAAATGTAAACACGTGGTTGCACTATGAAGCAGGGCCACTTGTGGAGCCGGATTTCCTTTGCCCACTCTTGGAGCAAATGTCAGGAATTAAAGCATAACTTCACATATTCCTCACAAAGACTATGGTTTCTGCCGTCAGTCAGTGAGGAAATGTCTGTTCTGCCGGGAACCTCCCCCATCTATCAGAAACCTATCAGATCTTCTTCTAGTGATAGTCGCCAATAATGCAGCAGGTAACGGGTGTCACTAGAGAGGCGCTCCACAGATTTTACACTATAGATCCAGTATGGACAGAAGGACGGGGTAACATGGAGACTGTACTGATGTTCGTATCTTTGGTGCCACGAAATCTGACGCCATGATCGGGACACTGGGAAATATCTGGGTCGGGGCATCAATAAAACGGTCTAATGAAGAGCAGAGTCCTTTTCGGGAAGAAAGGACCCCCCTCCCCTATATCTGACAATCAGAGAGCAAGTATGTTCTATCTGAGGAGTAAGTGGGGGAGGGGATATGTTCTGATACTAGGTTTTACCTAGTACTAGGTGATACCACATCTGTATCGGAGGATTCGTTAGGACGCCTCTGTTGCACATTCCTTCTAATATATGGCGTTAAGGGGCAGAATAGAATTTATTATCATTCTATTATTGTACTATATTTTGTGCTATAACATTTTTGCAAATAATAAAAATTATAAAATTATACTTCTACTTTTATCATCTAAAAAAAACTAAATAAAAAACAACTATGTAAGTACTGGTATATATAAAGTGTGTAGGTACCAGTACATTCTGCATGTGGCGGAAAAAATGTATCAAATTTTTTGTTAGAGAAAATCCTTCTATTAATAACAGTGGCCTCAGTAGCTCACAACGGCTGTCTCCCATACAAAAGGTCCTGGGTTCTAGAGCTGGCAGTGATAGTTTAAAAGTAGAGACAGAATAATAGTTAAATACATAGGGTATCCCCAAACACGGTCAGAATATTGCCAATGCTCGGGGATACCCCTCCTCATCCTCATAACACTTCAAAGGGACGGTAAAAACAAAATACCGTCATTGTCCTCCTGTCACAAATACAGTCTGGGCGAGTGGTGCACGGATCAGGTTACTTACTAGTACATAAAGAAAGCTACTGTATAGTTTTTGCCCCTAATCACAAACCTGATGAACTCTGTGCATGGCTGCGTCCTACAAGATTGAATTGCCTAAATACTGAGAATGTTGAAAAGATTGTTATATTGATGGCCGATGCTGATCGGTGGGGTCCTAAACCCTGCATCAGTTGTTCTGTAGTAGATCCGGCACCAGAACTGCACAATTCCACCCATTGTGTAGTGGATGGATCTGGTAACTTCAGCACTACTCCTGTTCCTGATAATTATAGCCCAATGTACTGGAGCAGTCCAGCAGTCTGGTAAAGGGTTCTTGGACAAATTCTGTAATATAATAGCTGATGTCTATATTTCCCTGTATCCGACTCCGTCCTCTGACTCCATGTCCTTTCTTATTGATCTGGTCACTGTAGACTTGCTCAGGCCTCTGATTTTGCTGGGTGCACTGACTGTGACCTCCACTGTAGCCTCCAGTATCAGGTCATCTTTACCTCTGTATTGCAGCTTCTGTGACTAACCATTTCTTTCCCCTGCAGTCAGTTCTTGTGGCAGGCTATCTGACCTTCTGCAGAGCAGCTAATGTAGCAGGTCCCTCAATGTCACGTAGGCCGGACTGCTGCACTACACACTATATAAATGAGCATCCCCTGAATGTACTCTGCACACACATGCATGAACAGGAACAGCTTTCCTCTCCTGTGACCTGAGGAGCGGCACAGTCTGGTCATGTGACCATAGGTCCTTTAACATCTGCATTCTGCTTCCATCTGTAGTTTACAACTGTAGACCAAGACTGTGGCTTCAATGTATTCAGTGGATTACCTCATCAAGTGCATCCATTGTATGGTGCCTAGTACTGAATGTAAAGAAGAAATTGACAGCAAGCAGAGATCTTGCGAAAAACTAAAAGGCAAAGTCTACTCGAAAGTTACTGAATTATACAAGAATTAACCTTTATTCATACAACTAGGAAAAAGACCATTGAGTTTCTCATTCTACAGTCTGCAAATTGGCCAACTAATAACAAACGTTGTTTGGTTCTTCATCGTTCCCCACCAACAGGGGCTCTAGTGAATACCAGGTAGCTGCTTAGTTACGCCCCTCCGGAGTCTACCCAATCAGTGGCGCAGTGGGTCTACTGCTGATCCGAACACTCCAAGTACCACCGAGTTACACCAGGAGTTGGTTCAGCAGAGTGAGCGTCAGGATCAAATACTATCCTACCTACGCAATGTGAATATGCGTCTAAATGACCTGATATCTGCTAACCCAGCGTCATCAAGCTACTCTAGCCTGGTTAACGCGACTTCTGCTCCGCTCTCTTACTACGTACCGAGATCTGGGCCTCGTCTTTCAGCTCCTCCACGTTTTAATGGTGACCCCAAGCAGTGCCGGGGTTCATAAACCAATGCACCCTTCATTTTGAACTTTTGCCTCATCAATTTGCCTCGGACAGAGCCAAAGTGGCTTTTCTTATGTCACACCTCACATGGGAGGCACTGGCCTGGATCAATCCCCTTTGGGAAAGGAACGACCCAGTCATAATGGATCTTCAGGTCTTCCTAGAGACAGTCTGCAAGGTGTTCGATGAGCTCGGACACACCACTTCTGTCACCTCCTTTCTACTGTGGCTGCGTCAAGTGAACCAATCCGTGGGCCGGTATGCAGTCCAGTTCCGTACAATAGCCTCTGAACTCGGCTGGAATAATGAGGCACTGTTGGCCAACTTTTTGAAAGGCCTCTGTGGGAGAATTAAAGATGAGCTGGTCGGACTAGATGTTCCTTCCACTATGACCTCATCTCCTTGGCTACTCGAATTGACTTACGGTTCCAGGAACGTGTCAGAGAGGTGGAACGTGAGGAGAGGCCTTATCATCTGGCATCTTTTCTTTAGCAAGCTCCTAACCCTCTGCCTTCCATGTTGTCAGAAGTTCCTGAGCCCATGCAGGTCGACCGAGTTAAGGTGTCTGAACAGGAAATTGATCACCGCCGTGCCAAAGGACTTTGTTTCTATTGTGGTGGTTCTGATCATGTACTCCGTGCTTGTCCTCTGAAGCCGGGAAACTCCCGAGCCTAGGGTCCGTTGGAGAGATGGTCCTAGGTGAAGATCATTACTCCCCCCCCCGACTCTGCCGGCAACTATGTCGTTTGGAGATAGTTTGTTCACGAAGATGGCTCTTCTGGATTCAGGATCAGCAGGAAACTTCCTGCACCAAGCCATAGTGGATCAATATCGTATTCCAGTCCGACGCCTGCAGAGACCAATGATGGTGTCATTCGTCGATAGAAGGGCTCTATTTGAGTCCGTACAATTTTGTACTGAAATTGGATGACTACAGGTGTGGGCTCTTCATACAGAAGTGATTTAGTTCCTGATTCTTCAAAGTCTTTCTCGCCCTCTCCTTTTGGGGCTTCCATGGCTCCGTAACCATGAACATGTTCTTGACTGGAAGTCTGGAGAGGTGCTTCGTTGGGGACAGTACTGCCTTGGAAAGTGTCTTTCTCCTGTTCAGCCTTCTCGGTTACCTCGGGTAACACCAAATCTGCAAGGTTTGCCTGCAGCATATCATGCCTATGCCGATGTTTTCGACAAGACGGAAACTGAGACATTACCTCCTCACAGGCCCTATGATTGTCCTATTGACCTGGTTCCTGGTTCTTCACCTCCCGTGGTCGCATTTATCTTCTCTCACCTACAAAGACTCATGCCATGTCTAATTATATTAAAGAAAATCTTTACAGAGGATTTATCCGGAAATCATCTTCTCCGGCTGGTGCTGGCTTCTTCTTTGTAAAGAAAAAAGACGGCTCTCTCCGGCCATGCATAGATTACAGGGGCCTCAATAAAATCACAGTCAAGAATAAATATCCTCTTCCCCTTATCACAGAGTTGTTTGATCTCCGCAGGGGAGCTAAGATCTTCTCCAAACTCGTTCTGCATGGGGCCTACAACTTGATTCAAATTCGTCAAGGGGATGAGTGGAAGACCACCTTCAACACTCGTGATGGTCACTAAGAATATTTGGTGATGCCCTTTGGACTAAGTAATGCCCCTGCAGTGTTCCAAAAATTGTGAATGACATCTTTAGAGACTTGCTATATTCTTGTGTTGTGGTGTATCTAGATATCATTTTTGTATCCAGATTTGGCTACTCACCGGAAGCAAGTTCGTCTAATTCTTCAAAGACTTAGACAAAATTGTCTGTACGCCAAGTTTGAGAAATGTACCTTTGAAAAGTCCTCCCTTCCATTCCTACATAATATCTAATACTGGCCTGCAGATGGATCCCGAGAAGCTGTCAGCGATTCTAAAATGGCCTTGTCTTTCAGGTTTAAAAGCAATCCAGCGGTTCCTGGGATTCGCCAACTACTATCGCCAGTTCGTGCCGCACTTCTAGTCCTTGACTGCTCTGATCTCTGCCTTGACCCATAAGGGAGCAAATCCTAAGAATTGGACAGCTGAGGCTGAATTTACCTTTCAAGCCTTGAAGTAAGGCTTTTCTACTGCTCCGGTTCTTCATTGCCTTGATGCTAACAAGCAATTCTACCTGGAGGTGGATGCATCGTCTCTTGGAGCTGGGGCGGTGCTTGCACAAAAGGCTCCTTCTGGTAAGATGGTAACCTGTGGTTTCTTCTCCAAGGCCTTCTCTGCTCTTGAGCACAACTCTTCTATTGGGGACAGGGAGTTATTGGCCATCAAAATGGCAATGGAAGAATGATGTTACCTTCTAGAGGGAGCATCTCATCCTGTGGTGATTTACACCGACCACAAAAATCTAACTAATTTGCAATCTGCACAAAAAATGAATCCTCGTCAAGCCAGATGGTCCTTATTCTTTGCTAATTTTGATTTTGTTCTTCATTTCCGTGCTGTAGAAAAAAATATCAAAGCAGATGATCTCTCATGGTCTTTTGATGCTACTAATTGAGAGGAGGAGCCTCAACACATCATTGATCCCGCAAAAATTGCTGTTTGTCCAGTCAGGTTGTTCGAGATTCCGCCTGGAAAGACTTTTGTGGGACAGAACCTTTAGGAAGCAAGTTCTAGTCTGGGGTCATTCCCCTAAAATTGCAGGTAATGCCGGGCAACAAAAAACTTTCAAATTCATTGCTTAACGATACTGGTGGCCATCCATGCGGCAAAACATCCAAGAGTTTGTCGCTGCCTGTCCATCATGTGCACAGTCTAAAACCTCCAAGCAACGTCCTGCGGGTCTCTTGCTTCCCCTACCTGTTCCCAAGGCTCCTTGGCAACAGATAGCCATGGACTTTACCACTGATCTACCCTTGTCCTCTGGGTGTTCTGTGATCTGGGTAGTGGTGGATCGTTTTTCCAAAATGGCACACTTTCTCCCTTTGCCTGGTCTTCCTTCTGCTCCTCAGCTGGTGAAAACGTTTGTCGAACATATTTTTCGTCTCCATGGTTTCCCCTCCGTATTGTGTCCGATAGAGGTGTACAGTTCACGTCAAAATTCTGGAGAGCTCTCTAAAAGTTATTAAATGTATCTCTGGACTTTTCATCAGCGTACCACCCTCAGCCCGACGGTCAGGTGGAACGTGTTAACCAAATTCTGACAAACTTTTTGTGCCACTTCACTAACAGTCATCATGACAACTGGGCCGAACTATTGACTATCGCCTTGGGCTGAGTTTTTTACAACAATCATGTCAGTGAGTCCTCCAAGAAATCGCCATATTTTATTGTATTTGGTCAACAGCCGAATATCCCACTACCGGTATTTTCTTCTTCAGGTATCCCTGCTGCAGATGCTACCTCAAGAGAATTCCCAAAAATCTGGGAGGAGAACAGGGGAGCTCTGAAAGAGGCTTCTGTGTGCATAAAGGAGACCGCAGATAAAAAAAACGTAGAGATTCTCCTAAGTTCCGTCCCGGTGATAAAGTGTGGCTCACCTCCAAATACATTCGGCTCAAAATACCCTCATACAAATTGGGTCCATGCTTCATTGGTCCATTTGAGATTCTTGAACAAATCAATGAGGTCTCCTACAAACTTAAGCTACCAGCCTCCCTCCGGGTACCAAATTCCTTCCATGTCTCCCAGCTGAAGCCTGTCCTCCTGAATCGTTTTTTCAAGAAACCTGTCTCTGCTCCTGTTGTCCAGGACCAGGCCTGAGGAGAGGGGGCGTAAGGGGGGGGGGGGCATAAGGTTAGGCCAACAGTCCGTGCCGGCGCCGCTGCGCGTAACCGCACCCACGGGTGCCGGGCTCCTTCTTTTTCCTCTTGTGGCCCTGCTGACAAACATGGGCTGCAACTGGCTTAGCTCTGCTACATACATTCCATGCCAGAGTTTCCTTCCTGCTGGAGACTTGCATCAGTACTGAAGCTAGCATGGGTGTGTCTCTCTGTATCTATGAGGCAACACATACACGCCCTCTGTCTCAGCAGCCTATGGCTGGATTGCAGAAGGTATTTAAAGGCACTTCCTACTACAGGAAGTTGCCTGAGCAACCTCAGTCTCTAGCCTGTCTAGCCACTGTGCAGAGGTGTGTTATTTTGTCTGCTTTTCCGTGTACCGACTCCTGCTATTGTACTCCTGGATTTCGCCTGATTGCCGCCTGCCTCTGACCCCAGACTTCATTTATGGACTTTGCTGGTTTTGCCGCCTGCCCCTGACCTCAGATCTTGTTTACGGACTTTGTTTGTTGCCGCCTGTCCAGACCCATCACCTCCAGGCCTCGCAAGTCCCCTCGGTGCCTGCACCGAGTATTCTGAACCCCTGGCTGCCACTGACTTGGGGACTACACTGGAGTGGCACCTTGCAGCTACCCTACGGCCAAAGTCTATCCCCACCACCAGGGGCTCTAGTGAATACCAGGTAGGTGCTTAGTTACGCCCCTCCGGAGTATACCCAGTCAGTGGAGCAGTGGGTCCACACCCACTTGCATAACAATATTCTGTCCGGCATCCCAAAACAGTGTCTGTATTTAAAATTACATTAATCTGGCCATAATGTACTGTCCATTTTCTGTCGGTTTCTGTGACATATAGTGTCCGTCATGCCAAAACAGTTTCTGTATTTTAAATTACATTAATCTGGGTGTAATATACTGTCCATATTTTTTATTTTTTTTTGGGACATATACAGTCTGGCATCTGAATACATTGTCTATATGTAAAATAACTTTAATCTGGCCATAATATACTGTCCATTTTCTGGGGTTTCTGTGACATATAGTGTCCGTCATCCCAAAACATTGTCTTTATCGGACATTAAAAAAATCTGCGCCACATCTTGTGACAAAACCATTAATATGAAGAAGGTGAGCACTAAGGGACGGGGAAGTGGGCGTGATGCTGATGGTGCACACAGAGGCCATGGCGCTGGGCGCAATGAAACTGTGCCTGCTGCCAGTGCACCAGAAAAAACAAAACATCCACCATACCCAGCTTCATGTCCAACTTAGCTGGGTGGCGCAGGACAACGCTGTCCAAGTCGGACCAGTGCGAACAGTTGGTCAGTTGGATTGCTGAAGATAATGCTTCCAGGCGGTTAAGCACCACCCTCTCGTCCAGTCTCTGTAGCTAAGAGTCTGCTCAACCGAATCCTCACTCTGATCATCCTTCCTTCCACTATGAAGAAGCTTGCCAAATGAGTGATCCCACACTCAGATATTCCGAGGAGCTGTTTCCAGCACCACTATTAGATTTGGCCCTCGCGCCCAGCATGGGAAGGTGAAAAACCGAGCGAGGACAGCAGTACAGAGGGGGAGGGATCCGCAGCACCGCAACAGTCTGGAAGAGGCAGTGGGGTTGCAAAAGGGAGACGTCGGCCCACACCAAACAGGCCCACAACTGTTACACTGAGCACCCCCATGCGTAAATCTACCTTGCCAAAGGGAAGGTGTTCCGCAATATGGCGATTTTCTTTTTAGGAAAGTGCAGATGACAAAAGAGTGGTAGTTTGCATCCTGTGCCGTACCAAAATGAGCCGGGGCGTGTACACTAGCAACCTCACCACAACCAGCATGATCCGCCACATGGCATCCAAGCACTCTAATAAGTGGGCCGAATGCCTGGGTCCACAATCTGGGTCTGCAGGTCACACCACTGCCTCCTCTTCCCCTGTGTTACGCACTGCTGGCCAATCCCCTGTCGAAGGTGCAGGCCCGGATGCCCCTCGCCCTGCACCTGGACCTTCGCATGAACCGTCAGCAACAACATCCACTTCCCTGTCCCAGCGCAGCATCCAAATGTCGATAACACAGGCATTTGAACGCAAGCGCAAATCCCCACCCACAGGCCATAGCACTAAATGCGCAACTTTCAAAATTACTGGCCCTTGGCCTTCCACAGCCTGATGTCGGCGGCCGTCCCTCGGTAAGCAGTTCCCAGCCGCCACTATTTTTCACGGTGTGCCGTGCCCGCCTTACACCAGCATGTGTCCCAGAACAACACCCTGACCAACGCACTTACTGGGAAGCTCCACCTCACCACGAACACATGGACAAGTGCTGGTGGCCAGGGATGCTACATTTCCCTGACCGCAAACTGGGTGAATGTTGTGGAGGCCGGGAGTGAGTCGTACCCTGCGATGGCACAGGTGCTACCCACGCCCAGGATTGCGGGCCCTACGTCCATCAGGGTCTCCGCCAGCAGCTATGTTACTGGCTCCAACCCCCACTTCTCCTCCTCTGCCGCCTCCTCATCCACTTCTACCTCCAACAGCCGTCAGCCATCAGTCGCTAGCTGCAAGCAGTGTTGCACTGTTGTGGGAAAGCATAATAGGATGTGCTGAAGCTGATCTGCTTAGGGGACAAACAGCACACCGCCGCAGAGCTATGGCAGGGTATAAGGGACCAGACCGAGCTGTTACTGTCGCCACTCAACCTACAACCAGGCATGGTTGTGTCTGACAATAGCTGTAACTTGGTGGCGGCTTTGGAGCTCGGCAATCTGACACACATTCCATGCCTAGCCCACGTCTTAAACTTAGTGGTTCAGCGGTTTATCAAAACCTACCCCAATTTGCAAGAGCTACTAGTGAAGGCGCACCGCTGGTGTGCCCATTTCCGAAAGTCATCCACAGCTTCAGCCTGTCTGTCAACGCTGCAGCAGCGCTTGCGGCTTCCAGCTCACCGACTATTGTGCGACGTGAGCACGCACTGGAACTCTACAGTCTACATGTTGGCCAGGCTTTGTAAGCAGCAGAGAGCAGTTGTGGAATACCAGCTGCAACATGGTTGTCGCCTTTCGAGTCAACTGCCACTATTCACAAGCAAGGAGTGGGCATTGATGTCAGACCTATGGGAGGTTTTAAAAAACTTTGATTTATCCACACAGATGGTTAGTGGCGATAACGCTATTATCAGCGTAACCATCCCACTGCTGTGTCTACTCAAACGATCGCTTCTCACAATTAAGGAGGACACTCTGAATGAGAAATGGGGGAGGACATTACACAGGGTGATAGCCAGACCACCCATAGTTCATCTTCTCAGCGCGAATTGGACCATGAAGAGGAGGAGGAGCTAGAGACAGTTGCCTCTGCTACAGAGGGTAGTACCCATGGAACTTTAATTCCGTCTGTTTAGCGTGGATGGGCAGAAGAGGAGGAGAAGGAGATTGAGAATCTTCCTGATGTCGACGTCTTGACTTTTGGTACTCTGGCACACATGGCTGACTTTATGTTAGGCTGCCTTTCCTGCGACCCTCGCGTTATACGCATTTTAGATAACACGGATTACTGGGTGTTCACCCTTCTCGACCCCCGCTACAAAGAGAACTTCTCATCTCTCATTCCTGTGGTGGAGAGGACGAGTAAAACTGTGCAATACCAGAAGGTACTTGTTGAGAGATTGCTCCAAAAGTTTCCATTTGACAACTCGGTTGGCAGAGTTCGTATTTTCTTAAGCAACCGAGGAAGGGAGAGAGGGGAACACACAGCAGTTCCAACAAAGGCAGGGCAACACTCTCCAAGGCCTGGGACAGTTTTATGACACCCCGCCAGCACCCTCACCCTGAATCGCGGCCTAGTGCTACAAGAAGGGAAACGTTTTGGAAGAATGGTGAAGGAATACATTGCAGAACGTGTCAGCGTCCTCAGTGATCCCTCAGTGCCTTACAACTACTGGGTGTCCAAGCTGGACACGTGGCACGAACTTGTGCTCTACGCCTTGGAGGTGCTCGCCTGCCCTGCCGCCAGCGTTTTGTCTGAGCTTGTATTTAGTGCTGCTGGTGGCATTATAACAGATAAGCGCATCCGCTTGTCCACTGACAATGCTGACAGGTTGACTCAGATAAAAATGAACAAGGCCCTGATTGCCCCTGATTTCTAAACTCCACCAGAGGAGAGCTGAGCTGATGATGAACATAAAGGCAACTTCAATCTCTCATTTATAATGTACTCAGTCTACTGTAGTGTATCCCCATGCACCTTTTCCACCGCAAAAAAAGAGTTTATAGTTGAATCTTATTTTCTCCTCCTCCTCCAGATTGTATATATTTCCTCCACTCTAAAAAAAAATTATAGGGTCGGCTCAACTGCAGGCCCTCAACAAAATTTTTTTATAGGGTCCGCTGAACAGCATGCACTCGCATATAATCTTTTAGAGCGGCAGCTGAACATCATGCATTTGCATCTAATTTTTAGAGCGTCAGCTCTTCTTCAGGCACTTGCATGTCATTTTTTAGAGCGTATGCTCAACTGCAGGCACTTACATATAATTTTTTAGAGCATCATCTCACCTGTAGCCACTCACATATCATATTTTAGAGTATCCCCTCACCTGCAGGCACTCGCATATCAGGTTTTAGAGCATCAGCTCACCTGCAGACACTTGCATATAATGTTTTAGAGTGTCAGCAGAACAGCATGCACTCGCATATAACGTTTTAGAGCGGCAGCTGAACATCATGCATTTGCATCTAATTTTTAGAGCGTCAGCTCTTCTTCAGGCACTTGCATGTCATTTTTTAGAGCGTATGCTCAACTGCAGGCACTTACATATAATTTTTTAGAGCATCATCTCACCTGTAGCCACTCACATATCATATTTTAGAGTATCCCCTCACCTGCAGGCACTCGCATATCATGTTTTAGAGCATCCCCTCACCTGCAGGCACTCGCATATCATGTTTTAGAGCATCAGCTCACCTGCAGACACTCGCATATAATGTTTTAGAGTGTCAGCAGAACAGCATGCACTCGCATATAATGTTTTAGAGCGTCAGCCGAACAGCATGCAGTTGCATATAATGTTTTAGAGTGTCAGCTCACTAGCAGGCCCTCGCCCCTAATGTTTTAAATGGTCAGCTCAGCAGCAGGCCCTTGCCCCTATTGTTTTAGAGGGTCAGTTCAGCAGCAGGCCCTCGCCCCTAATGTTTTAGAGGGTCAGTTCAGCAGCAGGGCCTCGCCCCTAATGTTTTAGAGGGTCAGTTCAGCAGCAGGCCCTCGCCCCTAATGTTTTAGGGGGTCAGCTTAGCAGCAGGCCCTTGCCCCTAATGTTTTAGAGGGTCACCAGCAGGCCACCAATCATAATTTTTTCAGGGTATGTATGATGCCCTCCTTTATGTGTAATAAAGGGTGTATTGTAGTGCCGGTTCCTTGTAATTTTTGCCCTTTTACTTTATGAGTGTAGGAGTCCCACTACCTGAACAATTGTACCACAATGTGAATGAGGCCCTCCTTTATGTGATATACAGGCTGTATCGGAGTGCCTCTTCCTTGCAATTTTTGGCAGCACTCACACTTTATATACAATTGAATATTCAGGAAAGAATGTTTTCTAACAATTTTTCCTGTAAATTTATTTCTTTTGGGGGGGTTTGGGCGTGTTCTTGTCAGTCTATAAAAGTGGCGTACAACTTGGACAACATGGTTCCCAGCTGCGTCTTAGGAGTCCAAGGTGCATCCAGACATCGTCCCCATTCTATTCCCGATCCATATCGGTGTATGTTGTCAAAATGTGTACGTTCTCCCTTGGAATATCGTTGGCGGCATAGGGTAAAGAAAAGAGTTACAACATTCTCCCTAGATGGTTCTATTGTCCAACTACATTACATGATATGTTCCCTTCAGTGTCAGATTTGTGTTGGCGATGCAAGAAAGATAGGGGTTCCCTATTACATATTTGGTGGAGCTGCCCTGCAATTGTCTCCTTTTGGGATCGAGTATTACAGGTGAATGCTAAATACTCTAGTAAGACGATTCCAAATACTCCTCAAGTAACCCTACTCTCTCTTATACCGGGCTCCTTGGCTCAAGTTAAGAAAGGGGTTCTAAGGCATTTTCTGTCTGCAGCGAAAATGGTAATTCCCAGGCATTGGAAGACTAAACCAAGACACCCTCTGTGAGTCGGCTAGGGAACGTCGGTATATTTTACGTATGGAAGAACGGATAGCGGATCAAAAGGAGAGGTCAGAGATATTTAGGAACAGATACTACCCCCGCTCACTCTCCTGGATTCTCCTGTGTCGGAGCATGCTGTGACCTTTTTTAGCATGTACAGATTAGGCGAGTGATGACCCTTCTCCGCACATGACTTCCCTATCCCCCTCCCCCTTCTACTCCATTTTTTTATTTATTATTATATGGGTTTATATATAAGACACATTAACATTCCGAAATAACGGGAAATTAGAAGATAGATTTCATTGCAGTTAGCACTGTTTATTATCTACAAAGTGACTGACTCAATATATAATTACACACTGTTTTGTGCCGTTGCGCAGAACGAGTCCTGATTTATATCATTATTTGTTGCAATATCTTATGGGTCCTGTGTGACCCCACGGAATGCTTGTTCAATTATTTGATGGCTCTCATATGTTATATTTCAGAAATACTTAATAAAAACAGAGTGAACATAAATAAGACTGCTATATTGTACAGACCCCGTATAAGGCTCTGTTCACACATGTTTTAGGCCTGCTGGTATTTCTCCATGGTGCCGTCATTTTGCCTAGAAAAATAGGCCTGCATGTTTGCATTATAAATCAAGTCTTCAAAGCCAATATGATTATTGCCTAAATAGTTCTGCCGTGCTGTGCCTGTCATCAATGTTACAGCGGCTGCTGCTCTGTGGAGCTAACCCGGTGGGCTGATTCCGCCTCCAGCTGCTATCCTCTGGCTGGGTCCCATCTGTCCCTCCATGCTGGCTGATGCCAGTTGGTCAGCAAGGCCTCTCCTCCTTCACCCTAATCTTCACCGGCCAATGGCTGCCTAAGGTTATTTTCACACATGCGGTTTAGTTTGTCAGTATTGAGATCCAACATAGGGTCTCAAGACCGGGAAAAAACGCTTCAGTTTTGTCCCCATTCATTGTCAATGGAGACAAAACTGAACTGAACAGGACGGAGTGCTCCAAAATAAACTCTGTTCCGTTCTCATACCAGAGAGCAGCATGCTGCGGTTTGCTTTCCGTCCTGGGATGCGAAGCAAGACGGATCTGGCATGACCCCCAATGCAAGTCAATGGGATTGGATCTGTTTTCTCTGATACAATCTGACACAATAGAAAACGGATCCGTCCGACTGTAAATGGGGTTCATAACGGATGCAGATGGTTGTATTATCAGTAACGGAAATGTTTTTGCTGGATCCAGTAGAAACACTTGTGTAAAAGTAGCTTAACCTGGGGTACTTTAGGCACCTTTACCAATGGGAATATGCCTGAGCAATAAGGTTCCTTAGAGTGCTAAGTCCTCTGTGAAGGTGTTCTGTTCTGCTATCTGGCTGTGTACCAACCTATGCCTGTTTTCCCATATTGACCCTTTGCTGCCGAACCTAGGACCTATTGTCGTATTGCATGTCCTCTGCCAGGCCTGACCTCGGGCCTTTCCCTGACTATGATTTTTCTTACCCCTTGTTGCCCCCTGGTTTCTCTGAAGGGTGAATACGAGGACACTGCCAGGACAACGCCCTTTAGGATTAGCCCAAAGCCAAATCTGTTGGTTAACACATTGTTTCCACACATCTACCAACCACATAATTATTACCACTAAGTGTACATATAGATAGTACTGCTATAATTCATATAGTATACACACATAGACATACACATTGAACACATATTTACACATACATTCTTTTTTACACATGCGGCATGCCAGTCCGCAGGGGATACACGGGAGATACACGGTGGGCCGATGGGAAATGACAGTTCATAGGTTTTACTCACGGTTAGCAGAAAGCCTCCCTGGGCGGCAGCGCAGTGAAGGGGAAGACAGCACAAAATGCTCCGGGGCAGGCTCTGTGATAGGGAAGCACCAGCCAAGATGGTGGTTGAGGTGCCCTGATGACAGTGGTGCTTAGGGTGCTTGGGGCGGCGGGGTCCCTTGATGGTATTTGTTGTGATGCCAGTACCGTTAATGGTGATACAACCAATTGTAGTAGCAATATTGAAGAATGAGGCAGACAGTGGTAGGATACAACTCACAACTTTTACTGTGTCTGGTTTTGGTTGCAGCATAAACATCCAGATAGAATACAGTCTCTGGGTATATAGAGGAATTCTGTTGGTCCACTGTTAATAGATTTAGTTAGGTCCTGACTCTGGTATGCTCAGTCCTATATCTTTCCCGTTTCTTCCAAGCTTTTAGATCAGGTAGCTAGTCTGTCTTCTATTCTTTATGGTGAGGCTGCCTGTAGCTAGATTGTCCTCCACCATGCGCAAAGGTGCCCATAAGCCTTAGGTAGTGGCTGTTATCACCGATGGTTCACTTACTCTACTTGGTTCTTTTCCAGGGAGGAAAACGCTCTCCTCTGGTCAGGATATAAGGATACAGTCCGGCACCAGGAGGAAAACGCTCTCCTGCGCCTCATATGTTGGCACTACCACATAGTTGAATCTGACTCCACTCACTACTCTGTGGTGTGAAGTCTTCACTCTGAACTCTCACTTAATTCAGAACCCACCACACTAGGCCGGACTAAGGTATTTATATAGGCTAAGTGCTATCCCCCTCTAGTGGTGGGATGGATAAATTACATCTAACCAGCCCTATGAACAGGGATGCCACAGGTAATGTAATGCAAAATGACATGCAACACAGAAATACAGTTTACAGTTATTTGGCAGTGCCCACGTGTCTTGGAGTGGGACGCTGCACACACTGGATATACACATCACACACATAAATATATAGATATTACATGTAGAAACATCACACACATGTATATACATCACTGAGTCACACTTATAGACATTACACACATATAGATAAATAGATATAGTATATACATCACACACACATATAGATATATAGACATTACACACATATACACATTAGGCTGTGTTCACATGAACAGTTTTTATTCTCTTTGTTTTGCTCTGTTGTAGGACAATGAAAATAACGGAAACTCCATTTCTGTCACACAGCGACTAACAGATCCTACTGACTATAATGGTGGTCCCAGACACAATATTACATGTGATGTGCCAATTGTTTGGCTTTTTAAACGATTCTGCATGAAATGCTGTAAGGGAGCCTCTGACAGGTGTGAACATAGCCTAGTAAATATATACACAGTGTTGAGAGCGAATATTCGAATTGCGAATTTTAATGGCGAATATCGCCACTTCGAGAAATTGCGAATATTTAGAATATAGTGCTATACATTCGTATTCGCGAATAGTGTTGATCGTGAATATTCTAATAGCGAATTTATCACAAATTTATCGTGAATTTCGGTACTTAGCAACATCCCTAGCAACCAATAAGAAAGTTGCCTACCCCTTAGTGCTGATCGCGAATATATTACATTGACAATTTTCGCAATCAAGTAAATAATGACTGGAGATCACTAATTCTCGAATTTGCTAATTTATGGCAAATATTTGGCCAAAAATTTGCGAAATATCGCGAATTCGAATATTGCCTATGCCGCTCATCATTAATTACACACACACTTACCTTTTCTTCAGATCCGTCGTCTGAGCGTTATGTAGGCAGCCCAGGACGGCCGTACATTATCTGTCACTTTCTGCAGGGTCGGCTAGATGGTTGCACCAAGGACAGGAGCTTGTACTTTCCTTTCCCGCTTTGCTGTTCATAGCAGCCAATCACAGAGCAGCTTTCATTCTTTAAGAGCAGGATACATAGTGAAAGCTTTGCTGTGATTGGTCATCACAGACAATTTGCTTCCTCCTCAGCGGTTCAGATCGGGGCCCCAGAGCAACAGCATTAGGAGGTGGTTGTTTTGTGAAATGTATATTGTCATCCATGGGCCTGTATCACAGTTGTTATTTTGTGGGACCCGTCCCTGTAGTGGAAATATTGGTTTTGTGTGTTCCTTTTCAGGGATAGAAGAAGAGGGCCCAGAAATCTTTGTATTGTTTGCTAAACTGATGTGCAGCGTCCTGCTGCAGAGCATCGGTTCACTGTAAAATTCCTTCAAATGTATTTTTGTACGTTATATGCATTTATTATTATTTTTAAAGCGCCATTCATTCCATGGTGCTGTACATATGAGAAGCGGTGCACATACATAATGCAGACAATTGCAATAACTATTAACATTGGTATAGAAGGAGAGAGGGTCCTGCCCACGAGAGCTTAAAATCTACGAATTTACTGTATACACTGCATGCAAGTTGTTATTAGGCCGTATACACATCCACCACTTGATGGAGCTGGTGTCACAGTCTCTATATAAGGAGGGGTGAGAACATTCTAGTCAGTCTAGTGCAACATGTGAGTCTAAGGAGACAGAGCACATGTTAAGACTCCAAGCTGAAAGTAAAGCCAGCCCTTCACTGCGTACCTGCAAGGACAGAACAGAACATCATATACTTGAGAAAGCATGCCAGATGTAAAAGGAGGAGGTGTAGAGAGAACTTCTTTGGAGTATTCCTTTCTGAAAAGGACCACTGAGTCTCCATAGCCACACGTTGTGGAGTTTAATGTCTTATGGGTGCCTCGACACACTTGAGGATCAGATTTTACATCTGCATAGGAGAAAGTATCCATATTGTGGAAGTGTACATTGCAAGTATAGCAACCTGTCCAAAAAAGGTGCATAGTCTGATGTTAGGGTCCACCCTGAGGTTGCAGAAAAGAATGGAAGAGCCTGCAGTGCACAGAAGCACAGCAGAGATGGTGGCATCGGGGAGGAACCTGGGGGAGATGCTAAGGTGGGGAGCGAGGAAAGGTAAGTACTATGTTAAACATCTTTCCTCCGCAGGTTAGTACCATGGGCTGATTAGAGGAAATGAACCTAGAACCCCTATAAGCTTTATTTAGTAGATGAGACAAAAGAACACAATTTCTTGGCCAGCCAATGATCCAAAATACATCTGCAGTGGGATGCCCCCCAGGGCCGATTGTGTACCAGGTTTTTAGGAATGCCAAGTGGTGTGGTGCCCTAATAGTCTCTGTGTGTGTGTTACAGTGCTCCTACTGTCGATTCCCAAGGTTTGGCTCCGAGGCAATAAAGGGGAGAATAACAGTGGAGGTGGAGAATAAGTCGAGTCCAACAGCTTTACTTGAATAACTTGCATCCATACAATATTTAGGCTCTCTCTTGGTTTCAGCAGGTTTTGGCATAAACTGTCAGGTGAACTCGAGTATTCTGCTTTATCTTTCTCTCTGTTGTGCTAAACTGGGCTTTAGTCTGGCAGCTGGACTTTAGGACTGTTCTGTGCCTTTGGCAGTGAGATGCCTTTGGCTGTTGATCCCCTCGCAACATTCTGTCTGTAAATTGATAAGGAGTCAGGGTGCTCTTTGAGCTGCTTCCCTCTGGAGGGACTCCTGCTGCAGGAGGGGGTTTGCCATTGCTGCTACATCTTTACACATCTGCATCCGACACTAGAATCACCAAGACTGACTAGAGACTTCCTGCTGCCCCTCCCTTGGTAGGAAACATTACATGTACAAAACAGTTTCTTAGCAATATTATCAATGCACAGTGACACAGGACCTAGAATAAATACACAGATTACATTGTGGTTAGCAGTTAAAGACAGTAGCAGGGTATAGAAATGGTAATACCACTCTGGGGTATTACACATCCTGTCATTATTGCCTATCATTTAACCCTCTGACCTTCCTTTCTTTAGACCCATGGGTGTACCTAAAAACTAGCAGTCCCTAGTGTAAAAATAACTGCCCCTCAATACTCCATCCATCTCCAGCCAGGACATGAGGGCTCAGCACTTGCTTTTCTCTGCCTCCTTCCTGTCTTTATCAGCGGACAAGGGTGAAGTGACCCTTGGGCAGATTCCTCCTCCACTACAATAATGAGAGGGAGAGCATGGTACCGATCCAACTGTTCATGGGAAAGACAGATGGAACCTCCTGTCCATGTGCCTCCAAAGAGCTGATAGTGCTTGTGTATATAGGAAGTGTATAATAAGCCCTGGGCAGGAGTCATTTGAGTCTTCTTGTACCATCTACTATATATGTAAAGTTCTCCTCAGGGCGACCTTCAGGTCTTTGTTCCTGAGGCTGTAGATTAAGGGGTTGAGTAAGGGGGTGATTAGTGCATATATCACAGTGACTACTTGGTTCAATGTGAGAAGATTACTTGTGTTAGGAACAAAGTAGATAAAAGTTACTGACGCGTAAAATATAAAAACCACAGTCAGATGAGACGTACAGGTGGAGAAAGCTTTACGTTTTCCATCACTGGTGCGAATTTTAAAGACTGTGCTAAAAATTCTGACATACGGGTAAAATGTGGCAACAAAGACTACAACACCAAGAACCACCCCAACAACTAATAAGACTAGAACATTGATGGAAGTATCAGAACAAGAAATCTGGAGCAAATGGGGAAGATCACAAAAGAAATTCCGGATGAAGTTGGGACCACAGAACGTCAACCTTCTTAAACATAAAGTATAAATGGTGGGCACGAGGAGACCATAAGAACCAAACCAAAGACACCATCTGAGTACAGGTGCTCCAAGACATGACCTGAGAGTAGTGGAGAGGGCGGCAGATGGCTACATACCGGTCATAAGACATGAAGGATAACAAATAAATCTCACAACACCCAAAATAGATGACAAAGAACATTTGTGCTATGCATTCTGGGAAGGAGATGGACCAATGTTGGGTGGCGAGGTGACGGAGCATCCTTGGGGCAGTGACCGATGAGTAGGACATGTCCAAGAATGCTAAGTTTCCAAGGAAGAAATACATGGGTGTATGAAGATGAGCACAAGTAAGAACTAGAAGGATGATAAGAAAGTTGGTCAAGAAGGTCATCAGGTAGATGAGGAGGAAGATGATGAAGAGGAGATAGCTGATCTTCTGATTATCCGACAGACTCATGAGAAGAACTCTGGAGATCGTTGTTTGGTTCTTCATCATTTCAATGCGTTTCCTCCCAAAAGTTTCCAAATTAATAAAACTGAATGACAACAATGAAACATTAGGAGTTGTTGATGGAATATAGAATCACGGAGGGTGAATGTATAAAATATCTGATACTAACAGCTAATGGTTTCCTTCATTTTAATGTCATTGGTTCTCCCAGGAGCTGAACCCACAGAAGCCCAGACCTCTGCTCTGCACATCCGGGAATAATGTAATCGGGTCTCAGGACGCTCAATTTCATGGTTGTTTATAGTTGAGGATTTTACAGTTTAATTTAACCAGTGAAGATCTATAATGCAATAAATTGGGTTGTCCTGGAAATAATATTAATGACCTATCTTCAGGATAGGTAATCATTATCAGGGTCTGACACCTGGGACCCCCGCCGTTCAGCTGTTAGGAGAGGCCAGGAGCTCTGTGAGCACCGAAGCCTCTTTCTAGGATATGTGACGTCACCGTACATTGGTCACATGGCCTAGTGGCATCTCAGCCCCATTGAAGTGAATAAGGCTGAAGTGCAATACCGAGCTCAGCCACTATACAATGTACAGCGCTGTGCTTGGTGAGCTGCCGGGAGCTGGCCGCAGCAGCTCTCTGGAACAGCGATCGGTGGGGGTGCCGGGACTCGGACCCCTGCCAATGTCATAATGATGATCTATCCTCATCGGTATCCATTCCTGAATAACCCCTTTTATCATTTCCAGAGGACTGCATGGACAGCAAAAGACATTTGTGGAAGAAATGTATGTTTGGCCCTTCTCTCCAGGGCAGTCTTCTTTTGTATCTTTTACATCAGACATCATATAGTAGATGACAACCTGTTTCTAACAAAGCTTGAACCAGCCCTTTACCTCCCATGGATCCAGAGACCCCCAGTCATTGCTCCAATATTCTACTAGATTTAATTCAAGCTGACAGTTTAGGGGTGTGTCCTTTCTTCAGGAATGTGTACTGTCTGCTGCAGCCAGTGGCAGTTGAAGGATAGAACTGAGCATGTGTGTCCACCTCAGTGAGCAGGACAGAGAAATTAGAAAAAGAGCGAACAGCAGGTGGAGCTATACAGGTAGATTTCAGTGAATAACGCAGTAGTTATAATATATTTTACTAAAGGGTTTCCACCTTTCCCACAAAAATACCGGCGATGTGTACACCGGCAAAAAGGGTGTGGTTGTGGGGGCGTGGCTTAGCACACTGTTATTTGACACCAATGGTTTGATCATATTTCAAACTTTGCATTTTTAAAATAAAACTTTATTTTCTTGTCATTTTCAAAGTGGTTGTGCAGTGGTTTAATATTGACGTCCTATGATCAATATCAGATCAGTGGGGTTCCGACTCTTGGCCCCCCTGCACATCAGCTGTTTGAAGGGGTAGTAGCACTTCTGCGAGCGCTGCTTCCTCTTCACACTGGCTGCTCGTCGTCTCCTTTGCGGCAGCAGTGGTGCGGTGTAATTACAGTACATTCACTAGAATGGGACGAGCAGTTCTAATTACCAAGTAGATAATAAAACAGTTGAAAGTAGTGGTTTCCTTGGAGTCAGATCCCGTCACTGAGGACAGGGCATCAATACTAAGTCACTGCCCAACCCCTTTAATATCAAATCATGCTCCGGCCTCACGTGTGAACAGGTGTAATGATTGAGCTGTTATGGAGAAACAGCAAAAAGCCAGGAACGACACCATCCCCTCCACCTGTTTCACTGCTGCCTTGAGCCGTGTGGCCCTATGCAGGAGCCCAGTTTGCTCTGATTTGTTATACTGATTTGGTCTGTGAAAATAATAGGAGACTGTGAAGATACCGCACCTCGCAGCCCCGCCTGATGTCACACTGCGTCGGGATCATGCAGTACGGTTTCGTCACTGGTTACCAAGACGTGACGTTACGCCATCCCTGGGAGTACGTAAGGTCAGCTTGGCAGAGTTTACACAGACACCTCCTGTCCACACGGGCACAGGGAGGCACGGGAAGGGAGAGAGGGTGGTCCACGCTACCTTCGGTGTGAGACAACACTCGCTCACAACCCTGACAAGCTGAGAGAGACTTTTCACTGCCCCAGCCGGGGAGACTGCCACCAGTTCCTCGTTAGATATAAGCCCAGCCCGCTAGCGGAATTATATAGGGTAAGAAACTAACCCGGGTAGCGTATAACATTATGCCAAGACAAGGACGTGGGGATTCGTGATCAAGATACGAGAACATTGCAAAACTAATTATATATTTAATTGCCTTAAGAGCGCACTAGACATAACGCTATATACACACAGATATATACAATGGTCGGATGTGCAAATACAGATGCTGGTATAATCAGTTAGCAAATGAAAGTCAGTTACCGGATATGTAGGTGTTTCTTGAAAGCTGTAGTCACATGGGGGCAGTGATGTCAGCAGAGTTTCCCAAGGTCCCTCCAAACACGTTACAGGACGTGACCCCCTTCAGAGAAAGACAATGGCCTCTCCGCTACACTGGCACTTTAACCGCTACAGGACCGCCGCACGCAGGATTGCGTCCTGGCGGCGGCCCTGTAGCTCTGATCGGACGCATCGGCGCGTCATCTCGCGAGACGCGAGATGACGCGAGGAAGCGCCCGCACATGCGCAATGCGCGCCATCGGCGCGCCGCATGTAGCTATACTACAGCCTGCCAGCGCCGATCGTGCGCTGGCAGGCTGTATATGGCAGAAAATCGCAGATCAGACGTTGTTCTGTGAACAGCGCCTGATCTGCTTGCTGCCCGCTTCTCTGGTGGTCCCTTTGCTTGGGACCACCAGAGAAAAATATCAAAGTGCACCAATCACCACACAACCCCCCCACCGCCCCCACCCACCCACCACCCCCTGTCACTGATTAACCCCTGATCTCCCATGTCACCCCCTGATCACCCCCTGTCACCCCCTGTCACTGATCACCCCTGTAAGGCTCATTCAGATGTCCGCATGTGTTTTGCGGATCCACGGATCCGCAAATCCGCGGATCCGCAAAACACGGACACCAGCAATGTGCTTTCCGCATTTTGCGGATCCGCACATTGCCAGAACTATATAGAAAATGCTCTTTTCTTGTCCGCAATTGCGGACAAGAATAGGACATGTTCTATACTTTTATGGATCTTCAATTACGGATCCGCAATTACGGATCCGAGCGGGACAAAGTCTGTCCCCATAGAATTGAATGTATCCACATTTCTGTTCCGCAAAATTTTGCGGAACAGAATTGCGGACGCTTGAATGAGGCCTTAGGGTCCCTTAGCGATCGCAGCTTTATAGCTTTTCCTCTTTTTTTTTGCACATTTTTTAGAGATTTTTTCATCCACATTGATCAATGTGAATGGAAAAATATGTGACGTTCATTTTTTTCTTTCAGCGCAGAGGCTGAACGGAAAAATTCTCATTACCCGTATGGTCAATATAAGGAGAATAGCAAAACTCCTAATGCTGGCCATACGTGTAATGATTATGGAGACCCCTAAAATGCCAGGGCAGTACAAAAACCTCACAAGTGACCCCATTTTAGAAAGAAGACACCCCAAGGTATTCTGTGAGGGGTATGGCGAGTTCATGCAAAATTTTATTTTTGTCACAAGTTAGTGGAATGTGAGACTGTAAAAAAAAAAAAAAAAAAATACCATTTCCGCTAACTTGTGCCAAATTTTTTTTCTGTGAACTCGCCATGCCCTCACGGAATACCTTGGGGTGTCTTCTTTCCACAATGGGGTCACATGTGGGGTATTTATACTGCCCTGGCATTTTAGGGGTCCTAAAGCGTGAAAATCCAAATGCGTAAAAATGTCCTGTGAAATCTCTAGAAGTACTATTGGTTTTAGGGCTTTCGCATTTGGCTGCAAAGTGTCACTCATGTGGTATCGCTGCATCAGGAGAAGTAGGGCAATGTGCTTGGGGTGTATTTTATATACCCATGCTGTGTGTGAGAAATATCTCTGTAAACGACAACTTTTTAAATTTTTTATTCAAAGTTGTCAATTTACAGAGATATTTCTCTCACCCAGCATGGGTATATGTAAAAATACACCCCAAAACACATTGCCCTACTTCTCCTGAGTACGGCGATACCACATGAGTGACACTTTTTGCAGCCAAGATGCGCAAAGGGGCCCTAAAACCAATGAGTACCTTTTTAGGAGGGCATTTTTACGCATTTTCCTTCTCACGCTTTAGGGCCCCTAAAATGCCAGGGCAGTATAAATACCCCACATGTGACCCCATTTTGGAAAGAAGACACCTCAAGGTATTCGCTGAGGGGCATAATGAGTCCATGAAAAATTAAACTTTTTGTCAAAAGTTAGCGGAAAGGGAGACTTTGTGAGAAAAACAATAAAAATCAATTTCCACTAACTTGTGCCAAAAAATCTTCTATGAACTCGCCATGCCCCTCACGGATTACTTGGGTGTCTTCTTCAAATGGGGTCACATGTGGGGTATTTATATTGCCCTGGCATTTAGGGGCCCTAAAGCGTGAGAAGAAAAATGCGTAAAAATGCTCTCCTAAAGGTACTCATTGAATTAGGCCCTTGTCATCTTGGCTGCAAAGTGTCACCATAGGTCGTTGTACTCAGGAGAAGTAGGGCAATGTATTTGGGGTGTATTTTACATATACCCATATTGGGTGAGAGAAATATCTCTGTAAATTGACAACTTTGAATAAAAAAATTTAAAAAGTTGTCGCTTACAGCGATATTTCTCACACGCAGCATGGGTATATGTAAAAATACACCCTAAAACACATTGCCCTACTTCTCCTGAGTACGGCGATACCACATGTGTGACACTTTTTGCAGCCTAGGTGCGCAAAGGGGCCCTAAAACCAATGAGTACCTTTAGGATTTCACAGGCCATTTTTATGCATTTGGATTCTCACACTTTAGGGGCCCCTAAAATGCCAGGTGAGTATAAATACCCCACATGTGACCCCATTTTGGAAAGAAGACACCCGTAGGTATTCTGTGAGGGGCATGGTGAGTCCACAGAATTTTTATTTTTTGGCATAAGTCAGCGGAAATTGTTTTTTTTGTTTTTTTAATTTTGTTTTTTACAAAGTCTCATATTCCACTAACTTGTGACAAAAATAAAATTTTACATGAACTCACCATACCCTCACAGAATACCTTGGGGTGTCTTCTTTCCAAAATGGGGTCACATGTGGGGTATTTATACTGCCCTGGCATTTTAGGGGCCCCTAAAGCGTGAGAAGAAGTCTGGAATCCAAATGCGTAAAAATGCCCTCGTGAAATTCTAAAGGTACTCATTGGTTTAGGCCTTTGCAGCTCCAGGCTGCAAAAGTGGCACACATGGGTATCGCTGCAGTCAGGAGAGTAGGTCAAGTGTTTGGGGTGTATTTTTATATATACCCATACTTTGTGTGAAAATATCTCTGTAAACGACAACTTTTAAAAATTTTTATACAAAGTTGACAATTTACAGAGATATTTCTCTCACTCCAACATGGGTGTATGTAAAAATACACCCCAAAACACATTGCCCTACTTCTCCTGAGTACGGCGATACCACATGAGTGACACTTTTTTGCAGCCTGGGTGCGCAAGGGGCCCAAATTCCAACGAGTACCTTTAGGTTTTACATGGCGGCTCACAATTTAGCCCCGCCCAAAATGCCAGAACAGTAAACACACCCCACAAATGACCCCATTTCGGAAAGTAGACACCCCAAGGTATTCACTGAGGGGCATAGTGAGTCCGTCTGAGATTTTTTTTTTTTGCCAGAAGTTATCAGAAATTGAAACTTTTTTTTTTTTTTTTTCTCAGAAAGTGTCATTTTCCGCTAACTTGTGAAAAAAATGAAATGATACATGAACTCACCAAGCCCTCCGCGAATACTTTGGGGTGTCTTCTTTCTAAAATGGTGTAATTTGGGGGTATTTATACTTTCCTGACATTCTAGCACCTGAAGAAACATGACAGGCGCTCAGAAAGTCAGAGCTGCTTCAAAATGCCGAAATTCACTTTTTTGCACCATAGTTTGTAAACGCTATAACTTTTACCCAAACCAATAAATATACACTTATTGGATTTTTTTTTATCAAAGACATGTAGAACAATAAATTTAGAGAAAAATTTATATAGAAATGTAGTTTTTTTTGAAAAATTTTACAACAGAAAGTGAAAAATGTCATTTTTTTGCAAAAATTTCGGTAATTTTTGATTAATAGCAAAAAAAGTAAAAATGTCAGCAGCAATGAAATACCACCAAATGAAAGCTCTATTAGTGAGAAGAAAAGGAGGTAAAATTCATTTGGGTGGTAAGTTGCATGACGGAGCAATAAACGGTGAAAGTAGTGTAGTGCGGAATTGTAAAAAGTGGCCTGGTCATTAAGGGTGTTTAAGCTAGGGGGGCTGAAGTGGTTAACCCTTAGCCGGTCACATCCCACCCTCCCCCTGGGAGGATTTCACTCTGCCTGTTCTGGTCCTGAACAAACACAGAACCAGAGATAGGTGCACACTGCCGTCACACTAAACCCTCACACTGATGTTAAAAATTGAGAGTTAGTTCGACATATCCTACTAGGAGGACGTGTCTTAAGCCTCGGGCACCAGCGTCAAGGTCTCTCAAGTAGCCCGTGGGCCCTAACACTCACCTACCTGCGCCATATGGGCGATATCAGGGGCCAATGGGCAATTACAGGAGCATTAGGACGACTCACAAACATCTCCTCTGTTACCTCCAGCATGTGGCCATGCTTGCAATGGGAGGTGGGAGGTGTCTATGAGCCCTACCCAAGACTGACTGATATAGCCCAAGGCCAAGCAGGTGCAATCCAAATGTGACCTGAAGATGAAAACAGGCACATTTAAATTGGAGTTTATACACCTCCGATATATATATATATATATATATATATATATATATAAACTATCAAAAATGTGGTGATAAGAGCAGGATGCTCATACCATATAGGCAGTTGTGCATTTAGGAGCAGCATCCTGCACTTAGGTCCGTTGCTAATGGCACTACCAGCAAAAATGCATACATGGATGATGCCAGCAACGGACTACAAGTACATCAATGGACATCCTACATAAGATGAAATTTATGTGATGTGGCAAGAATTCAGAACAAACACAGAACCAGAGATAGGGCACGCTGTCGTCACACTAAACCCCTCACACTGATGTTAAAAATTGAGAGTTAGTTCGACATAACAGAGGAGATGTTTGTGAGTCAGTCCTAATGCTCCTGTAATTGCCCATTGGCCCCTGATATCGCCCATATGGCGCAGGTAGGTGAGTGTTAGGGCCCACGGGCTACTTGAGAGACCTTGACGCTGGTGCCCGAGGCTTAAGACACGTCCTCCTAGTAGGATATGTCGAACTAACTCTCAATTTTTAACATCAGTGTGAGGGTTTAGTGTGACGGCAGCGTGCACCTATCTCTGGTTCTGTGTTTGTTCTGAATTCTTGCCACATCCACATAAATTTCATCTTATGTAGGATGTCCATTGTGGTACTTGTAGTCCGTTGCTGGCATCATCCATTGTATGCATTTTTTGCTGGTGATTGCCATTAGCAACGGACTACAAGTGCAGGATGTGCTCCCCTACAGAAATGCACAACTGCATATGGGTATGAGCGCATCCCGCTTTCTTATCACCACATTTTTTGACTGTTCTGGTCCTGGAAGCCAAAAATCCAAAAAACACATTATGGCTCATAGCTCCACACCGAAAGTTCCTAGGGTTCTGGGACTAACGGATCTGCCTGGGTTCTTGGTGCAATTCGAGACCAAACAAGGCACCGTTATTTGGTTCCTACTCAGATTTCTCTGCATCTCCACTTCCTTGTTTCCTGAGCGCAAACGAAGGCCAGGAGAACTTCCGCCTCGGTCCCAGGGTCACAGAGACGTAAACGGTTTATTTATGTGATGTACGGTTAGTTCATCATTTCTTATTTCCCGGTTCCAGGATGTCTACAGAATGTTCCTTGTTGTTGTTGACAGGCATTGATCCTGCGAGAGAAGCTGAGCTGCCAGTGTGGCTGAGTGGAGTGTGACATGTAAACACGTGGTCGCACTACGAAGCAGGGCCACCTGTGGAGGAGGATTTTCTTTTGCCCACTCTTGGAGCAAATGTTAGGAATTTAATCATAACTCCACATATTCCTCACAAAGACTATGGTTTCTGCCGTCAGTCAGTGAGGAAATGTCTGTTCTGCCGGAAACCTCCCCCATCTATCAGAAACTCATCAGATCTTCCTCTAGTGATAGTCGCCATTACTGCAGCGGGTAACGGGTGTCACTAGACAGGCGCTCCACAGATTTTACACTACAGATCCAATATGGACATAAGGACGGGGTAACATGGAGACTGTACTTATGTCCGTGTCTTTGGTGCCACGAATCTGACGCTATGATCGGGACACTGGGAAATATCTGGGTCAGTGCCTCAATAAAATGAAGTCTGAGAGAGACATAGACCAATGTTGGGTGATGTGAGCAAAGAGCATTCTTGGGGCAGTGACCGATGAGTAGGACATGTCCAAGAATGCTAAGTTTCCAAGAAAGAAATACATGGGTGTGTGAAGATAAGCACAAGTAAGAACTAGAAGGATGATAAGAAAGTTGGTCAAAAGGGTCATAAGATAGATCAGGAGCAGGATGATGAAGAGGACATAGCTGATCTTCTGATTATGCGATAGACCCATGAGAAGATCACTCGAGATGGTTGTTTGGTTCTTCATCATTCCAATGTGTTTCCTACCAAAGGTTTCCAAATTAATAAAAAACTGATGACAACAATGAAACATTAGGAGTTGTTGATGGAATATAGAATCAAGGATGGTGAATGTATAAAATATCTGATACTAACGTCGTCCTTCATTTTAAAGTCATTGGTTCTCCCAGGAGCTGAAGCCAAAGAAGTCCAGACCTGTTCTCTGCACATCCAGGAATAATGTGATCGGGTCTCAGGACGCTCAATTTCATGGTTGTTTATAGTGAAGGATCATACAATTTAATTTTATTCATCTGTCACATGGCCTATTTGCAGCTCAGCTCCATTGATGTGCAGCTGAGCTGCAACACCAGATGAAGCTGCTATACAATTTGCGGCATTGTGCTTGGTGAGCTGCCGAGAGATGGCTGCAGCGGCTCCCTAGAACAGCTGATCAGTGCTGGAGCCGGGACTTGGACCCCCACCGATGTGATGATGATAACCTACCCTGAGATAACCCCTTTACTCATTTCTAAGGGAATGCATGGGCAGCAAAAGCCCTATGTGGAAGAAATGTATGTTTGGCCCTTCTCTCCAGAGCAGTCTTCTTTTGTATTTCCAGTAAATATGAGCCATGAAACTCTGAAGTTAAGTCCCTTACATGAAATCTGATAGGACTTTAGAAAGCTGCTTTAAAGGTGGTTGTAAGCTTCCTCCCTAGTGGATGGTGTGTGGCTGCAGTGGTTGTACATATGGTTTGTCTGCCCCTGGTCATATCTCGTCAACACAAGTTTGTGTTGACGTCACTGTTTATTTTGCCCTTCCTCTGATCCGTCAGAACAATAACCCCCCAAAAAATGGATCCTGTCTGTTGAGCATCCGCCTTCACTTGGTTCACATTTGGTTAGTAATCCATCAGTATTGCTATGGAAAAAAAAACAGGAGTGGATCCAAAACAGAGATGACACATGATTGGAAAGTTTGCATGTCTTCTGTGTTTTGTACCCACTCCTGCTTTTGGCTTCAAAATCATGATACAATCCTAATGCAAAATAGGGACCATGTCATACAGGCCTTACAGATGCTACATAGACCGGATCCGTTGGGTTTTCTCATTTTACCATCCTTCTTACAGATCAGAAGAAGGGTAAAATAAATGGTGATGTCAACAAGGCCAAAAGTGGCCCTGTCATAGAGTGGTGAGGGTGGCAAATGCATGGCAATCCAACATAGTGGTCAGTCCAACATAGTAGGGACGTGGGGGGGGGGGGCAACAGCAGTGGCAGTAACAGCACAAGATGGTGGGTGGCAGTAGGAGAACATGGCAGCAGAGGCAGCAGGTATGTGGCATCAGGCAGCATCAGAATAGTGGCTGAAGCAGGTGGCCAGAAGAAACTGGTCGCTTTTCACAAAGTTTGGGTGTGGCACCCAGAATGATCTAGTCTGATGCATCAGGCACTAAGAGCCTGGGTAATAGGAACATTCCTATTACACCTTGCTGCACTGACTGGGGACCTAAATTGCCATTATACAGCGCTGTAATTCCAGCAAACTTTTCTTGTTATTGGGGTGCAGGTGCTGTGTGATACCGCCATTAACAGGGTTTATTACAAGGAAATATTTCTATGTCTTATTTGCTCTTGTGCGGTGCAGTTATATGCGCAAAAAAAATCTTTGGGCTTGTATTAGTGGGGGAAAAAAGGGCTTATTAGCCGTTGTGTGGTGAAGTGCTAAAATTACAGCCCTTTTTGTCGTGTATTAGTGGCAAAAGTAAAATATATTTGCTGTTCAGCGGTGCAGTTATACAGTATGTTCTAAGGTACTTTGTGGCGTGTATTAGTGGAAAAAGAAAAACATATTTGCTGTTCAGTGGTGCAGTTATATGTTCTAATGCCCTTTTTGTTGTGCATTAGTGGCAAAATAAAATTATATTTGCCGTTCAGCGGTGCAGTTATATGTTCTAAAGCCCTTTTTGTGTGTTAGTGGTAAAAAAATGGGCTTATTAGCCATTGTGTGGTGAAGTGAGAAAATTGCAGACTTTTTTGGGGTGTTTTAATTTCCTTTTAATTTATTTATTTGATCTAACAATATGTCAGACAGAGAAGTGCCAGGCCCTGCACAGGGAAGTGGCAGAGGCCTGAATGGTTCTGGCGCAGACAGAGGTCGCAGCAGAGTAAGGGGCCGTGGCAGCAGCGGTCACTTTGAGAGGCCTGAGCTCCCAGTGTCAGCTAGTGGTCGTGCCGTGACCAGCAACCCAGCGGTTCGAAAATGGTTGACTCGATCTTCGATCTTCGACAGTCAGCAGCTACTGCCCAGCCAAGATGTGCGGGAGACTTCCGCCGCTTCCTCCACTAGGCGGGCAAGTAGAGATGAGGAGAGTAGTGTGGGAGCTGGTGTTGCGAGTGGTCAGGCTCCTGACCCAGAGACGGTTGAGGAGGACATCAGTGACGTGCAGACACTACTCGATGATGATAATAATAGCTGATGGCACTTGGGTGCCGGGTGATGTAGGGGCTTCATTATCATCAGGAGAAGAGGGTAACAGGTTGCCCGTGAGGCAGCGGCAGAGCCAGCAAGTCGGCAGCGTGGCCGGGGGTCAGCAGGGTGGCTGCAGTGGGAGGTCGGGAGCCACGCTTCACAGGAGCCTACCTGCCCGGAAAGTAGCGTTGCACGGGTTCACGGAGGCAGCGGTGGTAGCAGTCAGTGCGTAGTGTTGGAGGTAAAATCACCTACTCGTCGGTGTGGCAGTTTTTTGTTAAGAAGCCGGAAGAGGTGAACATGGCCATATGTAGAATCTGTGGGCTCTGCGTCAACATATGCAGCGTAAAGTAGCCTGGGAGAACAGTGGCTCCAAAGTGGTGGTCCAGCCTGCCGCAGAACAGCTGCATCACCCAGTGGCACGCAGCCGATTTCAGGCAGTTAAGGCTTTCCTACCTTAGCCGAAAAAATTAGCTGTCTGTCCTTCCCATCATCTGCCGGTCCTGATGCTCCAGCTCCTAACCCTCCTACTTATCATCATTCATTCACCAAAGCGATTGCCAAGAGACAACAGTATGCGTGCACTCATCCAACGGCGCAGAAGCTGAATGAGCCCCTGGCCAAGTTCCTGGTGCTGCAGTCCCTCTCTTTCCAAGTGGTGGACTCTGTACCTTTCAAAGAACTGATGGCTTGTGTTGAGCCGAGGTGGAGAGTCCCAAGCCATCATTTCTTTGCCAAGGCAGTACCAGCCCTGCGCACACATGTAGAACAGATGGTGGGCCAGTCCTTGAGCCTGTCGGAGTCTACCACAAAGCCTGTGGAGCTGTAACTACAGTCAGGGACAATACATGTCCTTTACGGCCCACTGGGTGAATGTGGTTACTGCACAGCCACATTTGGCATCTGTTTGAGACATTTCTGAGATCTGTTTTATCAGGCGGAAAAAGGTACTGCATATAAGACTTTTCTTTCTGTCTAAAAAACGGATCTCAGTTAGAAATGGCTCAAACGGATGCCAAATGTGCAAAACGGATGCAACAAGATCCATTTGTTTACAGGATCCTTTTTTTCTGTTCTTCTGACGGATTAGAAGAATCGAAAATGAAATGGAGATATGAACTCTCGCTTACTTGAATAGACAGAATAAAATAGCATAACCAATTTCAAACAACTACAGGAATAGCATCCACTAGGTAGTGTATTTCACCTATGCATCCTTGGTATGGGGCTGAATGTATAAATACACACATACATTCATTATATAGTCTTAGGCCTGTTTCTCATTTCACATGCATTTTATGCATTGGAATTTCCACCAAATGCCTCCACTGGCGAGATAACCAGGTTCTGTTACATATATATATATATATATATTAGATAGATAGATAGATAGATAGATAGATAGATAGATAGATAGATAATTACACACACACCTTTCACATACATACACTTGCCTTACTCAGGCTAGATGGATTTGTCAGGCTGTGGAGGATCCAGAAGAGTTTCTAACCCCCTGAGCACATGGCTGGTGTCTCCTCCTTAGAGAGCAGTGCAGGCCTCCTCCTCTCCCACTCACTCTCGTCCCGACTAGACACTGACAGCAGAGCAAAGAGCACTACTGCCCTGCTGACAGTAAGTGAAGAGGAGCAAACTAGAGGGGGGGAGTTCTTAAGGAAGCTCCATGGAGATTTTTTAAGGTAGCAGCATAAGCTGTTGCTGACAAGAGCTTCTGTTATCTTCAGTGCAGCCCTCCACTATACGCTGCCTGCTGCCTGTGAGGCCAGAATAGTACATGCAACCCTGCCGGCTGACACCCCTTCTACTGCTTCTGGGCCCCTTGTAAGCTCGGGGCCCCGAATCAGCTGCTTCCCCTGCTTCCCTGATAGTTACGCCCCTGCCACCCTCCATATGTTGGACCGACTATACAAACAGAGAAAATACATCAACGATTTCTTGAAGATCCAAGCTCGCAGGAGTACTCCCATGTGTAACTTCGATGTCAGCCAGTGGCAGCTCATGCGTGACACCTGCCGTTTTCTCAGGCCCTTTGAGGTAGCCACTTTATTTGTCAGTCTCCAGGACTACGGGATGAACAATGTCATTCCACTGCTTCATGTCCTGGAACAGATGCTGGTAAATCTGGCTGGTCAGGAGACTGGAGACATGGCGCCTAGATCTCATAGCCACATGAGCCCTGTGAGGGCTTAACTGGAGGAGGAGGACATTGGAGCACAAGCAATGTGTAGCGAAATGTATGGGTTTTCTACACAGGTGACAGGAGAGAAGGAGCAGCCAGAGGAGCTACAGGGCGATGAGGAAGGAGGCAGAGGACCCAGGCACACCATGGCAGTATGCAGTGGAGATGGAGACAGGGAGTCCCTCCGAGTCACTTGCACAAAAGGCCTGATGCATGCTCACTTGATTGCGTAGTGACAGCCGAATTGTCATGTGGCAGAGGGATGACTTCTGGCTCTCCACCCTGTTGGACCCTCGGTACCGGTCCAAAATAGGGGCCTTTTTTACACCCGCTGAGAGGGAGGACAAACTAAACTACTATCAAGACATCCTATGAAGTCAGTTGGCCGCTGCCTATCTGCATCATCGTCCATCCTCTCTCAGGTCTGACCGTGAAACCCTCCGTGTTCATGTTCCTCTGCCATGGCTGCTGTGGCAGGGTGGGGGGGTAGGAGCAGTTCCAGCTCCATCAGCAGCAACTTGAGTCTAGAATCGCTGATCAGTGAAGAAACTACTCACCAGCAGCAGCTAGACCTGGAGCAGGACCTGAACCAGCAGGTGGTGGCATACTTGGACAGCACCCTACCACCCCACATTAAAGATCCGCTGGACTACTGGGCAGCCAAACTGGATTTGTGGCCGCAACTGGCAGAGTTTGCCATGGAAAAGCTGTCCTACCTGTCCAGCAGTGTGGCATAAAAAGCGGGTGTTTAGTGCGGCGAAGGCCATAGTTACCACAAGAAGAACTTGCCTTTCCACCCAAAATGTGGAGAGACTGACCTTTGTCATGATGAATCAGGCGTGGATCAGCCATGATTTCCACCCACAAACGCCTGATACATCAGGTTAGATCATCTATGCTGCCTCACCCAAACCATGACAAAAGAGACCGGCTTCTTCTGGCTACCTGCCTCAGCTACTATTCTGATGCTGCCACCCGCCTGATGCCACACATCTGATCCCAAGTGCTCCTTCTTACACCCACCATCATCAGTGGGTACTGTTATTGCCACCCACCTCTCCAGTCTATCACCGGGTCACTCTGTGGTCTCCTGATGCTGCTGCCACCTCACCACCATGTCACCTTGCCACTCTGAGGCCTCCTGATGCTGCTGCCACCTCCACGCTATGTCACCTTGCCACTCTATGGCCTCCTGATGCTGCTGCCACATCCACACTATGTCATAGGGCAACTCTGTGGACTTCTCATGCTGCTGCCACCTCCACACTATGTCACCTTGTCACTCTGTGGTCTCTTCATGCTGCTGCCACCTCTACACTATGTCACCTTGCCACTCCGCGGTCTCCTCATGCTGCTGCCACCTCCACACTATGTCATAGGGCCACTCTGTGGACTTCTCATTCTGTTCCCGCCCTCCCCACTTCATGACTGGGCCACTATTTAGCCTTTCGGCCTGGCTGACATAATCATTTCTTTGACCCTTCTTCTGATCTGTCAGAAGCAAAGAAAAATGAGACGCACAATGGATCCTGTCTGTGTAGCAGCTGTAAGGCCTGTATGGTCCCATCAGAATTGGCTTATGATTTGGTAGCCAAAAGCAGGAGTGGGTATAAAGCACAGAAGACATGCAAATATTACATTCATGTCACGTGTCATCTGTTGGATCCACTCATGTTTTTTTTTGTATTAGCAATACTGATGGATTATTGACAAAATGCTGACCGAGTGTAGGCGGGTGTTCAACAAACAGGATCCGTTTTTTGTGGGTTATTGTTCTGAAGGATCAGAGGAAGGGCAAGATAATTAGTGACGTCAACACAAGCTTACTTCTGACACTCTCTCCACTCTCAGGGGGCTCTACTTGTATAAGCATTTAATAGAACATGTTCTGTAGACATCTATGTGGAATCAGCTGACCAAGGTGTAAAAGGAGTGCGCTTCTTCTTGGTGCTAACATCGACCTGTAAAGCTGGGTTCATACTTGAGTTATTTGGTCAGTTTTGGCCCGGTGACTGCCCAGATAAGTGAAGTGTGCGGTGATTCTAAGAGCAACGCCTGTCATCTGCATGTCATACTGACTCATAGTATTATTTCACTACCACAGCAGACTCCCTATTTCGTGTTACTGCAAGGCACAGTGTTCTACACTCCTATAAAGGCTCTCTGCAGCCTGAAAATATCCCTTTTTTAACGAGTTTTGCCGCGAATAAATTGGGATCGAACTGAATTTTTTCCAAAAATTCGGCTAACTGGCCGAATTGAATATTTGAAAAATTCGCTCATCTCTATACACCACTATAGAGACTCTCGAATCAAATCTTTTTGAAAAATTCGATCATCTCTAGTAGACATATCATGTACATAGGAGGCAGTATTATAGTAGTTATATTCTTGTACATAAGAGCAGTATTATAGTAGTTATATTCTTGTACATAGGAGGCAATATTATAGTAGTTATATTCTTGTACATAGGAGCAGTATTATAGTAGTTATATCCTTGTACATAGGAGCCAGTATTATAGTAGTTATATTCTTGTACATAGGAGCAGTATTATAGTAGTTATATTCTTGTATATAGGAGCAGTATTATAGTAGTTATATTCTTGTACATAGGAGCAGTATTATAGTAGTTATATTCTTGTACATAGGAGCAGTATTATAGTAGTTATATTCTTGTACATAGAAGCAGTATTATAGTAGTTATATTCTTGTACATAGGAGGCAATATTATAGTAGTTATATTCTTGTACATAGGAGGCAGTATTATAGCAGTTATATTCTTGTACATAGGAGCAGTATTATAGTAGTTATATTCCTGTACATAGGAGCAGTATCATAGTAGTTATATTCTTGTACATAGGAGCAGTATTATAGTAGTTATATTCCTGTACATAGGAGCAGTATTATAGTAGATATATTCTTGTACATAGGGGCAGTATTATAGTAGTTATATTCTTGTACATAGGAGCAGTATTATAGTAGTTATATTCCTGTACATAGGAGCAGTATTATAGTAGATATATTCTTGTACATAGGAGGCAGTATTATAGTAGTTATATTCTTGTACATAGGAGCAGTATTATAGTAGTTATATTCTTGTACATAGGAGCAGTATTATAGTAGTTATATTATTGTACATAGGAACAGTATTGTAGTAGTTATTTTCTTGTATATAGGAGCAGTATTACAGTAGATACATTCTTGTACATAGGAGGCAGTATTATAGTAGTTATATTCTTATATATAGGAGGCAGTATTATAGTAGTTATATTCCTTCACATAGGAGCAGTATTATAGTAGTTATATTCTTGTACATGGAAGGCAGTATTATAGCAGTTATATTCTTGTACATAGGAGCAGTATTATAGTTGTTATATTCTTGTATATAGGATGTAGTATTATAGTAGGTATATTCTTGTATATAGGAACCGTATTATTGTAGATATATTCTGGTACATTGGAACCATATTATAGTAGTTGTGAAGGATGAAGTGAACCTTGAGCAGATTCCTCCTCCATTGCTAATACTGTCATGTCTATACAGAAGTTGAGCATGGTGTTGATCCAAACTGTTCATGTGAAAGCAAAATGGGGCCATCTAAACTGGGACCTTCTGAGCTGTGTGTGCTTGTTTTTGGAGTCTACACCCTCCATGGTCCTCCATGTTGTACCCTGTGTTCTTACTTCTGAATTTAGGAAATGCTGCTACAAGGTTGTCTTGTCTATGCACCACTAAGTCTATAATAAATCCTGGGCATGGGTCATGTACATCGTCTTGTACCATTGTGTGGGATCAGCAGGTCTATATGTAAAGTTCTCCTCAGTGCGACCTTCAGGTCTTTACTCCTGAGGCTGTAGATTAAGGGGTTGAGTAAGGGGGTGATTAGTGTATAAATCACAGTGACTACTTGGTTCATTGCAAAAAAATTACTTGTGTTAGGTACAAAGTAGATAAAAGTTACTGACGCATAAAATATGAAAACCACAGTCAGATGAGACGTACAGGTGGAGAACGCTTTATGTTTTCCATCATTGGTGTGAATTTTAAAGACTGTGCTAAAAATTCTGACATATGGGTAAAATGTAGCAACAAAGGCTACGGAGCCGAGAAGAACCCCAATAACTATTAAGATTATAACATTGATGGTAATATCAGTACAAGAAATCTGGAGCAAATGGGGCAGATCACAAAAGAAATTCTTGATGAAGTTAGGACCACAGAACGTCAACCTTCTTAAGCATAAAGTATAAATGATGGGGGCGAAGAAAGCAGACGACCATACTAAAGACATCATCTGAGTACAGGTGCCCCAAGACATGACCTGAGAGTAATAGAGAGGGCGGCAGATGGCTACATACCGGTCATAGGACATTGAGGATAACAAGAAAGCCTCTGAGCCTGCAAAATACATCACAAAGAACATTTGTGCAATGCAGTCTGAGAAGGAGATGGACCAATGTTGGGTGGCAAGATCGAAGAGCACCCTTGGAGCAGTGACTGATGAGTAGGACATGTCCAAGAATGCTAAGTTTCCAAGAAAGAAATACATGGGTGTATGAAGATGAGCACAAGTAAGAACTAGTAGGATGATCAGACAGTTGGTCAAGAAGGTCATCAGGTAGATGAGGAGAAAGACGATGAAGAGGACATTGATGGTCTTCTGATTTTCAGATAGACTCATGAGAAGAACTCTGGAGATCGTTGTTTGGTTCTTCATTCCTCTTTAAGTCTTTAAATTTATCAATTAGAGAAAACTGATAGCAAAAATTTAACATTAGGAGATGTTGATGGAGTATAGGAACCCAACTGGTGAATATCTCAGCTCCGATATAAAATTGCTGAATGGATACTGAGACGTAATGGCGTCCTTCATTTAAAACTAATCAGTTCTCCCTGGAGCATAAAACACAGAATCCCAAACCTCTGCTGTAGACATCCAGAAATAATATATACTAAGAAATAATATAATTGGGTCTCAAGACACTCATTTTAATGGTTGTTTATCATGTAGGATTTTGCAGTTTAATTTTAACCAGTGAAGATCCACAATGTACAGGTCTCAGATAATTTGTTATACCCTGGACACTGGCCGCCGGCGTCCATGCTCTGTAGTATCTAGGCTGGGGATCAGATTACAGGAGCGCTGGCCAATCACAGGAAATGCTGGCACATCTGGCATGATGATGTCACATAATTCATGTAACTTTAGGTGTCCTGTTTGACTTTAGTGCATCCTATTTAAGCAGGCAGCTGCCGGTCACAGCTGGCTGTGAATAAGGCATTCTGGTTTACATTGCATTTATTCTGGTGACTGCTGACCTCTTGTTTGGATTTCTGATTCTACTTCTGCCTGACGATGTGGACCCTGATGTGGCTTCTTGGTATTGACCAGGTTTTGGAATCGTATTGCTCTCGAGTTCTGATTTTGGCTGCGATTGTCTCTCCTGGTTTTCACCCTATTGGTTACCGCTTATTTCACCATTTCAAGTGTATTTTCCGAACGGGTGTTTAGTGCGGCAGGGGCCATAGTTACCCCAAAGAGAACCTTCCTGTCCACCCAAAATAAGGAGAGACTGACCTTTGTGAAGATGAATCAGGCATGGATCAGCCAGGATTTCCACCCACCAATGCCTGATGCTTCAGATTAGATCATCCATGCTGCCTAACCCAAACCTTGACAAAAGAGACCAGTTTCTTCTGGCTACCTGCCTCAGCTAC
Organism: Bufotes viridis; assembly: GCA_033119425.1. NCBI lineage: Eukaryota > Metazoa > Chordata > Amphibia > Anura > Bufonidae > Bufotes > Bufotes viridis. The sequence goes on from CM065596.1 coordinate 6,682,302, forward strand.
TATTCTGATGCTTCCACCCGCCTGATGCCACACATCTGATCCCAAGTGCTCCTTCTTACACCCACCATCGTCAGCGGGTACTGTTATTGCCACCCACCTCCCCAGTCTGTCACTGGGTCACTCTGTGGTCTCCTCATGCTGCTTCTGCCACCTCCACACTCTGTCACTGTGCCACTCTGTGGCCTCCTCATGCTGCTGCCACCTCCACACTCTGTCAATTGGGCCACTCTGTGGCCTCCTCATGCTGCTGCTAACTCAACACTATGTCACTGGGCCACTCTATGGTCCCCTCATGCTGCTTCCACCTCACCACTATGTCATTGGGCTACTCTGTGGACTTCTCATACTGTTCCAACCCTCCCCAGTTCATGACTGGGCCACTATTTTGCCTTTTTGGCCTGATTGACATCACGCACAACGAATCCTGTCTGTGTAGCAGCTGTAAGGCCTGTATGGTCCCATCAGAATTGGCTTATGATTTGGTAGCCAAAAGCAAGAGTGGGTGCAAAACACAGAAGACATGCAAATATTCCATTCATGTGTCATTGCTGTTTTGCATCCACCCCTGTTTTTTTTGTATTAGCAATACTGATGGATTACTGACTAAATGTTAACCGTGTGAAGGCGGATGCTCCACAGACAGGATCCGTTTTTTGGTGGTTATTGTTCTGATGGATCAGAGGAAGGGCAAAATAATCAGTGACGTCAACACAAACTTACTGCTGACACCCTCTCAACTCTGTTGGGGAGGGCTATACTTGTATAAGCGTTTAATAGGTTCTGTAGACATCTGTGTGGAATCAGCTCATGAGGGTTTGAAAGGAGTGCGCTCTTTCACGCTATAGTAGGATCTTGGGCCTCTGCACGGTTCTTTTTACCTGGCGCTAACATTGACCTGTATAGATGAGTTCACACTTGAGTTATTTGGTCAGTTTTGGCACCATGACTGCCACAGATAAGTGAAGTGTGCAGTGATTCTAAGAGCGACATCTGTCATCTGCATGTCATACTGACTCACAGTATTATTTCACTACCACAGCAGACTCCCTATGCGTGTTAGTGCAAGGCACAGTGTTCTACACCACTATAAAGGCCCAGGAAATAGCATTTTTTTTATGCAATTCACCTCAAATTAATTTGGATCGAATCAAATCTTTTCGGAAAATTTTGCGAACCGGCCGAATCGAATTTTTCAAAAATTCGCTCATCTCTAATTATCACTGTAAGGGCCACTATTACTAATGAGCAAGAATCATTGCTATGGGGGGGCTATTTGTTAATTTTATTAGTGATGTTAGTAGCTGATAATGGGTGGTAGTGTTCTGTTTTGTGAAACAATGAATTAAACTTTGAACCCCTTCCTGACACAGTCATTTTTCTGGCAATGGTCTTGTGTGATGGCTCGATTTTTTGGATTGAGGCATCATTTTCATTGGTGCTATTTTGGGCTACATACAGTTGTGTTCAAAATGATTCAACCCCCAATGCTGTAAAGGGTTTTAGGGAATTTAGTGTACATTTGTAATTGTGTTCAGAATGAAATCTTACAAGGACTTTTTAAAGAACCAAATGCAACTAAAATTACATCAATTGTTTTTGTAATACAGTATTAAATGTTTTTTTTTGTGATTTCTTCATTGACACAATTATTCAACCCCTTAAAGACTACCACTCTTAACAGAGGTTCATTTAGGTGTTTTCGAACAGGTATTGAAAACACCTGTGGATGTCAAGGAGCAGCAATCAAGCATAATAAGCCCCAATTAGGCAGATGTAAAATGACTGTGATACTCGGCTCCTTCTAGACATTTACTGGTGTGTTTACAAACATAGTGAAGTCAAGAGAATGGTCCAGGAAGACAAGAGAAGAGGTCATTTCTCTTCACAGGAAGGGCAATGGCTATAAGAAGATTGCAAAGATGTTAAACATACCAAGAGACACCATAGGAAGCATCATTCACAAATTCAAGGCAAAGGGCACTGTTGAAACGCTACCTGGTCGTGGCAGAAAGAAGATGCTGACTCCGACTGCTGTGCGCTACCTGAAGCGCAAAGTGGAGAAAAGTCCCCGTGTGACTGCTGAGGAACTGAAAAAAGATTTGTCAGATGCGGGTACTGAAGTTTCAGCTCAGACAATAAGGCGCACACTGCGTAATGAAGGCCTCCATGCCAGAACTCCCAGGCGCACCCCCTTGCTGTCTCCAAAGAATAAGAAGAGTCAACTGCAGTATGCCAAAAGTCATGTGGACAAACCACAAAAGTTTTGGGATAGTGTTCTGTGGACCGATGAAACAAAATTAGAACTGTTTGGGCCCATGGATCAACGCTATGTTTGGAGGAGGAAGAACAAGGCCTATGAAGAAAAGAACACCTTGCCTACTGTGAAGCATGGCGGGGGGTCAATCATGCTTTGGGGCTGTTTTGCTTCTACAGGTACAGGGAAGCTTCAGCGTGTGCAAGGTACCATGAATTCTCTTCAGTACCAGAAGAGATTGGATGAAAATGTGATGCAGTCCGTCACAAACCTGAGGCTTTGGGAGACGTTGGACCTTTCAACAGGACAATGATCCCAAGCATACCTGCAAGTCCACTACAGCATGGTTGCAGATTAAAGGCTGGAACATTCTGAAGTGGCCATCGCAGTCACCAGACTTAAATCCAATTGAGAACCTCTGGTGGGACTTAAAGAAAGCAGTTGCAGTGCGCAAGCCTAAGAATGTGACTGAACTGGAGGCTTTTGCCCATGAAGAATGGGCGAAGATACCCGTAGATCGCTGCAAGACACTTGTGTCAGGCTATGCTTCACGTGTAAAAGCTGTTATAACTGGAAAAGGATGTTGTACTAAGTACTAAGATTGAATGTCACTTGGGGGTTGAATAAAACTGATAATGATGTGAGCACAGAAGACATTTGTGGTTATTTCATTATAAATGTTATGTTATATTTGTCTGACTTACAAGTGCCTATTTGATTTAATTGTAAACAAGATGACTGAAATGATCAAAATTAATGCCAAACTGGCCAAGACACTCAATTTCAGTGGGGGTTGAATAATTTTGAACATAACTGTATGACTTTTTGATCGCTTGATATTATGAATTTTGGGATGCGAGGTGACTAAAAAATGGCTGTTTTGGCATGGTTTTTATTTTTTTACAATGTTCACCTGACGGGGTAGATCATATGATATTTTTATAGGTAAAAAAAACATGATTTTTTTGTGTCGCAATTTTCTGAGAGATGGTCTTGTGTTGGGGCTCGCTTCCATTGGTCCATGGAAGTTTCCATTGGTCCCATTTTAGGTTACATAATACTTTTTGATTGCTCGATATTATGCTTTTTGTGAGGCAAAGAAACCAGAATTGGGTGATTTATGGTGTGACAGGGAACCATGAGCTCCTGTGCCCTGCCGTGCTATACTACTGTATCACTATTCTGAAGATGGCAATACAGTTGTATCTATGGAAGCCACTACATCCAGGGTCCTGGTCAAAACATCCAGGGCCCAAGCCTCAGTTGTTTTGGCTTAGTGATGCCCCTGCAGCAGGCAGACCACTCTGGCACCAGCTCATCTGGCATTTTCCAGAATTGCCAGATGGGCAGTAGGGCCCTGGCACTGTACACGTATGGTGGATTGCAGGAAGTCACCTCCCACTGCACTGTACATGTCTGGAAGGGGTTATGATGGGAGCTTCAGCAGTCGTTATGTTACTTACAGCAATGACGGCACAAATCCAGTACTCCAGACCTGGGGGCATCTGTTATGTATTGTGTTATGCCTTGTTTCTGCCACATAGATCAGCACAGGAGGTATGGTTGGTTGGAGCAGGGCTAACCATCCCGTTATTCCCCTCTTAGTAGGAGTGGGTTGGTGCTACTGCCTGTAGGAGGGGAAGTCCAAACAGCAATAGGAAGAGAAGTCCAAACAGCAAGGAGATAGGAAGCACATGTGTGAGAGATAGGTTTTTAAATATAATGTGAACATTCTGTAGTACACATTTTTGTCCACAAGATGGCCGCTATACAGATGTGTGAGCAGTGTGTGTGTGTAAGGTCACTGTGGAGGGGGAGGGGGAGTTAGGTTATAGTTTTCAAATCTACCTATGAAAGAGTTGAAGTTGCTGAAACCACTCCTATCAAGTTAAGGAGCCAATGGTCTTTTCTTAAGGAACACCCCTTTTGTGATGTCATGTCTGCTATTTAAGTGAATGTAACTTGAATAAAGCTGGCTTGCTCGGGGGATCAGAAGATGCTTCCATTAAACCAACTTGTGTTTCTGATCTCATTATGAAAGCAGTATGATATGTACATACTTCTGATTGATTTGGCACCACACAAAGAAGATGAGAATTGCATAAATTGGCGCCCAACGTGGGGCAGACAGCTTGCATAACTTCTGATTCAAACGCCACGAGAGGACTTGCACAAACCATCAGATGAGGTCATATGCTGTAGCAACGGTAAGAAGCTTTATTTCTTACATTACCTTCTCTGAGCCTTTTGCCCAAGTAGATTCTCAAGAGTTGAATTGGTGTTATCGTGATAGAAGGGTTCAAATTATAGCTGATCTATCCTTTAGAATGAAAGAACCCATTTGAATATTCCTTCTTTGTGTGGCTTTTCATGCTGTATTGACATGCTGAGCAGAACGGAAGTTGTTAGACAGCTGATAGTTGCATATCCGTAACGTAAAATTGGATACCAGCCAGACTCTGATGAGAGTTCTTGGTAGTAGGAAGGATTGTGTTCCCTAATCGGAAGAATCTAGATTATGTAGTTTTTGAGTTACCCTAATTGGATGAGTTTTTATTTGAATTTTTTGTTGTTTTATGTTTTTTTTTGTGAGTTCCCAATTAGGAAGAATCTAGGAAGATGTTGTATCCTTAGAGAGGAACAGGGGTCTTCAACAAAGAAATTTGTGGGTTCGGTAGTGATTAGATACTGTTTGATCTGTGTGTAAACCATCAAAAAATGTGGTGATAAGGAAGCAGGATGCGCTCATACCCATATGCAGTTGTGCATTTCTGTAGGGGAGCACATCCTGCACTTGTAGTCCGTTGCTAATGGCAATCGCCAGCAAAAAATGCATACAATGGATGATGCCAGCAACGGACTACAAGTACCACAATGGACATCCTACATAAGATGAAATTTATGTGGATGTGGCAAGAATTCAGAACAAACACAGAGCCATAGATAGGTGCACGCTGCCGTCACACTAAACCCTCACACTGATGTTAAAAATTGAGAGTTAGTTCGACATATCCTACTAGGAGGACGTGTCTTAAGCCTCGGGCACCAGCGTCAAGGTCTCTCAAGTAGCCCGTGGGCCCTAACACTCACCTACCTGCGCCATATGGGCGATATCAGGGGCCAGTGGGCAATTACAGGAGCATTAGGACGACTCACAAACATCTCCTCTGTTACCTCCAGCATGTGGCCATGCTTGCAATGGGAGGTGGGAGGTGTCTATGAGCCCTACCCAAGACTGACTGATATAGCCCAAGGCAAAGCAGGTGCACCCAAATGTGACCTGAAGATGAAAAACAGGCACATTTAAAATGGAGTTTATACACCTCCATACATATATATATAAACCATCAAAAATGTGGTGATAAGGAAGCAGGATGCGCTCATACCCATATGCAGTTGTGCATTTCTGTAGGGAGCACATCCTGCACTTGTAGTCCGTTGCTAATGGCAATCACCAGCAAAAAATGCATACAATGGATGATGCCAGCAACGGACTACAAGTACCACAATGGACATCCTACATAAGATGAAATTTATGTGGATGTGGCAAGAATTCAGAACAAACACAGAGCCATAGATAGGTGCACGCTGCCGTCACACTAAACCCTCACACTGATGTTAAAAATTGAGAGTTAGTTCGACATATCCTACTAGGAGGACGTGTCTTAAGCCTCGGGCACCAGCGTCAAGGTCTCTCAAGTAGCCCGTGGGCCCTAACACTCACCTACCTGCGCCATATGGGCGATATCAGGGGCCAGTGGGCAATTACAGGAGCATTAGGACGACTCACAAACATCTCCTCTGTTACCTCCAGCATGTGGCCATGCTTGCAATGGGAGGTGGGAGGTGTCTATGAGCCCTACCCAAGACTGACTGATATAGCCCAAGGCAAAGCAGGTGCACCCAAATGTGACCTGAAGATGAAAAACAGGCACATTTAAAATGGAGTTTATACACCTCCATACATATATATATAAACCATCAAAAATGTGGTGATAAGGAAGCAGGATGCGCTCATACCCATATGCAGTTGTGCATTTCTGTAGGGAGCACATCCTGCACTTGTAGTCCGTTGCTAATGGCAATCACCAGCAAAAATGCATACAATGGATGATGCCAGCAACGGACTACAAGTACCACAATGGACATCCTACATAAGATGAAATTTATGTGGATGTGGCAAGAATTCAGAACAAACACAGAGCCATAGATAGGTGCACGCTGCCGTCACACTAAACCCTCACACTGATGTTAAAAATTGAGAGTTAGTTCGACATATCCTACTAGGAGGACGTGTCTTAAGCCTCGGGCACCAGCGTCAAGGTCTCTCAAGTAGCCCGTGGGCCCTAACACTCACCTACCTGCGCCATATGGGCGATATCAGGGGCCAGTGGGCAATTACAGGAGCATTAGGACGACTCACAAACATCTCCTCTGTTACCTCCAGCATGTGGCCATGCTTGCAATGGGAGGTGGGAGGTGTCTATGAGCCCTACCCAAGACTGACTGATATAGCCCAAGGCAAAGCAGGTGCACCCAAATGTGACCTGAAGATGAAAAACAGGCACATTTAAAATGGAGTTTATACACCTCCATACATATATATATAAACCATCAAAAATGTGGTGATAAGGAAGCAGGATGCGCTCATACCCATATGCAGTTGTGCATTTCTGTAGGGAGCACATCCTGCACTTGTAGTCCGTTGCTAATGGCAATCACCAGCAAAAAATGCATACAATGGATGATGCCAGCAACGGACTACAAGTACCACAATGGACATCCTACATAAGATGAAATTTATGTGGATGTGGCAAGAATTCAGAACAAACACAGAGCCATAGATAGGTGCACGCTGCCGTCACACTAAACCCTCACACTGATGTTAAAAATTGAGAGTTAGTTCGACATATCCTACTAGGAGGACGTGTCTTAAGCCTCGGGCACCAGCGTCAAGGTCTCTCAAATAGCCCGTGGGCCCTAACACTCACCTACCTGCGCCGTATGGGCGATATCAGGGGCCAGTGGGCAATTACAGGAGCATTAGGACGACTCACAAACATCTCCTCTGTTACCTCCAGCATGTGGCCATGCTTGCAATGGGAGGTGGGAGGTGTCTATGAGCCCTACCCAAGACTGACTGATATAGCCCAAGGCAAAGCAGGTGCACCCAAATGTGACCTGAAGATGAAAAACAGGCACATTTAAAATGGAGTTTATACACCTCCATACATATATATACCAGCGTCAAGGTCTCTCAAGTAGCCCGTGGGCCCTAACACTCACCTACCTGCGCCATATGGGCGATATCAGGGGCCAGTGGGCAATTACAGGAGCATTAGGACGACTCACAAACATCTCCTCTGTTACCTCCAGCATGTGGCCATGCTTGCAATGGGAGGTGGGAGGTGTCTATGAGCCCTACCTATGTAACCACAATTGTGGGTTCGGCAGTAATCAGATACCGTTTGATCTGTGTGAAACCACAAATAGTGCCAGTGGGTTCAGTAGTGATTAGATAGTAATCAGATACCGTTTGAACTGTGTGTTACCACAAAAACGGGGCAATTCTAATGTTACAGGATATAATGAGGAGATGTTAACAGCGACTCAGCTAATGCAACAAAGGAAAATGTTTCAGTTATAAAAAAATAAAAAAAGTTGAAAGCATTTTGTAATACTGTGTAGCAGAGACATCCGGTATTATCCGGAAATACGTAGTATTGTGTAAGAGTTCCCCCTAGAGGCTGCATATCAAAACTGTATAAGAAGGAAAGTGCAGTAGGAGATAGATTGGATGAAAGTTTGTGGATAAGTGTATGGAAGGATAATAATAGGCTGGTGCAAGCTGAGTTATGGTGGAAATTGTCTATGGAAGTGACTGATAGAAAGTTTATGTAAGTTGGAGAAATTAAATGGTTAGTATTTTTTTATTGCAAGATGGAGGATTTGAATCTTACAGAGAACAAAGAAGAAACCATGTGGCATCCCATCCCACTGTTTTTCCTTTTGAATGTGCTCCTTTCCAACAGGAACTCCACCCATAGTGTGTTTCTTCTCCTTACTTCCCATCCCCCTCCTGTGCTCTTACTGAAACACCCTCCTCAGGAATTCAACCCCCCCTACTTACGGGGGTTGGGGGAGGGGGGCTGGTAATGCATCTGCAAGGGCCAATTCAGGTTATAGACTCCAGCATTGGATTAGATCCAATGATGTCTGCAAATAACCTTTCCCAATTGTATGTTTCACTAGTTAAGAAAGTGCCCGCAATGATTGCCCCATGATGCCAATTGGAAGTTTCCAATCCTATCAATCTAGGGACTCTTAGTCCTTATTCAGACTTATTTGGGTTGCAATCAGAGAAAAGTGTAGGGATATCTGCATCATTTTATGATGTATGAAATCTGCTCTCCCCGGTATCCCCAGTAGTAACATCAATTTTACCCGATTAGTAGAATTCCCAATTCAGGGGACTTACCTATGCTGTTAAGTAGTAAAATATGAAGAGGTTTCTCATGTTGTTAGTGGGATTTGGAAGATTTAGTCCAGTGTAAAGCTGGTGATTCTTTCTCTCAGATTATAGCCTCTGCGGTGGAATCTTGTGAGGGAGACGATACTTCTTTGTTGTCCGGTGAGCAATACATAGCGAAGCTCACAGAACGGGGGAGAAAGCCTTTAGGTGATTATCCTGTCACATTGTCTGAATATGCATCAGGACAGGGCAGAGAGTGTAGAGAGTTTTTTCACTAGACTTCAGAAAAGTTGGGTGGATTTGGACTTTGAGCATACCTTAGATAAAATTAAAATTCACATGACTATTTCCAATTAATAACCACATTTTTAAGTTTCTGGTAAATAATTTCTGGTTCTTGGAAGATGGATCATCTCGGGCAAGATATGCTGTCCCTACTTAATCTGATGTTGTCAAGAAAGTACCTCTCCCTCCAGCAATGTGCAGGTGACAGAGCTGAAGACACTCGCTGAGGTTTGTAAGATGGCTGAGGGTAAGACTGCTAACATCAATATTAATCCAGGTATTCCTTCGGTATCACTCATTATTATGGGCTAATCTGGTGAAGCAGAGATTTTGTTGGATCCATGGGTAAGCCCATCAATAATGAATGCTGAGTGTATGAAAGATGTTTGATGCCCTGAAGCTGCCTGAGAAGGTAAAGGCTAAACTATTACCTGAAGTCTACGCTACGTGGAAGTCTGTGTGATACAGGATGGCTTAGGGCAAGTAGACTTCCAAAAGTTTGTCTTTTTCAGATAGAGGCTTTAGAGGCTAAAATGAAACATCAAAGGATAAAGGTAGAAGTGATGATTGAGAATGGACTCTGGAGGGTTGATAAACTCTACCTCTAGAGGGCACTCTACCTAAAGAGGATGGATTTAGAACATGGGCAAATCAAGAGAGAGAAGGTGTGATTGGGTTCTGAGGTGGATGGCTCCTGGGTATAACAAGGCTGCCATTAGGTTAATTAAAAGTGAATGCTGTAATAATGATGGGAGAACTATGGAAGTTCCAGGAAGGCATATGCCAAGGTCATCTTACTCATTTGAAAGACTGTGGATTGACTACATTCAGAACAAAGGTGGAACAATGTGAATATGTCTGTATTTATCTCTTTCCCAGATATTTGGAGATTTTGCCTGTAGCAAAGGCTACAGCCAAAAGATATGGACTGAGGTGGGAGTACCTAGCCCTGGGGCTTTTCTCCATCCAGTACACCCTTACCTGGAACATAGGCCTAAATCCTTATGAAGTTCTCTCTGGAATGCCCCTAGATTAGGTCTCTATTTTCCCCAACAGCTCCAGATGCAGCATAGTAGTTTTCCAAATGATGTTGTCTGTTGCAAAAATTGATTGTCTAATGTGTATTTCAAAGTTTTAGTTGTCTTGTAGAATCCAGACTGCATAGAGACCATTCATTCGTTACAACTAGGAGATTGGGTAGTGGTGAAACTAGAGACGTGCGGAAAGTCCTAGAGCTACGGTTTGAAGATCTATATCAATTCCTGATAACCACCGCCACTGCTTTCGAATTGGAAGGAGAGCCTGATTGGATCTACGTTTTATTTTGCAATCAAGTGCCAGGACTATAAGAGCCATCATGTTTTTGCATATCATATTGTTTGTTTCATATTGTACAAGGGGAAAACCACAGTCAAATCAAATTTCAATGGTGTTATATTATCAAGATTAATGATGAGCGGCAGGGGCCATATTCGTATTCACGATATTTTGCTAATTTTTTTTTTAAATATTCGTTATATTCGTGAATATTCTAAAAAAACGAATATATCGCACTATAGTGAATATATTCATTTTTTAGAATATTCATTTTTTTTTTTCATTCTCTAACCTTGCTCCACTTCTACATACTCCTCCCCAACAAGCGTCCCCGTCACCATGGGAACGCCTGGGGGTTAAAATATACTATCGGACTTGAGTTTTCACGATCTCAGTGAGATCGTGAAAACTCAGATCCGATGGTATATTCTAACCCCCTGGCGTTCCTATGGTAAATGGGACGCTTGTCAGGGAGGAGTATGCGAATATTTTTCAATTGCCGCTCATCACAATCACTACTGAATCACTACTCAGCTGTGACATGTCTGGGCTGCCTTTCCTATTCTGCAATATGGGGAAAAGGCACCACAGTTGCTGTAATTGTAAGATGATTCAAGTTTATAATATACTGGCCCCTGTTATCAGGCGGCACCCGACCTCTGACAGGGTGCTGTGATCCGCACAATTAATCCCTCAGGTGCCGCACCTGAGGGGTTAATTGTGCTGATCACAGCGCCGTGTCAGAGGTCGGGTGCCGCTTGACAGCATTCTCCCCGCAAGTATTAAAATCATTGTGGGCCGTGCGCATTTTGTGCAATCCCCCCCACCCCCCTCCCCAGTATAATAAATCATTGGTGGCCAGTGGGATCGCAATCCCCCCGCCCCCCTCCCATCATTTGTGGCAGCGGTAGTTCCGATCGGAGCCCCAGCAGTGTAATGCTGGGTCTCCGATCGGTTACCATGACAGCCAGGAGGCTACTGAGGTCCTGGCTGCCATGGTATGTTAGCAGCATTGTACTTACCTGCGCTGGGGCCACCGTGCGCTCCTTTCTTTGGGTAAGTTACTCACAGGTCTGTGAGGCGCATTGCCTGTTAACCTTTGGTCTATTTCCAACAAAAGCAGGGATTTGTGAGAGATAAGTTTTAAAATATAATGTGAACATTCTGTAGTACACATTTTTGTCCACAAGATGGCTGCTATCCAGATGTGTGAGCCTTGCGTGTGTAAGGTCACTGGGGAGGGGGAGTTAGGTTATAGTTTTCAAATCTACCTATGAAAGAGTTGAAGTTGCTGAAACCACTCCTATCAAGTTAAGGAGCCAATGGTCTTTTCTTAAGGAACACCCCTTTTGTGATGTCATGTCTGCTATTTAAGTGAATGTAACTTGAACAAATCTGGCTTGTTTGGGGGATCAGAAGATGCTTCCATGAAACCAACGTGTGTGTCTGGTCTCATTATGAAAGCAGTATGATATGTACAGTTGTGGCCAAAAGTTTTGAGAATGACATAAATATTGGAAATTGGAAAAGTTGCTGCTAAAGTTTTTATAATAGCATTTTGCATATACTCCAGAATGTTATGAAGAGTGATCAGATGAATTGCATAGTCCTTCTTTGCCATGAAAATTAACTTAATCTCAAAAAACCTTTCCACTGCATTTCATTGCTGTCATTAAAGGACCTGCTGAGATCATTTCATTAATCGTCTTGTTAACTCAATGTTGACGAGCACAAGGCTGGAGATCATTATGTCAGGCTGATTGGGTTAAGATGGCAGACTTGACATGTTAAAAGGAGGATGATGCTTGAAATCATTGTTCTTCCATTGTTAACCATGGTGACCTGCAAAGAAACCCGTGCAGCCATCATTGCGTTGCATAAAAATGGCTTCACAGGCAAGGATATTGTGGCTACTAAGATTGCACCTCAATCAACAATTTATAGGATCATCAAGAACTTCATGGAAAGAGGTTCAATTCTTGTTAAGAAGGCTTCAGGGCGTCCAAGAAAGTCCAGCAAGTGCCAGGATCGTCTCCTAAAGAGGATTCAGCTGCGGGATCGGAGTGCCACCAGTGCAGAGCTTGCTCAGGAATGGCAGCAGGCAGGTGTGAGCGCATCTGCATGCACAGTGAGGCGAAGACTTTTGGAAGATGGCAGCAAAGAAGCCACTTCTCTCTAAAAAAAAACATCAGGGACAGATTGATCTTCTGCAGAAAGTATGGTGAATGGACTGGGGACTGGGGAAAAGTCATATTCTCCGATAAAGCCTCTTTTCGATTGCTTGGGGCATCTGGAAAAAGGCTTGTCCGGAGAAGAAAAGGTGAGCGCTACCATCAGTCCTGTGTCATGCCAACAGTAAAGCATCCTGAGACCATTCATGTGTGGGGTTACTTCTCATCCAAGGGAGTGGGCTCACTCACAATTTTGCCCAGAAACACAGCCATGAATAAAGAATGGTACCAAAACTTCTTCCAACAACAGTTTGGTGAAGATAGAACAATGCATTTTCCAGCACGATGGAGCACCGTGCCATCAGGCAAAAGTGATAACTAAGTGGCTCGGGGACCAAAATGTTGACATTTTGGGTCCATGGCCTGGAAACTTCCCAGATCTTAATCCCATTGAGAATTTGTGGTCAATCCACAAGAGGCGGGTGGACAAACAAAAACCCCCTAATTCTGACAAACTCCAAGAAGTGATTATGAAAGAATGGGTTGCTATCAGTCAGGAATTGGCCCAAAAGTTGATTGAGAGCATGCCCAGTCAAATTGCAGAGGTCCTGAAAAAGAAGGGCCAACACTGCAAATACTGACTCTGCATAAACGTCATGAAATTGTCCATAAAAGCCTCTGAAACGTATGAAGTGCGAGTAATTATATTTCACTACATCACAGAAACAACTGAAACAAAGATCTAAAAGCAGTTTAGCAGCAAACTTTGTGAAAACTAATATTTGTGTCATTCTCAAAACTTTTGGCCACGACTGTACATACTTATACTTCTGATTGATCTGGCACCACACAAAGAAGATGAGAATCTCATGAATTGCGATAACACATGCCAGAGCTCCTACTCCAAGGGACTGTATGCAGTTCTCCTGTGAGACAGTCAATCCGGAATCGAGATCACTGCTTACAAAAGCCTAGACAGCAGAGTGATCAGAAAAATCACAGTATTACAGACACTGCTGCAGGTGAGGTACTAAGGCTCAGACACCCATCACCTAGACCACTTCCAGACCAATCTAACACCTATATCCACAAGCGACATTTAATTGCCACATAACTAGCCACTAGAAATGAGCGAATCAAAGTTGACGAAGTGGAATTTGATCTGAATTTCAGGAAAAATTATATTCGTACCGAATCCGAATTTTCTCACGCTTCGTAGTAATGAATTGCAGTTTTTCCTAAAATGGCTGCTGCACGTGTGAGGACATGGAGCAAAGAACTCTGGGAACATGTCATGCATGCAGCCAATCAGCAGCCAGCCAGCCCTGTGATGTCACAGCCCTATAAATAGCCTCAGCCATCTTGGTTCTGCCATTTTCCAGTGTACTTAGTGCAGGGAGAGACGTCAGCAGGCGCTCGGGAAAGTGCTAAGAAAAACTTCATTGTGCTGAAAAATCGATTTAGAAGTTCAGGAAAAGATTATTCAAGGTGTAGGGAAAGGATAGGGAGGCATTATCCCCACTATATAGAGAGAGAGCAGGGACCAATAGGAGAGTGTACAGCCTGGGTAATAGGAGCGATTCTATTGCACCTTGCTGCACTGACTGCGGATCCAAATTGCAGTTACACTGTTGCTTTTAGGTTGTTTGCACTATATAATACATCACTAATTCCAGCAAACCTTGCTTGCTATCGAGGTGCATGTTCTGTGTGATAAAGCCATTTATAGGGTGTATTAATAGGAAAAAAAAAGTAGAAGTAGCAGCAGAAGAAGGGGGGGGAGCAGGAGTTGCAGCGAGAGTCCTGAGCGCCCGGGGTCATCTAACGGTCGTATCTTGACCAGCAACCCAGCAGTGCTTGAATGGTTGACTCGGTCTTCGACTTCATCGCAAGTGACATCAGATACCCACAGCCAAAAGTTGGTGGGTTCCTCTGACATGATGCTTAGTTGGCATGCCCCGGGAGCAGGCCCTGTGCCCTCACCTGTCCTCAACCTGCCTCAGTCATTTTCTGTTCCCTCAGAGCTAGAAGTATTGTATGCTGTGGGCTCAGCTCCACTATACAGCGAGGACGAGCTACTAGAGGACAGTTAGCAGCTATTGGCCAGCCAAGATGTGGAGGAGACGTCAGCCGCTTCCTCCGGTAGGCGGACAAGCAGTGATGAGGAGAGTGGCGTGGGAGCTGGTGTTGCGAGCGATCAAGCTCCTGGCCCTGAGACCGTCGAGGGGGGATATCAGTGACGTACAGACAGTAGCAGATGAAGATGATGCAGCCGATCGCATTTGGTTGCTGGGTGAAGAAGAGTCTTCATCATCAGGAGAAAAGGGTGGCAGCTTGTGCGTGGGGCAGCTGCTGTGCCAGCAGGGTGGCAGCATGGCTGTGAGTCAGCAGGGTGGCAGCGTTGGGAGGTCAGGAGCCAAACATGCCTGGGGTAGACCACCTGCTTCGCAGGATCCTACCATCCTGGAAAGTAGCAGTGCAGGGGTTCATGGAGGTAGTGGTAGCAGGCAGAAGGTGAAGCGTGGCCAGGGTGCCAATGTTGGCACCACGGCCCCGTGCCAACACATGCAGCGTCACCATAAAGTGGCCTGGGAGAACCGTGGCGATGTGGTGGTCCAGCCTGCCGCAGCAACCGCTACATCACCCAGTGGCAGGCACCCAAATTCATGCAGTCAAAGCTCCACCACCTCAGCCAAAGGAAGCCGTCTGTCCTTCCCATCATCTGCTGGTCCTGATGCTCCTGCTCCTCCTCGCCAGTTATTCCGTCAGCAATCGATCACCAAAGCGATTGCCAAGAGACAACCGTATGCATGCACTCAGCTGACGGCGCAGAAGCTGAACGTGCTCCTGGCCAAGTTGCTGGTGCTGCAGTCCCTCCCTTTCCACGTGGTGGACTCTGCACCTTTCAGAGAACTGATGGCTTGTGCCAAGCCGAGGTGGAAAGTCCCAAGCCATCATTTCTTTGTCAAAAAGGCAGTACCAACCCTGCACATGTATGTAGAACAGAAGGTGGTCCAGTCCTTGAGCCTGTCGGTGTCTGCAAAGTGCACGGCAGCGCCGACGTGTGGAGATGTAACTACAGTCAGGGACAATATATATCCTTTACGGCCCACTGGGTGAATGTGGTTTCTGCACAGCCACACCAGCAACTTGGCCAGGTGATGCTGCTTCCGCCTCCACGTTCTCATGCTGTTGGTCCTCTGACAATTTCCGCCTCTGCCTCCTCATCCTCCACCATGTCCTCAGCCTCCACTGCAGGGACAATACTGCACTGCAGCATACCACATGTGCAGGGCACGGCGGTGTCACGCTGTTCTGCACCTAGTTTGCCTGGGTGAATGGAGTCACACAGGGGAGAAACTGCTCCACGTTCTTCATCCAGAAATCGAATCCTGGCTTTTTCCTCGACAACTTAAAATCGGAACTATGCTGACCGACAATGGAAAGAACATGGTGTCGGCGCTGCGTCAAGGAGGGCTAAGCCATTATTGGCGCATGTGTTCAATCTGGTTGCAAAGCGGTTCACCCCATCTGCAAGACATCCTGAAAATGGCCAGGAAACTTTGCATGCACTTCAGCCACTCGTACACTGCAAAGGACACCCTCCTTGAGCTGCAGCGGCAGAACGGCGTCCCCCAACATAGGCTGATATGCGACGTTTCCACCCGTTGGAATTCCATCCTCCATATGTTGGACCTACTATACGAACAGCAAAGGGCCATCAACGATTTCTTGATGATGCAAGCGGAGAGGAGTACTCCTCTGTGTAACTTCAATGTCAGCCAGTGGAAGCTCATGCGTGACACCTGCCGTTTGCTCAGGCCCTTTGAGGACGCCAGGTTGTCAGTCGCCAGGAGTACGTGATGAACAACGTCATTCCACTTCTTCATGTCCTGAAAAATATGGTGGTAACAATAGCTGGTCAGGGGACAGGAGACGTGGCGCCTCGATCTCACGGCCACATAAGGCCTGTGGGGGCTGAACTAGAGGAGGAGGAACAGGAGGAAATTCGAGCACAAGCAATGCGTAAATAAATGGCTGTTTTTTCTACACAGGTGACAGGAGATGAGGAGCTATGGGGTGATGAGGAAGACAAGGCAGAGAACCCAGACACACTGTAGCAGTATGCAGTGGAGATGGAGGCAGGGAGTCCCTCCAAGTCAGTTGCACAAATGACCCGATGCATACACACTTGCTTGGGTAGTGACAGCCGAATTGTCACCATTCGGCAGAGGGATGACTTCTGGCTCTTCCCCTTGTTGGACCCTCACTACCGGTCCAAAATGGGGCCCTTTTTTAACACCCGCTGAGAGGGAGGACAAACTGAACTACTATCAAGACATTCTATGTAGTCAGTTGGCCGCTGCCTATGTGCGCCATTTGCAACAACCAGGCCACAGGGGAAACACGTGAGGCAACGGTGGGCCGATGGGGGTAGTAGTTATTGTACTCACGGTTAGCAGAGCCTCCCTGGGCTAGAGTGCAGTGAAGGGGAAGACAGCACGGAATTCTCCTGGGCACTCTCGGTTGCAGGGAACACCAAGCAGATGTTGGTTGAGGTGCCCTTGATGGTATTTGGTGTTTTAGGGTGCTTTTGCGGCTGGGCCCATGTGTTCGTGACACCAGCACCGTAAGGTGCAAATGTTGAGTGTAGTAGTGGAAATGATGAGGAGGCAGTTGTAATCAAACAGTTGAACATTTACTGAATCAATTGTCCTCAGGTAGTCAGTACAGATACAATTCATTTGTATAGCAGTGATGGCTCAGAAATAGGTTTAGGCCTCATGCACACGACCGTTTTTTTATGCTGTCCGCAAAAAGGGGTTCCGTTGTTCAGTGATCCGTGTCCGTTTTTGCCTTCCGTTGTGTTTCCGTGTGTCTTCCGTTTTTTTTAGCGGACATGACCCAAAAGATTTTACCAAAAGACAGGCTGACAATGTCTCCCAAGTGCCTGCCAAGGGATCCGCAAAAAAAACGGACACGGAACAGCGGATGACACACGGATGGCCATCCGCATTTTTCACTGACCCATTGACTTGAATGGGTCCGTGAACCGTTTTTCACGGACAAGAATAGGACAGGTTATATTTTTTTGACGGACTGGAATCACGGGCCACGGACGCGGAGGACAAACGGTGCATTTGCCGAGGTTTCCACAGACCCATTGAAAACCAATGGGTCCGCAGAAAATCACGAAAAACGGAGCAACGGACACGGAATCAAACAACGGTCGTGTGCATGAGGCCTTAGTAGTATTCCTTTTATCAGGTTTAGGCAATTGTCAGTTGAGGAGTTCTCTTTAAGGCCCCATTCACACGACCGTTGTTTGTTTCTGTGTCCGTTCCGTTTTTTTCACGGATAGGATGCTTCCCCATTCATTTCAATGGGTCCGTCAAAAAATGCGGATGGTCAACCGTTTTTGTTCCGCATCCGTGATCTGTGTTTTAATTCCGTCAAAAAATAGTGCATGTCCTATTTTTTTCACGTTTGCGGACAAGGATAGGCATTTTTACAATGGATCTGCCATAAAAATCGGATCCGTCAAAAAAACCGGTCCGTCATCTTTTTTTTTGACGGACGCAAAATTTCAAGGAGGAGCGGACGCGGAGGCAGGCAACGGTCGTGTGCATGTAGCCTAAGGCTGACACTTTACAGGCAAGACTTCTGTAATTATTCTAAGTCCAAACTATAGCACATTGGTACTAAATATACTGTTTTCTACTTCTCTTGAGCTATCCAATAAGGGCGTTTCTCCCTCGTGGCAGGCAAAATCTCTTCAACATTATTTGCAGTATGCTCTCCTGAAGTATTGAGGTTTCCACTATATCCTGGAAGGCATTGTATTGGGAAAAAGGACAATTCCGCGCATCAATTATCCATTCGTGTCCCGGCACTCCTAAAGTTGCTCTCAGGCACTTGTGCTTGTGAAGTCCATAGGCTGGATTCAGCCCTAACCCTAATTAGACTCGCTTCATATTTAGACATAGACTTACTGTCTGGTGCTTGGCTGCTGTAGCTACTCTTAGTTTGTCCTCTCCAGTTTTGATCAGGTCCTGGGGAAAGAAATTGCAGCTACATGGTGGATGAGGCCTTTTTCTCTCCGCCATACACTTGTTTTTCCTTCTCTCTACAATACACTACACTCTACTACGCTGCAATGACCTGAGCTAGACACACCTCAAGCTATATAAATGAGTGGCACCAGCACCACCTAGGGACGAATGGGTGTAGTGACATTGCCAGCCTGAAAATAGGAAATACCATACATTGAAAATACATTAGATAAGTAGGCAGATGTTTAAAGTGTCCCTTTTACACACATATGTGGGATGCTGCACATTGCCCATCCTCACGCAGGTCTGCCTGGGGGGGGAGCCCTCTGCGCTCACATTCCTCTGCCATGGCTGCTGGGGGGGTAGGAGCAGTTCCAGCTCGATCAGCAGCAACTTAAGTCTAGAGTCGCTGATGAGCAGTTTTCTTCACCCGCCTAGTAAAGAAACTACTCACCAGCTGCAGCTAGACCTGGAGCAGGACCTGAACCAGCAGGTTGTGGTATACTTGGAGTGTACACTGCTACCCCACATCGAAGATCCGCTGGACTACTGGGCAGCAAAACTCGATTTGTGGCCGCAACTGGCCGAGTTTTCTCTGGACAAGCTTTCCTGCCCGGCCAGTAGTGTGGCATGAGAGCAGGTGTTTAGTGCGGCGGGGGCCATAGTTACCCCAAGGAGAACTCACCGGTCCAGCCAAAATGTGGAGACACTGACCCCTGTGAAGATGAATCAGGCGTGGATCAGTAAGGATTTTTAAACACCAGTGCCTGATACATCAGACTAGATCATCCATGGGGCCACACCAACACTTTGACAAAAGAAACCTGTTTCTTCTGTCTACCTGCTTCAGGCACTATTCTGATGCTGCCACCTGCCTGGTGCCACACCTGCTGCCAGGTGCTCCTACAGTCACCATCTTCAGTTAGTACTGGCATTGCCCCCCACCTCCCCATTATGGCACTGGGCCACTCTGTGGACTTCTCCTGCTGTACCCACCCTCCCCACTACATGACTGTGCCACTATTTTGCCTTTCATCCTGGTTGACATCATCATTATTTTGACCCTTCTTCTGATCTGTCAGAAGGAAGGAAAAATGAGACGCACAACGGATCCTCTCCATAGGCGTGCGCACAGGGTGTGCCAGGTGTGCCTGGGCACACCCTTATCAAGCCTCAAAAGGTCCTGGCCGACGAATACTAATGAAGCGCTTCCATTTCGGAAGCGCTCATTAGTATCAGAGGACCAGGAAGCGGTGAACGCTCTGTACTTACCGCTTCCTGGTCCTCGGCTGTGCAGGGCTGCGCACAGCATGACGTCACTTTGTGCGCGCCAGTTCAGAGCGCACAGCCGAGAGCCGACATCAGGAGGAAGAACATCACGGGCTGCGAGGAGCGGCGCCGTCCAGGAGCAGGAGAGGTAAGTATTTTTTTATTTTTTTTTAAAATGAGGCTGCTGGGGGCATAATGAGGCACATGGGGGCTAATGAGGCACATGGGGGCATATTGAGGAACATGGGGGCTAATGAGAGGCATAATGGGGGGCTAATGAGAGGCATTATGGGGGGCTAATGAGGCACATGGGGGCTTATGAGGCATAATGTGGGGCTAATAAGGCATAGGGGCTGATAATGGGGGCAAATGAGGCATAAGGGCTGATGATAGGGGCTAATGAGGCATAAGGGCTGATGATAGGGGCTAATGAGGCATAAGGGCTGATGATGGGGGCTAATGAGAGGCATAATGGGGGTCTGATTTGAGGTCTTATTTGGGTCCTATTAACATTGGGGGTCTGAATGGGGCTGTCAGCTGAAGTCTGATTAACATTGGTGGTCTGACCTGAGGTGTAATGAAAAACATTTTTTTTCCTTATTGTCCCCCTCTAAAACCTAGGTGCATCTTATGGGCCGGTGCGTCTTATATGTTTCCTTTCTGAACTGCAGAGCGGTGCCCACTTCCATCCCTGAGCCTAGCTGCCCAGAGCACTGATCCTGAGCCGCTGGAGTCTTCAGAACTGTAAGTATTTATAGGTGTATCAGGGTACATTATTATACAGGGGTTATTTAACTTATCTTTGTTTATATTGATGATAAATATATGAGTGCGGGTCTGTATGCATGCAGAGTGTATTTGTGTATATATATATGTGTGTGTGTATGTGTATAATACATATATATATATTACATACATAAACACATACATACATACACAGGCGCGCGGTGTGTGTGTTTGTTCTTTAGGGTGCACACCCTAATGCAATAGGCTGTGCACGCCTATGATCCTGTCTATGTAACAGCTGTAAGGCCTGCATGACATGGTCCCTATTTTGCATCAAAATTAGCTTATGATTTGGTAGCCAAAAGCAGGAGTGGGTACAAAACACAGAAGACAATCAAATATTCCATTCACGAGTCATCTCTGTTTTGGATCCACTCCTGTTTTTTTTTTTGCTTTAGCAATACTGATGGATTATTGAGCAAATGCTGATCAAGTGAAGGCGGATGCTCCACAGACAGGATCCGTTTTTTGGGGGTTATTGTTCTGACGGATCAGAGGAAGGGCAAAATAATCAGTGACGTCAACACAACCTTACTGCTGACACCTTCTGCACTCTGTCGGGCGGAAGCTCTACTTGTATAAACGTTTAATAGAACAGGGTTTGTAGATATCTATGTGGAATCAGCTGACGACAGTGTAAAAGGAGTGTGCTCTTTCAGAAATTGAGCCATTACACAAGACTATCGCCAGCGAAATAACCACAGTCCACAATACACCTCAACAGACCAAACGAACAAATGACAAGGGCCACTTTTAGTTTCATATGTATTTCAATTCATTGCTAGTAACATACATCTTAAAACCAATATTCAATAGAAGTCCAAAGAAAGTGCATAGATGAAAAAGTGATACATATGAAACTGAAAGAGGCCCGTGTGGTTTGTAGTTGAGATACTGAAACCTGCCAGGCACTGGTCTAATCAGGTCAAATGTCACTGTAACACTGACTTTACAATGCACTGCAATAAATGACTACAATTGTACAATCACTGGATTTTCAAAAACCAAATGGGACAACAAAAACTTCCAAAAAAAATAGCTTTTTCCCATAACCGTTCATTTATAATTGGTTAAAAAATAAACTACACACAATTGGTATGGTCGCATCTGTAACAACCTGATCTATAAAATCATGTAACTTCACCCACGTGGTGAATACCATTAAAAAAAATTTAAAATTAAAACACAATGACAGAATTGCCATTTTTGTTACCTCGCCCCCCCCCCCAAAAAAAAAAAAAAAAAAAAATGGTATAAAAAGCAATCAAAAAGTCATATGTACCCCAAAATGGTTCCAATAAGAACTACAGCACATCTCACAAAAAACAAGCCCTCAGCTATGTTGACAGAAAAATAAAAATGGCGATGCCAAATACAACTTTATTTAAATAAAAAAAAGTGATTTTCTAATGCAAGAGCAGTAATACATGAAAAAAACTATATTAACTTGGTATCTCCATAATTGTATCGACACACACAAAAAAAGTCAACATATCCTATATTCCGCATGGAGAACCACATAAAATATAAAAAGAAAGAAATCTTAGTTTTTGCCCATATCACCTCCAAAAAAATTACAATCAAGAAGCGATCAAAAGTCACACAGTATGTACCCCAAAATGGTACCAATAAAAACTACAATTTGTCCCACAAAAAATGAGCCCTCACACAGCCCAGTCAACAAAAAATAAAGAAAAGGCTATGGTCCTTAAAAACAATTCTAGCAAATTCCATGTTAGAAAATCCCGATGCTGCTTCTTCCCTTCTGAGCGTGCTGTGTTTATCAAATAGTGGGTGTATTGTCCCCTATAACACCTTGTGAAAATGAAAAACATGGGGCTAAAACAACATTTTATTGGATTTTTTTGACAGCCATGTGTTTCTAAATTCTATGAAATGTTTTTTGGGTCAAAGTACTCACTACGCTTTTCTATAAATTCCTGGAGGGGTATAGCTTCCAAAATGGGTAACTTTTTGAGGGTTTCCTTTCTAGGGGTACCTCAGAATCTCTTTAAATTTGACATAACACCTGAAAACCATTCCAGCAAAATATGCCCTCCAAACACTATATAGCTCTCCTTCCCTTCTGAGCCCTTCTGTGTACCCATACAGCTGTTTATGACCACATATGGGGTATTTCTGTAAACTGCAGAATCAGGGTAATAAATATTGAGGTTTGTATTGCTGTTAACCCCTGCTGTGTTACAAGGACAAATAAATTAATATGGAAAATCTGCAAATAAATATAAAATTCAGCTTCATTTTACTTTCATTCCTGTGGAACACTTAAAGGGTTATCAATGTTTCTAAAAATCAGTTTTGAGTAATGTGAGGGTTATAGTTTCTAAAATTGGATTGTTTATGGTGTTTTCTATTATGTAAGCTCCTCAAAGTGACTTCATATCTGAATTAGACTTTAAAGTTGGTTTCAAAAATGTTCTTAAAAATTTGAAAAATTGCTTCTAACGTCCTAATAAGATAAAATGACATTTACAAAGTGATGCAGACATGAAGCAGACATACGGTAAATGTTACCATAACTCATAAAATAGTTATCTGTCTTAAAAGCAGAGAAATTAAAATTTAGACATTAGCATTTTTTTCCCAGATTTTCCATACATTTATTTTTTCATAATTAAAGATATAACATATCGACCTAAATTTACCACTAACATGAAGTACTGTGTGTCACCAGAAAACATTCTTAGAGTCGCTTGGATAAGTAAAAGCTATTCCAACATTATTACCACATGAAGTGACATGTCGTATTTGCAAAATGAGGCTTTGGCATTTTGTCCAAACTGGCTTTTTCTTGAAGGGGCATAAGAAATCTGATGTTACAGTCTGTTTGGGAATGCCGTCCAACCAAAAAAAAAAAAGGAAAGAAAAGAAAATTAGGTCCTAGGAGATCTCAGTTTCATTCAATTTTCAGGCCATTTGGGTCGAATTTATTTGTACCTGAATCGAGTTTTATGACTGGTTCGTTAGAATCAGACCTGAAGCTAATTTAAAGAAATTGACTGAGTCAATTTCTTTAAATTAGCTTCAGGTCTGATTCTAACGAACCAGTCATAAAACTCGATTCAGGTATAAATAAATTCGACCCAAATGGCCCGACATGGACCGCAATCTCCACTGGAGGCCATCTATCCCTCTGTGATGCAACTTCTGTGACAAGCTGTTTTTTAGATGCAAATCAGTTCTTTTGGAAGTATGTCCCCCTCACAGATGTCAGACTGCTGCACCAGACACCACAGGCAGGAACTTCCCCAAAGACAACTCACTTTATGCCAGATCAGGAACAGCTGTCTTCTCCTGTGAATTGAAGACCTTTACAGCCTGGTTAAGTGACCACAGGTCCTTCAAAATCTGTTGCTTGGCGCTTGCTTTTTTTTTCTTTCTTACCATATTTTGCAGCAGAAAAGGGACTCTTTAGCCAATTCCTCTTCTATTGTCTATAAGAAGATGAGCACAGTGCCGATCTCAACTGTTCAAGAAAAGTCAAGATGGGACCATCTAAACTAGGACCCCATGCTTATGTGGTTGTTTTTGGTGTATATACCCCCAGTTACCTCCATCTTGTATCCTGTGCTTTTATTTTGTAAATATAGTCAATAACCCAATGAGTAAGTCTAAATTCCTTTCAAAATAATTTACAGTTTATTGAACATTATTAAAATACTGATTACTTAATAATACTAACAGTAGGGAATCTACTCCATAGTGCCAAATTGCAATTACCATTTACAGCTGTATAGTAAACAAGGTGCCAAAAAATTATAGATAATACACATCTATTTCATATACAAAGGATATATAATCCATGGATACAATATACTAGTTATGTTTATATATTTGTCGGGCCATTACTATTCTGGGTTTGGTGCAGAGGCGGCACGTAATGGCCCGATAAATATATAAACATAACTAGTATATTGTATCCATGGATTATATATCCTTTGTATATGAAATAGATGTGTATTATCTATAATTTTTGGCACCTTGTTTACTATACAGCTGTAAATGGTGATTGCAATTTTATTTTGTAAATTTAGGAAAAGTTGCTACAAGGTTTTCTTGTCTATGCACAAGTCTATAATAAGTCCTGCGCAGGAGTCATGTGCTTCTTCTTGTACCATCTATATGTAAAGTTCTCCTCAGTGCGGCCTTCAGGTCTTTGTTCCTGAGGCTGTAGATTAAGGGGTTGAGTAAGGGGGTGATTAGTGCATATATCACAGTGGCTACTTGGTTCAATGCAGAAAGATTGCTTGAGTTAGGAACAAGATAGATAAAAGTTATGGACGCATAAAATATAAAAACCACAGTCAGATGAGACGTACAGGTGGAGAAAGCTTTACGTTTTCCATCACTGGAGTGAATTTTAAAGACTGTGCTAAAAATTCTGACATACGGGTAAACTGTGGCAACAAAGGCTATGAAACTCAAGAAGACTCCCAACAACTATTAAAGACTAGAAAATTGATGGAAGTATCAATACAAGAAATCCGGAGCAAATGAGGAAGATCACAAAAGAAATTCTGGATGAAGCTTGGACCACAGAACGTCAACCTTATTAAACATAAAGTACAAATGGTGGGCATGAGGAGACCAGAAGACCAAACCACTGACACCATCTGAGTACAGCTTCTCCAAGACATGACCTGAGCGTAGTGGAGAGGGCGGCAGATGGCTACATACCGGTCATAGGACATGGAGGTCAATAAATAAACCTCAGAGCTCCCAAAATAGATGACAAAGAACATTTGTGTTATGCAGTCTGAGAGAGACATAGACCAATTTTGGGTGATGTGAGCAAAGAGCATTCCTGGGGCAGTGACCGATGAGTAGGACATGTCCAAGAATGCCAAATTTCCAAGAAAGAAATACATGGGTGTATGAAGATGAGCACAAGTGAGAACTAGAAGGATGATAAGAAAGTTGGTCAAGAAGGTCATCAGATAGATGAGGAGGAAGACGATGAAGAGGACATAGATGGTCTTCATGATTATCTGATAGACCCATGAGAAGAACGCTGGAGATCGTTGTTTGGTTAGTCATGTTTAAAAAAAAAAATTCTATGCAAAATTGTCCAAATTAATTAAACTGATAAATGAATGAAAGAATAAAACATTACAAGGATTTGATGGAATATATGAACCTAACAAATGAACATCTTGGATCTGATATAAAATATCTGATACTAACAGCTAATGGTCTCCTCATTTTAAAGTCATTGGTTCTCCCAGGAGCTGAAGCCACAGAGGCCCAGACCTCTGCTCTGCACATCCGGGAATAATGTAATCGGGTCTCAGGACGCTCAATTTCATGGTTGTTTATAGTGGAGGATTTCTGTGTTTTCCTCTTAACCAGTGAATATCCACAAAACTCATGTCTCGGGCAAATACAGGAAGTCATGTCATAAGCAGAGCAATATTGCATTGGGGCCAGGAAGAAGTGAGGCCCAAAGTTAAAAGTTGTGACCTTCCCCTTATTGTCAATAGTGTAGGATTTTGCAGTTTCATTTTAACTGGTCATTTCCAGGGGCCTCCATGGACAGGAATGATGGTATGTTTGGACCCTCTCTCCAGAGCATTCTTATGTTGTCTTTACAGTAAATTTGAGCCCTGACTTATTATCTTTGGAAGCTGCTGTGAAGGTGGCCGTGAGCCCCTTACCTAGTGGACGGTGTGGCTGCAGAGGTTGTACATATGGTTTGTCTGTCCTTGGTCATTTCATATCCTGAATAAAGAGAGTGTTAAAGGCCAAGAAAGGATGACAAGAGTCCCGACAAACTCCAGTGCGGTGGTCAATGTTTTATTTATTTATCGGGTTCTTTAATGAGGTCCTTCTGCCTGGAGTCCATTTAGGCTGATCCATGTGTACTGTAGGTCTACACTTTAGTTACACAGTGAGAGCTTGGAGCGCCCCAGGGGTTAGGCGAGATATTGCTTCCAATAACAGCAGAGACATCATGTACATGAGGAGGAAATGTACCTTCTCAATTAGTATAGGAAAGGGTTCTTTACAGTAAGAGGATCACATGACTCCAGGTGGTGTGTGTATACACCAAAAAGTGAAAATGTTTTGGACCATGTTTTTAAGCAGAAAAAAAAAATCGTACAGTTTTTAACCACTTCGACGCAGCTAGTTTTCTCCTTCATGAGGCAGCCTCATTTTCCAATTCTGAGTCTGACATGTGTCACTTTATGTGGTAATAACTTTGAAATGCTACTACGTATCCAAGCAATTCTGAGAATGTTTTTCCGTGAAAAATTTTACTCAAAAATAACAGAAAATTTGGAAAAGATAGCAGTTTTGTAAATTTAAAGACAGACAGGACAGATAGTGGTACCTTCTCTGGGATTTACATATAAATGCTCACGTGATCAGTATGAAATTGCCAAGAGGTCCGACTCCTAACACCCCTGCTGATCTGCTGGAAGCCGAAGCACTCACCAGAACTTAGGCGAGTGTTGTAGCCTCCTCACAGCTTACACAGCGCTGTACACTGGATAGCAGCTGTGCTTGGTATCACAACTCAGCCCCATTCACTTGAATGGGACTGAGCTGTGCCTAGGCCATGTGACCAATGAACATGGCGTCATATGACCTAGGAAGAGGCTTAAGCACTCACAGAGCGCCATGGCCTGGACGTAGCTCAGTTCCTGTCAAGTGAATGTGAAAGGGCTGCAATACAAAGCACAGCCACTATCCAATGGATGGCGCTCTGCTTGGTAAGCTATGAGTAGAACATGGCACTCACCAGAGCTCCACTTAGCACAGCAGCTTCCTTAGACAGCTGATTGGTGAGGGTGCAGGGATTCGGACCCTACTGATCTCATGTTGATGACCTGTCCTGAGGATGTGCCATTAATATGAAATTCTGGGAGAACCGTTTTAACGCCTAACTTTTAGGTGTTCCACAGAAATGAATTCAAAATGAATAAAAATTTTATTTTAAATTGAATCCTTTTTTTCCCTGTAACACAAGGGTCAACTGCAAATCATTCCTCAATATGGATTACCCTGAGTTTACAAAAATGTGGTTGAAAACTACTGTATGGGCACACTGCAGGACTTAGAAGAGAAGGAGTGCAATATGGCATGTGGAGGGTAGATTTTACTGTAATGGTTTGCAGGTGCCATATTAAATTTGCAGAGACTCTGAGCTACACCTAAAGTGAAATATCCAAAAAGTGACCACTGGTGTACTGAGTGCTTTGACTGCTTTAGCCCCAAATCTTCATGAGAAATAATAGGAGAAAACGCAGCACAATTTTGTTACCTAATTTGTATTGAGTACAACAATGCCCCCTAAGTGGTCATAAACTGCTGTTTGGGTACACTGCAGGGCTCAGAAGGGAAGGAGAGCCATGTGGATTTGTAGCCTATTTTAGGGATTTATACAACACTGTCCGACTACTGCAGAGGCTCTGAAGTGAAGAAGTGACTGATTTTAGAAACCACAACCCTCACAGAATTTACTAAGGGGTGTAGTGAGCATTTACATCCCACAGGTTTTTTTTTTGCAAAAATTAACACACAGCAGATGGTGCAAGGTTAAACTTGCACTTTTTCCACAGATAAGCCATTACAGTGTCTAATATGTTGCGCCCATTGTAGGCCAGTGTGAAGAGTCAGCCCTCTTATTATTACGCTGTGCTTCCTGGTTTTATGAACACCCTACGTGTGGCCCTAATCTTTTATAACTACAGCCCTCCAGGTAATTATTAATGTGGAGGTGGAGAGCGCATTTCAACTCCACACATATTTTGCAGAAATGATTCAGCAGGGGATGGTGCAAAGTGAAAATTGCAAGTTTTCCACAGATATTGCATTTTAGTGCCCAACATGCTATGCAGGTGCCAACTAGAACAAACCACACCTGATAAATTGTTAGGTGCGCAATGAAATGCCATAAATGTGGATGTAAATTATTGTTTAGGTAACTGGGTTCAGAAGAGAAAGACCACCTTTTGGCTTTTGCAGAACCGATTTTGATGGATTAGTTTACGGGCACTATGTTGCTTTCATAAGAGGCAGTATTATAGCGGTTATATTCTTGTACATAGGAGCAGTATTATAGTAGTTATATTCTTGTACATAGGAGCAGTATTATAGCAGTTATATTTTTGTACATAGGAGGCAGTATTATAGCGGTTATATTCTTGTACATAGGAGCAGTATTATAGTAGTTATATTCTTGTACATAGGAGGCAGTATTATAGTAGTTATATTCTTGTACATAGGAGCAGTATTATAGTAGTTATATTCTTGTACATAGAGCAGTATTATAGTAGTTATATTCTTGTACATAGGAGCAGTATTATAGTAGTTATATTCTTGTACATAGGAGCAGTATTATAGTAGTTATATTCCTGTACATAGGAGCAGTATTATAGTAGTTATATTCCTGTACATAGGAGGCAGTATTATAGTAGTTATATTCTTGTACATAGGAGCAGTATTATAGTAGTTATATTCCTGTACATAGGAGCAGTATTATAGTAGTTATATTCTTGTACATAGGAGCAGTATTATAGTAGTTATATTCTTGTACATAGGATCAGTATTATAGTAGTTATATTCCTGTACATAGGAGCAGTATTATAGTAGTTATATTCTTGTATATAGGAGCAGTATTATAGTAGTTATATTCTTGTACATAGGAGCAGTATTATAGTAGTTATATTCCTGTACATAGGAGCAGTATTATAGTAGTTATATTCCTGTACATAGGAGGCAGTATTATAGTAGTTATATTCTTGTACATAGGAGCAGTATTATAGTAGTTATATTCCTGTACATAGGAGGCAGTATTATAGTAGTTATATTCCTGTACATAGGAGCAGTATTATAGTAGTTATATTCTTGTACATAGGAGCAGTATTATAGTAGTTATAGGAAGCAGTATTATATCTGCAGATAAGAATGGCAGAAAATTCTCAAATCTAGTGATGCAAACCTTGTGGATCATGGAAAGGCATTAGGCCAAGCTCTGAGGGAATTGGAGAGAAAGAGAAATTTTTGGAGTATACCCGTTTGATAGGATGTGCGTGCAGAACACATTGTGTAGATAACTTGTCTGAATGACTTATGGACTGCACAGCTAGCTAGTCTGGGAGATGTAAGGCTTTGGAAGCAGGCAGAGGAACCGCTAAGGACTACACAGATTAAGTGACAGAAAGCGTGGTATTGCAGGCAGCTGCAAGAGAAGCATTTGCACCCTTTGGTCTGAAAGAGTGAGAGAAAAGTGCAATGTTGAATAGATTAACTCAGAGAAACACCTGTAGTATCCCAGATTGCCACTATCAGTCCTACACCCTGCTTCTGTCTCTAATGGGCTAACCTCTAATGTCATCTGTGTATTTATTCCAGGTCATTTTACACTATGCATTCATAATATTGCTATGTAACTGTTATGTTTATGTAATGTGCCTGGTTCACCAGTAGGTGGCAGCGGATACGGCAGACAGATCTTTAGATAGAATGGAACTTACAATTCCATTCTCCCCCTTTTTGGGCCGAAGTGGGCTAGTCCTGCTTCCTACCAAGGGAAGGGCTGCATGAAGTGTTTAAGAATTCTTAGTTTTATTCTAGTGTTGGAAGCAAACCTTTGAAGCAGTGTGGAGAAAGTTCCCCCTTCTGCAGCAGGAGTCTCCCAAGGTAAGCAGCGCATAGAGCCTCCTGACTCCTTTTAAATTTACAGACAAAGGAGGTCAACAGCCAAAAGGCACCCCGCTCCGAAGGTACCAGAACAGTTAGCAAATCCAGTAATCAGCGGGAAGCCTGAGTTTAGCACAGCAGAGAGATAAAGCAGAATTTTCAAGTTTGCCTGCCAGTTTAACCTAAAACCTTCTGGAACCAAGAGATAGACCAAATATTGTCTGGATACAAGTTAATTCAAGTAAAGCTGTTGAATTTTCCCCAAGTCTTGGCTTGATTTATTCTCCACTTCCTACAACTCTCCCCTTTATTGCTACGGAGTCTAGCCCTGGGGATCAACGGTATCCAGGTAGGAGCACCGTGACACACACAAAAAATTATTAAGGCCACCACACCAATCAGCCAGTCTATGAAAAGTGTGAACTGTGAATGCTGTGAGGATGTATTGGAACTTTATTTCCCAGCGAAGAACGGTTCTACTATTAAACGGACACCTACATTACATGCACCAACATCAGCCTGGTCAGAACATCGCCTGATACTTCAGGGAACCCTGACATGCACTTAAAAATTCATGTCCACCAAGGACACCCCCTAACACCAGGCAGGATCCCAGAAGCCGGGGAATGTCCCAAACAGAAGAAAAAGTGTTCCATTCCTATCACAGAAACATCACAATGAGGACTGCCACCATGAGTAACTACTATCACCATCATTGCTACCACCCTTCCTGTCCTCCACTCCTCTGTTACATATACACACAGACACTGAAGTGTACATCTCATCTCAAGAAATTCGATTCATTACAAATTACTTTGTCACAAACTGCATTCCATTGTATGTAGTGAGTGCAATGATGGGGGGCAGCGATCGCACCACATCACATCATCAGACCCCTCAGGTGCCGTGTTCCACGATGATCTCAGCATCTGACGGTCACATTCAGCCTATCAGGGGTTAAAAAATATATATGTATCTACTCACCTCATCCACTTGCTCGCGAAGAGGCCATCTTGATTGAAGAGAATGCGGCAAATCTCACGCAAGCTGATGTGATGACATCATCACGCTGGGCGGATGCTGTGACATCATTACTGATGATGTCACCACTCCTGGCTAGTGTGATGATGTGGTGATGTCACACAGCAGCGTGCACAAACTTTGGCGTGCTTCTTTAACCAAGACGGCTGAGAAGGCCTCTCCACAAGCAAATGGATGAGGCGAGTATATATTTTTATGTTTTGAACCGCCATTTCAGTAAAAATTTACCTGCGAGGAAATTTGGTTTCATGACTAATCAAATTTTTCCTGAAATTTGGATCGAATGTCCACTTCATTAACTTCTATTCGCTCAACACTAATTACAGACGTTATACACACAGTATGTAATGTACAGTATGTATGTTGGCAGTATGTATATAGTTAGGCAGTATGTACAGTATGTAGGCAGTATGTATGTAGGTAGGCAGTATGTGTGTATGTAAGCAGTATGTACTGTATGTATGTAGGTAGGCAGTATGTACAGTATGTAGGCAGTATGTATGTAGGTAGGCAGTATGTGTGTAGGTAGGCAGTATGTTTGTAGGTAGGCAGTATGTGTGTAGGTAGGCAGTATGTATGTAGGTAGGCAGTATGTGTGTAGGTAGGCAGTATCTGTGTAGGTAGGCAGTATGTATGTAGGTAGGCAGTATGTATGTAGGTAGGCAG
Source organism: Bufotes viridis (assembly GCA_033119425.1). NCBI lineage: Eukaryota > Metazoa > Chordata > Amphibia > Anura > Bufonidae > Bufotes > Bufotes viridis. Next base: position 6,714,282 of record CM065596.1, read on the forward strand.
TATGTGTGTAGGTAGGCAGTATGTAGGCTGTATGCATGTAGGTAAAGTCTCAATTAGAGACAGATTAGGTTGGTACGTGAGGCGTCCCCCCGTAGGATGATCTTCTGACTCTCCCCCCCCCCAAGGGTAGCAGCTTTTATATAGATTTAAATAAAGAACTTCTCTCCCTAGTGGAAGACGACACATACACAGTACAAGGGTCACTGTACAAATCCTGTTCATCCGTTGTCATTACCGACCCTGAAATGGCCAATTTACAGATCCTGAATAAATCAAAATTCTCAGAACAACTCTGAGAAGATGAAGTAGAACTCTGGACTCACAGGCCAGAAACATAATGGAATCCAAATGATCAGAAACTAAATCTTAACACATTACCTGACCAGAATATCATCACCTTGCAGAGCCTGACCATAATGTACTACCATCATCACCCAGCAGAGCCTGACCAGAATGTACCCCCATCATCACCCTGCAAAACGTGACTGGAATATACTCCCATCATCACCCTGCAGAGCCTGACCAGAATGTACCCCCATTATCACCCTGCAGAGCCTGACCAGAATGTACCCCCATTATCACCCTGCAGAGCCTGACCAGAATGTACCCCCATCATCACCGTGCAGAGTGTGACCAGAATGTCCCCCATCATCACCCTGCAGAGCCTGACCAGAATGTACCCCCATCATCACCCTGCAGAGCCTGACCAGAATGTACCCCCATCATCACCCTGCAAAACGTGACTGGAATATACTCCCATCATCACCGTGCAGAGCCTGACCAGAATGTACCCCCATTATCACTCTGTAGAGCATGAATAAAATATACCCCCATCATCACCCTGCAGAGCCTGACCAGAATGTACCCCCATCATCACCCTGCAGAGCCTGACCAGAATGTACCCCCATCATCACCCTGCAGAGTGTGACCAGAATGTACCCCCATCATCACCGTGCAGAGCCGTGCAGAGCCTGACCAGAATATAACCCCTTGGAGGATTCCAAAAGAATGGGATCAGGAGATTTAGGTAGAACACCTACTACCTGTCATATGGGAGTAACTGCCGCTAATTTACCAACCGCCATGGGCATTGTACTTAAAGACCGCAACTGTAAAGTTTGTGTGAGGGACTGTGTGCATCTGCATCCACCAACATAGAATTGCCTGAATACAGAGAAAGTATAAAGGGGTATTCCTGGAATTTTGTATTGATGGCCTATATACAGGAGGTCTGCACTAAATCTACACAGTTGTCCATTGGGTAGTGGATAGATCTGGTAACTGCAGCGCTGCTCCTGTTCCTGGCAGTTATAGCTCAATGTACTGGAGCAGTCCAGCAGTCTGGTAAAGGGTCCTTGGACATATTCTGTAATCGCTAATGTAAATTTCCCTGTATCCGGCTCCATCCTCTCCTTGACTCCTTTCTTATTGATCTGGTCACTGTAGACTTGCTCAGGCCTCTGCTGTGATCTCCACTGTAGCCTCCAGTATCAGGTCATCTTTACCTCTGTGATACTTCTATTACTCATTTCTTATAGCAGACGATCATCCTATCTGCAGACCAGCCAATATAGCAGGCCCCTCACAGAGGTTGGACTGCTGCCCCACACGCCATAGGAATGACCATCCCCAGAAACAGGAACAGCTTTCCCTCTCCTGTGACTTGAGGACTTGCACAGTCTGGTCAAGTGACATAGGTCCTCCAAAATCTGCTTCTCTAGTACTCCAGACCTGAGGGCTTTGTAATATTCATGTTATGTCACAATTCATGTCATACATCTTGTGTATCAGCAGATGGGGTATGGTTGGCAGGGTTTGGCAAAAGCAATCAGACTTACTATCCCATTCCTCCGCTCTTTGTAGGAGTTGGCAGGTCTGAATTCCTTCCAAGGAAGGGACACAGCTAGTTACAGTGAGTTGGAGAGAGGAAAGTGAGGAGCATGCGATCCATCTCCATTCCTCTACAGAGTTGACTCATCAAGGAGAGCCTGCAGGGTCCCAGGCTACAGAAGATCTGTAAACTATAGCGCATTATTGTCAGCAAAATGATCAATAAATTAAGCTATACAGACTGTGCTGCAAAGTGAGGGGAAACACGTCAAGACACCACCACCGCAGGTTAGGAAAGCAGGTTAGGGCACCTACAGCCACAGGTGCCAGAGTACAAGGAAGGGAATCAGGAGAGAAACATTGTCATCTAGCCAACTTCTGACTGTCATCTTCTGCCACCATACCCCGTTATCTGGGAGGAGAAATTGCACTTTGTATGGACTTTGGCAGAAAGAGCTGCTATTTGTTTTTTTGCACTCAGTAAAGAAAGGCGATCTTTGTTCTTTAATCTCTGCCTGGTTCTTTCACATCATTTATTGACTGCACTGAACCCCAGGAAGTGAAGGCCTGAGGTAGGACACCGTGACACAACACTTCATCAGGACCACTATTACTCCAATCCTCTGCACTGATTCCTCGAGGGCTTTCTGCCCTTCCACCTGTAGGTTACAACTGTAGACGAAGACTGTGGCTTCAATTTATTGAAAGGATTGCCTCATCAAGTGCATCTATCCTGCAGTGCCTGCTGCATGAAACCAAGAATTTTACAGCAAGCAGAGATCTTGTGAAGAATAGTGCTGAGCGAACAGTTCGAGCATCGTTCGGGTTCGTACCGAATTTTGGGGTGTCCGGGACCCGGACCCGAACCCGGACATTTTCAAAAAAGTTCGGGTTCGGGTTCGTCGTTCGGCATGTATTTAGGCGCATTTTGAAAGGCTGCAAAGCAGCCAATCAACATGCATCATACTACTTGCCCTAAGATGCCATCGCAGCCATGCCTACTATTGGCAAGGCTGTGATTGGCCGAGTGCAGCATGTGACTCAGCCTCTTTATAAGCTTGTGCGCACGTCGGGACGTGCTCACTCCCGATGTGAATAGAACAGGGATAGACGCAGCTGATGCTAGGGCGAGAATAGGCAGGGATAATTGAATAACTGGAAGCAAATTTCTCTCCTCCACCTGTGATTCATCTGAACAACTGCAGCTGAGCTGCTTTTGATAGGGATTGGCTATTTTTAGAGTGGCCAGAGTGATTTTTCCATCCACATGTACCTGGGCTGACCGCCGGCCGCCATTTTGCGACTTGTAGTGCTGCAGCAGAAGCTGCCACAGTGTGCATTCCAAA
>CM065596.1:6717957-6755623 GCA_033119425.1 Bufotes viridis
TGATCCACTATGGCTTGCTGCAGGAAGTTTCCTGCTGATCCGGAATCCAGAAGAGCCATCTTTGTGACCCGATTATCTCCAAATGACATAGTTGCTGGCAGAGTCGGGGGGGGGGATGATCTTCACCTAGGACCTCCTCTCCAACAGACCCTAGGCTTGGAAGTTTCTCGGCTTCAGAGGACAAGCACAGAGTACATGATCAGAACCACCACAATAGAAAAAAAATCCTTTGGCACGGCTGTGATCATGTTCCTGTTCTGACAGCTTAACTTGGTCGACCTGTAGCCGAGTTCAGAGGCTACCGTACGGAACTGGACTGCATACCGGCCCACAGATTGGTTCTCTTGACGCAACCGCAATAAGGAGGATGTGACAAAAGTGGTGTGTCCGAGCTCATCGAACACCTTGCAGAATGTCTCTAGGAAGATCTTAAGATCCATTATGACTGGGTCGTTCCTTTCCCAGAGGGGATTGATCCAGGCCAGTGCCTCCCCTGTGAGGTGTGACATAAGAAAAGCCACTTTGGCTCTGTTCGAGGCAAATTGGTGCGGCAAAAGTTCAATATGAAGGGTGCATTGGTTTATGAACCCCCAGCACTGCTTGGGGTCACCATTAAAACGTGGAGGAGCTGAAAGACGAGGTCCAGATCCCAGTACGTAGGAAGAGGGCAGAGCAGAAGTCACGTTAACCGGGCTAGAGAAGCTTGATGATGCTGGGTTAGCAGATGTCAGGTCATTTAGACGCATATTCACATTGCGTAGGTAGGATAGTATTTGATCCTGATGCTCACGCTGCTGAACCAACTCCCGGTGTAACTCGGTGGTACTTGGAGGGATCGGATCAGCGGGGTCCATTGCCTGAGCAAACTGTTATGCACTGTGCCACTGACTGGGTAAACTCCGGAGGGGCGTAACTAAGCAGCCATCTTGTATTCACTAGAGCCCCTGTTGGTGGGGAACGATGAAGAACCAACGTTTGTTATTAGTTGGTCATTTTTCAGACTGTAGAATGAGAAACTCAATGGTCTTTTTCCTAGTTGTATAAATAAAGGTTAATTCTTGTATAATTCAGTAACTTTCGAGTAGACTTTGCATTTTAGATGTTCGCAAGATCTCTGATTGCTGTCAATTTCTTGTTTACATTCAGTAGGCACCATACAATGGATGCACTTGATGAGGCAATCCATTAAATACATTGAAGCCACAGTGTTGGTCTACAGTTGTAACCTACGGATGGAAGCAGAATGCAGATGTTAAAGGACCTATGGTCACATGACCAGACTGTGCAGCTCCTCAAGTCACAGGAGAGGAAAGCTGTTCCTGTTCATGCACGTGTATGCAGAGTACATTCAGGGATTACTCATTCATATAGTGTGTGTGGTGCAGCAGTCCGGCCTACGTGAGATTGAGGGACCTGCTACATTAGCTGTTTTGCAGAAGGTCAGATAGCCTGCCACAAGAACTGACTGCAGGGGAAAGAAATGGTTAGTCACAGAAGCTGCAATACAGAGGTAAAGATGACCTGATACTGGAGGCTACAGTGAAGGTCACAGTCAGTGCACCCAGCAAAATCAGAGGCCGGAGCAAGTCTACAGTGACCAGATCAATAAGAAAGGACATGGAGTCAGAGGACGGAGTCGGATACAGGGAAATATAGACATCAGCTACTGTATTACAGAATTTATCCAAGAACCCTTTACCAGACTGCTGGACTGCTCCAGTACATTGGGCTATAACTATCAGGAACAGGAGTAGTGCTGAAGTTACCAGATCCATCCACTACACAATGGGTGGAATTGTGCAGTTCTGGTGCCGGTCCTACTACAGAACAACTAATGCAGGGTTTAGGACCCCACCGATCAGCATCAGCCATTAATATAACAATCTATTCAACATTCTCAGTATTTAGGCAATTCAATCTTGTAGGACGCAGCCATGCACAGAGTTCATCAGGTTTGTGATTAGGGGCAAAAACTTTACAGTAGCTTTCTTTATGTACTAGTAAGTAACCTGATCCGTGCACCATTCGCCCAGACTGTATTTGTGACAGGAGGACAATGCCGGTATTTTGTTTTTGCCGTCCCATTGAAGTGTTATGAGGATGAGGAGGGGTATCCCCGAGCATTGGCAATATTCTGACCGTGTTTGGGGATACCCTATGTATTTAACTATTATTCTGTCTCTACTTTTAAACTATCACTGCCAGCTCTAGAACCCAGGACCTTTTGTATGGGAGACAGCCGTTGTGAGCTACTGAGGCCACTGTTATTAATAGAAGGATTTTCTCTAAAAAAAAATAATAATAAATAGCTACATTTTTTCCGCCATTTATAATGTATTTACATGCAGAATGTACTGGTACCTACACTCTCTATATATACCAGTACTTACATAGTTGTTTTTTATTTAGTTTTTTTTAGATGATAAAAGTAGAAGTATAATTTTATAATTTTTATTATTTGCAAAAATATTATAGCACAAAATATACTACAATAATAGAATGATAATAAATTATATTCTGCCCCTTTACGCCATATATTAGACAGAATCTGAAACAAAGGCGCCTAACGAATCCTCCGATACGCATGTGGGCAAAACCTAATGTCAGAACATATTCCTTCCCCCCCTTCCTCCTCAGTCAGAACATACTTGCTCTCTGTTTGTCAGATATGGAGGGGGGTCCTTTCTTCCCGAAAAGTACTCTGCTCTTCATTAGACCGTTTTATTGATGCCCCGGCCCAGATATTTCCCAGTGTCCCGATCATGGCGTCAGTTTCGTGGCACCAAAGATACGAACATCAGTACAGTCTCCATGTTACCCCGTCCTTCTGTCCATACTGGATCTATAGTGTAAAATCTGTGGAGCGCCTGTCTAGTGACACCCGTTACCCGCTGCAGTAATGGCGACTATCACTAGAGGAAGATTTGAGGTTTCTGATAGATGGGGGAGGTTCCCAGCAGAACAGACATTTCCTCACTGACTGACGGCAGAAACCATAGTCTTTGTGAGGAATATGTGGAGTTATGATTTAATTCCTGACATTTGCTCCAAGAGTGGGCAAAGGAAATCCGGCTCCACACGTGGCCCTGCTTCATAGTGCGACCACGTGTTTACATGTCACACTCCACTCAGCCACACTGGCAGCTCAGCTTCTCTCGCAGGATCAATGCCTGTCAACAACAACAAGGAACATTCTGTAGACATCCTGGAACCGGGAAATAAGAAATGATGAACTAACCGTACATCACATAAATAAACCGTTTACGTCTCTGTGACCCTGGGACCGAGGTGGAAGTTCTCCTGGCCTTTGTTTGCGTAAAGGAAACAAGGAAGGGAGATGCAGAGAAATCCTAGTAGGAACCAAATAACGGTGCCATGTTTGGTCTCGAATTGCACGAAGAACCCAGGCAGATCCGTTAGTCCCAGAACCCTAGGACCTTTCGGTGTCCATAATGTGTTTTGTGGATTTTTGGGCTACCAGGACCAGAAGAGGGAGAGTGGAATCCTACCGGGGGAGGGTGGGGCGTTATCGGCTAAGGGTTAAAGTGCCCATGCAGGGAGAGGCCATTGTCTTTCTCTGAAGGGGGTCATGTCCTGTAACGTGTTTAGATGGACCTTGGGGAACTCTGCTGACATCACTGCCCCCATGTGACTACAGCTTTCAAGAAACACCTACATATCCGGTAACTGACTTTCATTTGCTAATTGATTATACCAGCATCTGTATTTGCACATCCGACCATTGTATATATCTGTGTGTATATAGCGTTATGTCTAGTGCGCCCTTAAGGCAATTAAATATATAAATTAATCTTGCGCTGTTCTTGTATCTTGACCTGCTCACTGAGGTGGACACACATGCTCAGTTCTATCCTTCAACTGCCACTGGCTGCAGCAGACAGTACACATTCCTGAAGAAAGGACACACCCCTAAACTGTCAGCTTGAAATAAATCTAGTAGAATATTGGAGCACTGACTGGGGGTCTCTGGATCCATGGGAGGTAAAGGGCTGGTTCAAGCTTTGTTAGAAACAGGTTGTCATCTACTATGTGATGTCTGATGTAAGAGACTAAACTTCTGACTTTCATGGCTCATATTTACTGGAAATACAAAAGAAGACTGCTCTGGAGAGAAGGGCCAAACATACATTTCTTCCACAAGGGTCTTTTGCTGTCCATGCAGTCCTCTGGAAATGATTAAAGGGGTTTTTCAGGAATGGATACCGATGAGGATAGATCATCATTATGACATTGGCAGGGGTCCGAGTCCCGGCACCCCCACCGATCAGATGTTCCAGAGAGCTGCTGCGGCCAGCTCCCGGCAGCTCACCAAGCACAGCGCTGCACATTTTATAGTGGCTGAGCTCGGTATTGCACTTCAGCCTTATTCACTTCAATGGGGCTGAGCTGCCACTAGGCCATGTGACCAATGTACTATGACATAACATGTCCTAGAAAGAGGCTTTGGTGCTCACAGAGCTCCTGGCCTCTCCTAACAGCTGAACGGCGGGGGTCCCAGGCAGGGCCGGGCCGACACAGAGGCTGAGGAGGCTCCAGCCTCAGGGCGCTCAAGCCTCAGGGCGCAGGCCACTCTCACCAAGTCCCTGCTGCTGCCGTGTAGCTGTATTAGCAGCAGAGCATCCATTTCTGCGCTCTGCTGCTGTAACAGCCGGTCCTGCGCCCCCTAGTGGTGTTCTTCCTCCCTCCCTCAGTCTAGTGCAGTGTGCTGCAGCTCCGTACCTTCCCCAGCCCCTGACTTCCTGCCTGTGTGTGCACCAGAGATTCACAACCCCCTCCCCCAGCACAGAGAGAAGAGCAGCGTCGGGACAGAGAAGGAGGAGGAGGAGGAGGAATACTCTGCAGCCTGCCTCTCCCTCCAAGTCACCAGAGACTGTATGTGCAGAAAATGTAAGGGGTTAAAGGGAATGGCAGTAATGTAATGTGCATATTGTGTGTTTTTATGTATGTGTGTCATATGTATGTCAGTATATATGTGTGTGTCATATGTATGTGTGTGTGTGTCATATGTATGTCAGTATGTATGTGTGTGTCATATGTATGTCAGTATGTATGTGTGTGTCATATGTATGTCAGTATGTATGTGTGTGTCATATGTATGTCAGTATGTATGTGTGTGTCATATGTATGTCTGTATATATGTGTGTCATATGTATTTCAGTATGTATGTGTGTGTCATATGTATGTCAGTATATATGTGTGTGTCATATGTATTTCAGTATATATGTGTGTGTCATATGTATGTCTGTATATATGTGTGTGTCATATGTATGTCAGTATATATGTGTGTGTCATATGTATTTCAGTATATATGTGTGTGTCATATGTATGTCAGTATATATGTGTGTGTCATATGTATGTCAGTATGTGTGTGTGTGTCATATGTATGTCAGTATATATGTGTGTGTGATATGTATGTCAGTATATATGTGTGTGTCATATGTATGTCAGTATATATGTGTGTCATATGTATTTCAGTATGTATGTGTGTGTCATATGTATGTCAGTATATATGTGTGTGTCATATGTATGTCAGTATATATGTGTGTCATATGTATTTCAGTATGTATGTGTGTGTCATATGTATGTCAGTATATATGTGTGTGTCATATGTATTTCAGTATATATGTGTGTGTCATATGTATGTCTGTATATATGTGTGTCATATGTATGTCAGTATGTATGTGTGTGTCATTTGTATGTCAGTATATATGTGTGTGTCATATGTATGTCTGTATATATGTGTGTCATATGTATGTCAGTATGTATGTGTGTGTCATTTGTATGTCAGTATATATGTGTGTGTCATATGTATGTCAGTATATATGTGTGTCATATGTATATCAGTATGTATGTGTGTGTCATTTGTATGTCAGTATATATGTGTGTGTCATATGTATGTCTGTATATATGTGTGTCATATGTATGTCAGTATGTATGTGTGTGTCATTTGTATGTCAGTATATATGTGTGTGTCATATGTATGTCAGTATGTATGTGTGTGTCATATGTATGTCAGTATGTATGTGTGTCATTTGTATGTCAGTATATATGTGTGTGTCATATGTATGTCAGTATATATGTGTGTGTCATATGTATGTCAGTATGTGTGTGTGTCATATGTATGTCAGTATGTGTGTGTGTCATATGTATGTCAGTATGTATGTGTCATATGTATGTCAGTATATATGTGTGTGTCATATGTATGTCAGTATGTGTGTGTGTCATATGTATGTCAGTATGTATGTGTCATATGTATGTCAGTATGTATGTGTGTGTCATATGTATGTCAGTATGTATGTGTCATATGTATGTCAGTATAGATTATCTAACCCAGTCCCCCTTCCCCCATCTACCCCACCAAACATTTAGATGTTATTTATTCCTGCTATTCTAATGCTCTGATCAGTAGATGCTCAAGTCAAGCCCTCACCCCCCCCAGCCATTTAGATATGTATGTTATCAATCATCCCCCACCCCCGCCTTCCTTGTAATTTGCTGGCCCCCAATATCCATTGTGAGTCACAATCCATAACAGTGCCATCCACAGATCCCCCCATAACAATGCGTCATCCACAGATCCCCCATAACAGTGTGTCATCCACAGATCCCTCATACCAGTGTGTCATCTACAGATCCCTCATAACAGTGTCATCCACAGATCCCCCATAACAGTGTCATCCACAGATCCCTCATAACACTGTCATCCATAGATCCCCCATAACAGTGGCATCCACAGATCCCCCATAACAGTGGCATCCACAGATCTCCCATAACATTGTCATCCACAGATCCCCCATAACACTGTCATCCACAGATCTCCCATAACATTGTCATCCACAGATCCCCCATAACATTGTGCAATCCACAGAGCCCCCCATAACAGTGCAATCCACAGACCCCCCATAACATTGTGCTATCCACAGATCCTCCATAACAGTGTCATCCACAGATCCCCCATAACAGTGTCATCCACAGATCCCTCATAACACTGTCATCCATAGATCCCCCATAACAGTGGCATCCACAGATCCCCCATAACAGTGGCATCCACAGATCTCCCATAACATTGTCATCCACAGATCCCCCATAACACTGTCATCCACAGATCTCCCATAACATTGTCATCCACAGATCCCCCATAACATTGTGCAATCCACAGAGCCCCCCATAACAGTGCAATCCACAGACCCCCCATAACATTGTGCTATCCACAGATCCTCCATAACAGTGTCATCCATAGATCCCCCATAACACTGTCATCCATAGATCTCCCATAACAGTGTCGTCCACAGACCCCTCATAACAGTTTCATCCATAGATCCCCCATAACAGTGCCGTCCACAGATCCCCCATAAGTGTGTCATCCACAGATCCCCCATAACAGTGTGTCATCCACAGATCCCCCCATAACAGTGTCATCCACAGATCCTTCATAACAGTGTCATCCACAGATCCTTCATAACAGTGTCATCCACAGATCCCCCCATAACAGTGTCATCCACAGATTCCCCATAACAGTGTCATCCACAGATTACCCCATAACAGTGTCATCCACAGACCCCCCATAGCATTGTCATCCACAGATCCTTCATAACAGTGTCATCCACAGATCCTTCATAACAGTGTCATCCACAGATCCCCCCATAACAGTGTCATCCACAGATTCCCCATAACAGTGTCATCCACAGATCCCCCATAACAGTGTCATCCACAGATCCCCCATAACAGTGTCATCCATAGATCCCCCCATAACAGTGTCATCCATAGATCCGCCCCATAACAGTGTCATCCACACATCCCCCATAACAGTGTCAACCATAGATCCCCCCCATAACAATGTCATCCACAGATCCTCCATAACAGTGCGTCAATAATTGATATATTAAACTGTGCATATTTATGTGTGATTACAACAGTATTTAGTAAAGACTCCACAAGTTGGGGGGGGGGGGCGCACTTGGGCAGCTCAGCCTCTGTCGGTGGTGGACCTTGTCCCAGCCCTGGTCCCAGGTGTCAGACCCTGATAATGATTACCTATCCTGAAGATAGGTCATTAATATTATTTCCAGGATAACCCATTTAATTGCATTATAGATCTTCACTGGTTAAATTAAACTTTAAAATCCTCAACTATAAACAACCATGAAATTGAGCGTCCTGAGACCCGATTACATTATTCCCGGATGTGCAGAGCAGAGGTCTGGGCCTCTGTGGCTTCAGCTCCTGGGAGAACCAATGACTTTAAAATGAAGGAAACCATTAGCTGTTAGTATCAGATATTTTATACATTCACCCTCCGTGATTCTATATTCCATCAACAACTCCTAATGTTTCATTGTTGTCATCATTTTTATTGATTTTGAAAATCTTATGAAGAAAAAAACATGAAAAACCAAACAACGATCTCCAGCGTTCTTCTCATGAGTCTATCGGGTAATCAGAAGACCATCTATGTCCTCTTCATCATCTTCCTCCTCATCTATCTGATGACTTTTTTGACCAACTTTCTTATCATCCTTCTAGTTCTTACTTGTGCTTATCTTCATACACCCATGTATTTCTTTCTTGGAAACTTGGCATTCTTGGACATGTCCTACTCATCGGTCACTGCCCCAAGGATGCTCCATCACCTCACCACCCAACATTGGTCCATCTCCTTCCCAGAATGCATAACACAAATGTTCTTTGTCACCTATTTTGGGAGCTCTGAGGTTTATTTATTGACCTCCATGTCCTATGACCGTTATGTAGCCATCTGCCGCCCTCTCCACTACTCTCAGGTCATGTCTTGGGGCACGTGTACTCAGATGGTGTCTTTGGTTTGGTCTTTTGGCCTCCTCGTGCCCACCATTTATACTTTATGTTTAAGAAGGTTGACATTCTGTGGTCCCAACATTATCCACAATTTCTTTTGTGATATTCCCCATTTGCTCCAGATTTCTTGTACTGATACTTCCATCAATTTTCTAGTTTTAATAGTTGTTGGGGGTCTTCTGAGTTTCATAGCCTTTGTTGCCACATTTTACCCGTATGTCAGAATTTTTAGGACAGTCTTTAAAATTTGCACCAGTGATGGAAGACGTAAAGCTTTCTCCACCTGTACGTCTCATCTGACTGTGGTTTTTATATTTTATTCATCAATAACTTTTATCTACTTTGTTCCTAACACAAGTAATCTTCTTACATTGAACCAAGTAGTCACTGTGATATATGCACTAATCACCCCTTACTCAACCCCTTAATCTACAGCCTCAGGAACAAAGACCTCAAGGCCGCACTGAGGAGAACTTTACATATACAGTAGATGGTAAAAGAAGATGCACGTGACTTGCGCCCAGGGTTTATAATACACTTTCTATATAGACAAGCACTATCAGCTCTTTGGAGGCACATGGACAGGAGGTTCCATCTGTCTTTCCCATGAACAGGGAATCTGCCCAAGGGTCACTTTATTCTTGTCCGCTGATAAAGACAGGAAAGAGGCAGAGAAAAGAAAGTGCTGAGCCCTCATGTCCTGGCTGGAGATGGATGGAGTATTGAGGGGCAGTTATTTTTACACTAGAGACTGCTACTTTTTAGGTACAACCATGGGTCTAAAGATAGGAAGGTCATAGGTTAATGATAGGCTATAATGAAAGGATGTGTAATACCCCAGAGTGGTATTACCATTTCTATACCCTGCTACTGTCTTTAACTGTTAACCACAATGTCATCTGTGTATTTATTCCAGGTCCTTTGTCACCGTACATTGATAATGTCGCTATATAACTGTTTTTTTTACATGTAATATGTCTGGTTCACCAGCAGATGGCAGCTGATATATGGCAGAGAGATCTTTAGATAGAATGGAACTTACCATTGCATTCTCCCCCTTTTGGGCAAAAGTGGGCTAGTCCCACTTCCTACCAAGGGAGGGGCAGCAGGAAGTGTCTAGTCAGTCTTGGTGATTCTAGTGTCAGATCAAGATGTGTAAAGATGTAGCAGTGAGGGGAAATCCCCTCCTGCAGCAGGAGTCCCTCCTGAGGAAAGCAGCTCAAAGAGCACCCTGACTCCTTATCAATTTACAGACAGAATATTGTGAGGGGGTCAACAGCCAAAGGCATCTCACTGTACCAGAACAGTCCTAAAGTTCAGCTGCCAGACTAAAGCCCAGTTTAGCACAGCAGAGAGAAAGATAAAGCAGAATACTCAAGGTCCCCTGCCAATTTATGCCAAAACCTGTTGGAACCAAGAGGGAGCCTGAATATTGTACGGATGCAAGTTATTCAAGTAAAGCTGTTGAACGTTATAAAGTCTGGACTCGACTTATTCTCCACCTCCACCGTTATTCTCCCCTTTATTGCCTTGAAGCCAGGGAATCGACGGTATCCAGGTAGGAGCACCGTAGCACACACAGAGACTATAAGTGCCACAGCACACCACTTGGCATTCCTAAAATCCTGGGACACAATCGGCCCTGGGGGGCGTCCCGCTGCAGATGTATTTTGGATCATTGGATTTCCAAGAAATTGTGTTATCTTGCCTCGTCATTTAAATAAAGCTTATGGGGGTTCTAGGTTGATTTCCTTTGATTAGCACATGGTGATAACTTGAAGAGGGAAGATGTTTAGCATAGTACTTACCATTTCTCGATCCCCCAACTTAGCATCTCCCCCAGTTCCTCCCCGATGCCACCATCTCTGCTGCACCCCCGTGCACTGCAGGCTCTTCCATTCTGTTCTGCAACCTCAGGGTGGACCCTAACATCAGACTATGCACCTTTTTTGGACAGGTTGCTATACTTGCAATGTACACTTCCACAATATGGATACTTTCTCCTATGCAGATGTAAAATCTGATCCTCAAGTGTGTCCAGGCACCCATAAGATATTAAACTCCACAACGTGTGGCTATGGAGACTCAGCGGTCCTTTTCAGAAAGGAATTCTCCAAAGAACTTCTCTCTACACCTCCTCCTTTTACATCTGGCATGCTTTCTCAAGTATATGACGTTCTGTTCTGTCCTTGCAGGTACCTGATGGCTGGCTTTACTTTCAGCTTGGATTCTTAACATGTGCTCTGTCTCCTTAGACTCACATGTTGCACTAGACTGACTAGAATGTTCTCACCCCTCCCTATATAGAGACTGTGACACCAGCTCCATCAAGTGGTGGATGTGTATACGGCCTAATAACAACTTGCATGCAGTGTATACAGTAAATTAATAGACTTTAAGCCCTTGTGGGCAGGACCCTCTCTCCTTCTGTACCAGTTTGCAACTGATAATGTTAATGGTTATTGCAATTGTCTGCATTATGTATGTGCACCGCTTCTCATATGTACAGCATCATGGAATGAATGGCGCTTTAAAAATAATATTAAATGCATATAACGTACAAAAATACATTTGAAGCAATTTTGCAGTGAACCGATGCTCTGCAGCAGGACGCTGCACATCAGTTTAGTAAACAAGACAAAGATTTCTGGGCCCTCTTCTTCTATCCCTGAAAAGGAACACACAAAACCAATATTTCCAGTACAGTTGCTCTGGGGCCCCGATCTTCACCACTGAGGAGTAAGCAAATTGTCTGTGATGACCAATCACAGCACAGCTTTCACTCTGCATCCTGCTCTTAAAGAATGAAAGCTGCTCTGTGATTGGCTGCTATGAACAGCAAAGAGGCAAAGGAAAGTACAAGCTCCTGTCCTTGGTGCAACCATCTAGCCGACCCTGCAGACAATGACAGATAATGTACGGCCGTCCTGGGCTGCCTACATAACGCTCAGACGACGGATCTGAAGAAAAGGTAAGTGTGTGTGTAATGTGTACATGTGTGGTAGGCTACGTTTACACCTCTAAGAGGCTCCCTTACATCATTTCATGGAGAATCTGTTAAAAAGCCAAACAATTGGTGCATCACATGTAATATTGTGTCTGGTAAAATGTAAGGCTGGGACCACCATTATAGTCAGTGGGGTCTGTCAGTCGCTGCATGACAGAAATGGAGTTTCCGTTATTTTCATTGTCCTACAACAGAGCAAAACAAAGAAAATAAAAACTGTTCATGTGAACACAGTCTAATGTGTATATGTGTGTAATGTCTATATATCTATAAGTGTGTGTGATGTACAGTATATACTATAATATCTATATATCTATAAGTGTGAGTGATGTGTATACATTTATGTAATATCTATATGTGTGTGTGATGTACATGTGTAATGTCTATATATCTGTGTGTGATGTGTATATACAGTGTGTAAAAAAGAATGCATGTGTAAATATGTGTTTAATGTGCATGTTTACGTGTGTATACTATATGAAGTATAGCAGTACTATTTATATGTACAAATAGTGGTAATAATTATGCGGTTGGTTGACGTGTGGAACCAATGTGTTAACCAACAGATTTGGCTTTGGGCTAATCCTAAAGGGCGTTGTCCTGGCAGTGTCCTCGTATTCACTATTCAGAGACACCAAAGGGCAACAAGGGGTGAAGCAAAATCAAAGTCAGGGAAATACCGAGGTCAGGCCTGGCAGAGAACATGCAATATGACAATAGGTCCTAGGTTAGGCAGCAAAGGGTAAATACGGGTAAACGGGCATAGGTTGGTACACAGCCAGATAGCTGAACAGAACATCTTTACAGAGGACTTAGCTTAGCACACTAAGTAACCGTATTGCTCAGGCGTATTACCATTGGAAAATATGCCTAAAGTACACCAGGTTAGGCTACTTTTACACTAGCGGTTTTACTGGATTCAGCAAAAACACTTCCGTTAGTGATAATACAACCATTTGCATCCATTATGAACTGATCCAGTTGTAATATCTTTAGCATTACCAAGACGGATCTGTCATGAACTCCACTGAAAGTCAATGAGAGACGGTTCAATTTTTTTTGTGTCAGAGAAAACAGATCCAATCCCATTGACTTGCATTGGGGGTCATGCTGGATATGTCTTGCTCCGCATCCCAGGACGGAAAGCAAACTGCAGCATGCTGCTCTCCGGTATGAGAACGGAACAGAGTTCATTTTGGAGCACTCCGTTCTGTTCAGTTCAGTTTTGTCCCCATTGACAATGAATGGGGACAAAACTAAAGCGTTTTTTCCAGTCTTGAGACCCTATGATAGATCTCAATACTGACAAACTAAACCGCATGTGTGAAAGGAACCTTAGGCAGCCATTGGCGGGTGAAGATTGGGGTGAAGAAGGAGAGGCCTTGCCAGCCAACTGGCATCAGCCATCATGGAGGGACTGACAGGGCAAAGCCAGAGGATAGCAGCTGGAGGCGGAATCAGCCCACCGGGTTAGCTCCACAGAGCAGCAGCCGCTGTAACATTGGTGACAGGCACAGCACAGCAGAACTATTTAGGCAATAATCATATTGGCTTTGAAGACTTGATTTATAATGCAAACATGCAGGCCTATTTTTCTAGGCAAAATGACGGCACCATGGAGAAATACCAGCAGGCCCAAAACATGTGTGAACAGAGCCTTATACGGGGTCTGTACAATATAGCAGTCTTATTTATGTTTACTCAGATTTTATTAAGTATTTTTGAAATATAACATACGAGCCATGAAATAATTGAACAAGCATTCCGTGGGGTCACGCAGGACCCATAAGATATTGCAACAAATAATGATATAACTCAGGACTCGTCTGCGCAACGGCACGAAACAGTGTGTAATTATATATTGAGTCAGTCAATCTGGAGATAATAAACAGTGCTAACTGCAATGAAATCTATCTTCTAATTTCCCGTTATTTTGTGATAATAATGTGTCTTATATATAAACCCATATAATAATTTTAAAAAAGGGAGGAGAAGGGGGAGGGGGATAGGGGACTCATGTGCGGAGAAGGGTCGTGATCACTTGCCTAATCTGTACATGCTAAAAAGGGTCACAGCATGTTCCGACACAGGAGAATCCAGGAGAGTGAGCGGGGGTAGCATCTGTTCATAAATATCTCTGACCTCTCCTGTCGATCTGCTATCAGTTCTTCAATACGTAATATATACCGACGTTCCCTAGCCGACTTACATAGGGTGTCTTGGTTTAGTCTTCCAATGCCTGGGAATTACAATTCTCGCTGCAGACAGAAAATGTCTTAGAACACCTTTGTTAACTTTAGCCAAGGAGCCCGGTATAAGAGAGAGTAGGGTTACTTAAGGAGTATTTGGAATCGTCTTATTAGAGTATTTAGCATTCACCTGTAATACTCAATCCCAAAAGGAGCAAATTGCAGGGCAGCTCCACCAAATATGTAATAGGGAACCCCTATCTTTCTTGCATCGCCAACACAAATCTGACACTGAAGGGAACATATCATGTAATGTAGTTGGACAATAGAACCATCTAGGGAGAATGTTGTAACTCTTTTCTTTACCTTATGCCAACGATATTCCAAGGGAGAACGTACACATTTTGATAACATCGATATCTGTGAATTGGACCTGTATAATCGGATTCCCAGCTATCAAAGAATGGGGCCCTGTTCGCGCTGCACAAGTCTAGGAAAACCTTATACAAAGAACCCCTTCCATCCCCTAATTGTAAGTATATCTTGTCAAACTCCATTAGGGGGCCAGTTGCAGTTTTAGAGAACGTGGCTCCGAAAAAAGAATGCAGCTGAGCGTATCCTAACCAAGAGACCATACAAAAGGTAGAGCTCGTATGCAAGCTTCCCTGATGTTAAGATGTTCCGTATTTTCAGAAAACCGCTGTGCACGGTTTTAATCAGAAACGATGAGGAATCTAATCCGGGTTTAAAGCTGGGTTGCAATATAACTAAGTCATAGGGCCAGGTCTATACAAGATCTGTGATCTTCAGATCCAATCCTCCCAGACTGCTATGACATGTCTCACAATCTGGGTGGTCTGTCTCCCAAGGTGATCCAGGCCCCACTGTAAGAGATAGTGGAGACAGAGATTGTTCCACGGAGACACACAACTTCTGTGAACCCTTGTGCATCCAGTCTAGTATCCTAGAAAGTGCCGCTGCGTTGTGGTAAAGGTGAAAATCTGGGGGGCCAAATCCTCCTAGGGATTTATGTTTAATTAGAACCCGCTTGTTTAACCTAGGCTTACTGTTATGCCATACAAACCTGGTGAGGGCCTTTTCTATGGCCAAAAAATAACCCCTCGGAACATAGAGTAAAGTCTGAAAAAGGTAAAGGAATTTCGGAAGGATATCCATTTTAACAGTATTAATACGGCAAAACCATGACAGATGTTTTAACTTATACAATCTTAGGCCCTCAAGATTCCTCCTCTGCAATGGCAAGTAATTCAGGGGGAATAGTAAATGTAATTGCGCTGGAATTTGGGTGCCCAAATATGTCAGACTTTGGTCTTTTCAATGGAAGAAAAAATTGCTTTGAATTGATAAAGCCTCTGTCTGGGAGAGGGAGACGTCCAATAGTTCTGTTTTAGCAAGGTTAACCTTAAAATTACTAAGGTGACCAAACCTGTCAAAGTATAGACGATATAGAGATACATGGGGGGTGTCAGGCATTTTCATAACTGTATGTGATATCTGATGATGATATGGTCAAAATGGACGTTCATTGCCAACAGATGTGGTTTGTTTTAAAGAATATAATGGGTCTCACATACACTGTCTGGAAGACACGACCATGTAATAACAAAATGTGGTCCTATCCTAAGTACTGGGGTCAAGAGAGGTTATTGCTTAAGACACTGGTATGTAGTGTCATTCCATATAATCACCGGTATAACGTATATATTCATGTGGGATTGCATATAGTTTTAGTATATTTTAAACAATGATACATATAATGTTTGTATATTCATATCCAGTTATTGATAATGTATCCATCATTGTATCATTGTATCCATTTGTGTATGTGTATATATATATATATATATATATATATATATATATATTATGCCATGTATGTATCAATGAGAATATATTCTATAGAAGCATATAAGCTGGTTTTCTACTAAGAGGATTTTTTTTTAGAGAAGAGCCCAGTTATGTTAGATGGCAATTAATCAGTCATTTGGATGGCTAAGATACACAAACTGGTTAAACTTTCTAAGGACCATAGTATTCATATCTGCCCCATAAATTCAAGGATTAGGGAAACTTCTAATACCGCCAGTCGGTCTGAGCAAAGTGTCCGAAAGAGTCCCTCCTTTGGTTGATGTAATGAGGAAAGGTTAAGAAAGTCATGTGAACAGATTAGATATGTACGCATCTGGCATTCCTAAACATTTGAATTTTAAAAACATCATAGGTGATACAAAGGTGCCATCAAGTGATAGATGGACAGAAGTTTAAAAAAAAATGCCAATTAAATAACGTCATCCCCATGATTACCATAAATTACACTCACCTTATCTGATTGGAAATCCCTAATCCAAGAGGGGCTGGACATAGATAAGGATTAGAATATCTGATCCAGTTTTGGAGGTCAGAGAGACATCACAGAACACATCACGGACACATCACAGGACGTCACAGATCACAGAACACCCTCCACCCTAAGGAATTCCTCCAGGGACACACCCGAGACTCACAAAAGAAACTGGCAGATCTAAATCTGGGTCTCTTCTAAAAGCTCTTTATCCCAAAGCCACGGGTAATGTATAATTTATTTTATTTGCAGTAATTATAAATCGCTTTAATTGGCATATAGTAGAGATACATAATCGTGCACATCATTAAAATTCTTGTAATATTTCTATCAGAGTGATATCTCTGATCGGATTTTATTATCCGTGATGAGACCAATAGGCATATTTATAAGGTGTCTTACTGCTATATTCTTTGAGCATAAGGGATTTTTCACAGATTCATTTCTATTGTTTCTTTGTTATATTATAATGTTTTGATAACCAGTACACTAATTGGTATTAATTTGCTAAAGAATATCATTGTATTGTACTTGGTTTTAGTAAATTAAGTGAGCCTGGTGTAAATGGTGGAGCGCCGTATTGTGTTTAATTTTGATATTGTATCCAAACTTTCTTTGTATTAATTTGTATGCCATTTTACTGTATTTATCTGTAATAAATTATATTTTATATAATTAATTGCACCCTGTTTCATTAGCTGCACAAATTGACTTTAGATCTCATCAATAAAAGAACAGGTGTTTATATGTCCGCCAATTAAATTTTTCATAATTTCATTTTTCATATTTTATAAAAATATAAAATCATAGTTTTTTTATTTCATATTTTATATGAAATAAATATTCGACATATCTGGAGGCACTGCTGAGATTGATTGAGATATTTATATAACTAATTTGTGCAATTAGTGAAAATATTCCATACTCCTTATTGGCAAGTCAAACTGTTGTTGTTATTGATTATTGATCAGTGATCAGAATCATGAGTGCAACAGGCAGCGATAAGGGTAATAGCCAGGCTATGGCAGATGATGCATCTCACCCGGTACAGATAATCTATAAGATTATGAAATATATATATTCACGGGTAAAACTGGATAAAGAGATGACTGAATGGACTAATGAGCTGCAGACAAGAGCCCTGGAAGAACGTGGGGAAATATGGAAGTTAGGTGGCATGGTTGAAAGATACCTGACATATATCGATTTGGCAAACGATAATACCAAGAGGGACCAACACCTATTATGTGCATTGCCACCTCTTTTGTACGCATTATTGGTGGTGAATACTCTTTCACAAAAGAGACATGGGTCTGTGAAGAGAATGGAGCACTATATAGCCCAGCTAGAAGCAGATCTCACAGAGACAGAGACCACGATCAAGGACTTAAAAATAACCTTGATCACAGCCATGATGCATACCAAAAGGCAAAACGTGATTTAGAGGAGTTACATCTCCGTCTGTCCAAAACTCAGCAGACAGACGAATCAGCCTGTATATAGGCAGTGCTGAAGGAGATCAGTTTAACACTGAGAGATCTCCTGACCCTCCATTTATTACTCCCGATATCCAGACATGTCATCACATGCTTTTAAAGCAGACCCCATCCAAAACACTCAGGAACCTGAAAGTAATGGCATGATCACACAGGAGGCGTTAACCCAATTGAGTCGGGCATTTCAAACCGTGACCGCCTTACTAGGTGCCAGCAATACGGAAGCCCCAAGAAGTGTTTCTCCACATATTCCCTTGGAGAGAAGTGTTAGGGTTAAATCACCTGTGCCGTATGTGTCTGATGAGAGTGGTCAGAGTACATGTGAGTCTGAGAATGATGTGGAAATGTGCGTGTCTTATTCCTTGCCACGCAGGCATGTGTATGCCCATAGTGAGGATCAGGATCCCAGGCGACCATCATATGCGGATGTGGGCTCAAGGAAGAAAAATTCCCAATATGCAGAAAGGGATCAAAGTTCCTCTAGCATAATTAAATTTTTAAATGCTACGGTGTCAAAATTTTCTAAGAAGGGTTCCGATAACCAGTACACTAATTGGTATTAATTTGCTAAAGAATATCATTGTATTGTACTTGGTTTTAGTAAATTAAGTGAGCCTGGTGTAAATGGTGGAGCGCCGTATTGTGTTTAATTTTGATATTGTATCCAAACTTTCTTTGTATTAATTTGTATGCCATTTTACTGTATTTATCTGTAATAAATTATATTTTATATAATTAATTGCACCCTGTTTCATTAGCTGCACAAATTGACTTTAGATCTCATCAATAAAAGAACAGGTGTTTATATGTCCGCCAATTAAATTTTTCATAATTTCATTTTTCATATTTTATAAAAATATAAAATCATAGTTTTTTTATTTCATATTTTATATGAAATAAATATTCGACATATCTGGAGGCACTGCTGAGATTGATTGAGATATTTATATAACTAATTTGTGCAATTAGTGAAAATATTCCATACTCCTTATTGGCAAGTCAAACTGTTGTTGTTATTGATTATTGATCAGTGATCAGAATCATGAGTGCAACAGGCAGCGATAAGGGTAATAGCCAGGCTATGGCAGATGATGCATCTCACCCGGTACAGATAATCTATAAGATTATGAAATATATATATTCACGGGTAAAACTGGATAAAGAGATGACTGAATGGACTAATGAGCTGCAGACAAGAGCCCTGGAAGAACGTGGGGAAATATGGAAGTTAGGTGGCATGGTTGAAAGATACCTGACATATATCGATTTGGCAAACGATAATACCAAGAGGGACCAACACCTATTATGTGCATTGCCACCTCTTTTGTACGCATTATTGGTGGTGAATACTCTTTCACAAAAGAGACATGGGTCTGTGAAGAGAATGGAGCACTATATAGCCCAGCTAGAAGCAGATCTCACAGAGACAGAGACCACGATCAAGGACTTAAAAATAACCTTGATCACAGCCATGATGCATACCAAAAGGCAAAACGTGATTTAGAGGAGTTACATCTCCGTCTGTCCAAAACTCAGCAGACAGACGAATCAGCCTGTATATAGGCAGTGCTGAAGGAGATCAGTTTAACACTGAGAGATCTCCTGACCCTCCATTTATTACTCCCGATATCCAGACATGTCATCACATGCTTTTAAAGCAGACCCCATCCAAAACACTCAGGAACCTGAAAGTAATGGCATGATCACACAGGAGGCGTTAACCCAATTGAGTCGGGCATTTCAAACCGTGACCGCCTTACTAGGTGCCAGCAATACGGAAGCCCCAAGAAGTGTTTCTCCACATATTCCCTTGGAGAGAAGTGTTAGGGTTAAATCACCTGTGCCGTATGTGTCTGATGAGAGTGGTCAGAGTACATGTGAGTCTGAGAATGATGTGGAAATGTGCGTGTCTTATTCCTTGCCACGCAGGCATGTGTATGCCCATAGTGAGGATCAGGATCCCAGGCGACCATCATATGCGGATGTGGGCTCAAGGAAGAAAAATTCCCAATATGCAGAAAGGGATCAAAGTTCCTCTAGCATAATTAAATTTTTAAATGCTACGGTGTCAAAATTTTCTAAGAAGGGTTCCGCCCAAATAACGAACCACTTAGAATTATATGAATCCACCATGGATTCTTTAAAGTTGTTTTCGGATGCTGATTGGATTAGATTCCTTTCATGGGTATTTGATGATAAATACCGTTATTACTTTACCTTCTTTAAGGATGTAGGAATTCATAATTGGCAAAGTGTTTTGCACGAGGTTAAGCTGGAATTCAGACCATACCGAACCGCTACCGCTGCAAAATGGGACGTATATAAGCTTGTTTGCAGACCTAATCAAAGTCCCCGTGAATTCCTCTCTGTCCTTAAAAATGCCTATGGATTGGCATATAGGTCCCCAAACTGGGAGTCTGAGGAGTTCAAACAGTTGTTCTATGAGGCTATGCCAACCCAGATCAAACTTAGCTTAGCTAGAAATCTGGACCTGCGAGCTCCCCTGGATAGGTTAGTGACAGCTGCCACCTTACTGTATAATATCAGTGAGGGCCATAATTCAAGTGAGAGGAGATTCAAAAAGTCCCCAGAGCAAAGCATAGCTAAAGCTAAGGTAAACCCTAGCTTTGGATTTCAATCACAGCCACGCAAGTTCCCTCAATCAACAGGACCTGTCCAACAGAACCAGCGACAGCAAGTAGGACCGCCCAAACAGACCAAACCCCAAAATACTAATGGATCAGGGGGGAATAATTCAGGTGCTGGGAGGTCTAATTACCATCCCTATTACAATAGGGGTCCCCAGGTATATAGGCCCTATTAAAATTCTCAGGGTTATAGGCGCTGGAATAACCGGCCCAGACAACAGAGGGAAGATAGGCAGGAAACCTCAAATTCACCCAGGAGTAGGTCACCTACCAATAACCAGGGTGCCCAACAAAGCCAAAATCCACGCAAACCAAATAGGTTTGATCAGCTGGCAGAACAAGTGGCCCAGCTGAGTGACATGGTAAGTAAAATGTCCCAGATATCCCCAGGAGAAAAGTCTGAATCTTTTTTTAGGGGCAACTGCAGGTCCCAGCAGTTTAACAGCATAAAGCAGATTGGGCTGGGTCAGAACCCAGGCCGCTGCAAGGATATTAAGTTAATTGTAGTAGGATATGATGTGATTTTTAATCCCATATTGTTTAATCCCATATTCCTCCTCAAACTTGTCCTGTGAGACTCAGGAATGCAGAGGTCACGGAGCTACAGAGAGGTCAACCTCTCAGACAGCAGATGGGTAAACATCCTAACTTTCTCTGTGATTTGGTTCAGGTTGATGGCCGATACTTTGTGGATACATAGAAGCCAAGATTAAGGTCATTTGATGGCTCTTTGATAAGTGTAGGTGGAGATGCCTTACAGGTAAAAGGAACATCCTGGTTGACATTTAAGATTGGCAAGAAGACAATTAGACATCCCACATTGATTGTGGATCTTCCATATAATTGGCTGATCATAGGAATCGATTTACTAAAAAGATTGAGTTCCATAGTCGACTTCATTAATGAAGCAGTATGGACTCAGGTGAAGGTACCCATTGCCTATAAATATTCCTGCAATGCACAAGCACAACGCAGTTGTCATGTGATTGAGGAAAGGCCTAACTCCGTTGAAGTTCATTTCAGGAACAATCAATCGCCGGATTTCACAAGCCTAAAAAATGGTAAGCCCGAGGAGGATGTCTGCGGTGCCGCTCACATCATTACCATCCAAAGGGAAAGAATCAAGAAGGTAACCCTGGATGATAATGTCTTAACCATTTCTCTTCAAGGGGGAAATCAGGAAATCGCGGGCCTGACCAAACATACTCAATCAATGGTTCAGATTGAAAAGGTCAATATTACTACACTGACGGTCAAAGTAGGGGTGTAACGTACCCTATATATACTTACTGAGAGTACTCCCCAATCATATAATCTTAACACACTAATATAAATGAAAACAGAAAAACAACTAATAATACATAAAAAATAAATTTTTATTAAACATTGATCAAAGAATATAAAACCAATATATATAAAAATACAGGACACAGCAGGTATAGTACCTTCACCCTAAATGCATACTTAAAGGGATGCCTAATGCCTAGTTAGAAAAATTTATAATAAGTGCATATATGTAGTTGCAGCATATGCCATATACTGCCAATGTGATAAGCATAGTCGCAGACAAGCTGCTGACTATCAATCATGGGTCATAGTGGCGTGCAAAAACATGCAATAAATAAACAAACCAATTACTTGAGAATCAGGGTCCTCAGACCGCCAAGTGACATAAACGGCAATAGAACAATTTTTACCTAATAATGGCAGGGTGATGAAGTTAGGTACAGACGCTCCTCGACGCGCGTTTCGCGTGATCCGCTTCCTCAGGAGGAGTGCATGGTATTTTTATATATATTGGTTTTATATTCTTTGATCAATGTTTAATAAAAATTTATTTTTTATGTATTATTAGTTGTTTTTCTGTTTTCATTTATATTAGTGTGTTATGAAAAGGTCAATGACAATTTATTGATTCCCTTACAGGTGAACAACATAGCCCGGGTAAAATACGCCAAATTGGTTCTGAAATCCGAAGCTAGCTACATAAGCTTAGGACTTCAAAAACAGGTTACGAATCCTAAAATGATAAAAAAGTTCCTCTCCACAGGACCAATGGATTCATGACCTGGATGGAGATTCCCAGAGTCACAATGTCATTGCGAGATGCATTTTATCTATTTCTATAGGAAATAAGACAACGGAACATGTCTTCATCGTGTTGAATGAACCACGGTACCAGATGTATATAGGCAATGACATTCTACACAGATTTGCAGTGCAGATTGATCTGGTGAACCATACTCTATGGTGCAGATTACCGGGAAACCCAGAGGGATTCCAGGATGTAGAGCAAGCCTTAAGATGGGGACAACAGATGCTCTATGCTGTGAGTATTATGGTTGCTGAGGAGGTTGAAATCTCTAAAGGATGCAAACCATTTATTCTACCCATTCAAGTAAAGAACGAACAGAAGCTGACAAACGCAGACGCATTGATCTGTTTATCCAACAAAATGCAGCAACTCGGCCTAAAGATAAAGCCTACTCCCCTGATAAATATCCATCAGGATCCATTACAGATGGTAGTGTATAACATGGTTCCCCATAGCATATCCCTACAGAAGGACAACATGATTGGTCTAGCTATGGATTCGGAATACTACACTTTTGGATTCCAAAATGATGTAATCGGATTAATACCTGATGAGTACCTGACCGAAGAAAGGGTAGTGGAACCAAATTTTTCCTCAAGCCCTGAGGGGTTATTTAAAGTATAACTGTCACATTTAGAACCTAATTTCAGTTTTCATATATGTAGTTACTAATATGATAATATTCCTGAATCAATAACTATTAGACTTACTTACCCCATATTTAATAAGATTCAGCCCTTAGCAACCAGTCTGCATAAAACTGCAATTTCACTATTCTGTTAAGATGGCCGCCCTCAGCCCTGAGGCTAATCCATAGGACGCCTGCAGTGAAGTTAGTGAAGACCAGCTCTGTATAGGGGGTCTTGCAGTGAAGTTCCCAGGTCTGGCTGAAGCCTGTAGTCCTTCTACAAGCTCTTCTCTTATCAGATAAGGCTGTCATTTATACACTGAGCAGCCACATTGTCCTGCACTGCTAAGGGAGTGTCTGCCAAGCACAGGCATGTGGAGAAGTTCACACACACAGCCCAGCACTGTTATCTCCTGTCAGGAAGAACCTGGCTTTTTATACATTCCCTTACAATGCTGACTCACTATCAGCTCCCAGTGCACGCAGCGTGCTCCGTCCTCATCTGGTAGATGGAAGGAGCATAGCAACCTGATTTTATCTCAGGTAACAATAGCCAATACTGGGGACTTTTAGGTGGCTTTTAGGGGTTATTTATTAAATAATCAGAAATTAAAACAGGGCCAACAAGGTGATATTAATCACCAAAATCCAACAGTAAAAAAAAAAAAATTGGACAGTTATACTTTAATATTCACTCTTAGCAGAAGAAGGTACGTGTCACATCGAGGAAACATCATTGGTTTTCAACCATGAAATCGATGAAAAGGAGTTTGAGTCATACCAGCAAGGAAAGGATAAGCTTTGTGGAGAATTTCCCCGGATGGAAAAGATCTAGCATGATGAGAAGCAACAACAAGCCAGTCAAACATGGTAAAATGTTTTGTAAAATTTATGAAATGGTTACTACCCACAGTCTCACCATTTACTGGAAAAAGGTAAGAGGCCATTCAAAATATCTGGGTGTGGATAAAGATGGGAATGACCTAGCGGATTCCCTCGCCAAGCAAGCAGCCATTAATGGAGAAGTCTTGGACGTGGATGACCTCATGGGAGCTATCCAAGTGGATGCTATGACAAGGAGTCAGGCCCAAAATGGAGCTGAAGCCAATGTGGCGCAGTGGAGCAAAGATTCCCCCCATTGGTCTCTTTTATAAACACATCGAAGATCCACGGAATTGTTCCATAACCACGGAGGACTGTGGCGGTAAGGAAGAGCTACGGATCTTGATGAAAGGTAAGTTCCAATTCTCATTACAGGATGGATTGTTGATACGGACCTCAAAGAACGGTATAACACAATGGGTAGTACCTGCGGCGTACCGAGGTCTGATGCTACAACATGCCCATGATGCCCCAACAGCAGGTCATCGAGGTGAGAAAACAACATATGATTTGTTAAGGGACTATGCTTACTGGCCACACATGTTACAGGACGTACGAACATACTGTCAAGGATGTCTAATATGCCCTCAATTTCAACCGCAAGGACCCAATCATCGGGCACCGCTGATGAAAAGGGGGATGTCCATGCCATGGTCAGACATCCAAATCGACTTCATTGGACCAGTAACTACATCTTCAAAAGGAAATCGATACATGTTAACTGTGACATGTTTATTCACGAAATGGGTGGAATGTTTGCCATGTAAAACATGCAGTTCCAGTGTATGTGCATCTCTACTCATCAAACATATATTTTCGAGATTTGGTCTTCGCCAGCGCATCAAATCCGATCGTGGAAGTCACTTCATCAGTGAGGTGATGAAAAAGATGTGGGAAAAGAGGAAGATGGGGGTAAAGAGGAAGCTACACATAGCTTATCGACCAGCCTCTAGTGGTGCAGTAGAGCGTTACAACCAGTCCATTGTGAACATCCTGAAAAAGTTTGTCAATGAATCTGGTAAGGACTGGGATGTCAAGTTGCCTTTGGTGCTTATGGCTATCAGAGCCACCCCAAGCACAGCAACTAAGCTCTCTCCCTTCGAGATGATCACAGGAAGGAGGACGGTATTACCCCACCATTTGCTTTACCGGACGACAGACCATAACTTGATCAATGCTACAACATCGCATCAGTATGTGGAGAATTTACGCAAGCACCTTCAGCATGCTTTTGCGTTTGCACAGAAGAATATAGAAAGAGCCGTAGTGAGTGCTAAGACGTACTACGATCTGAAGACTACTCAGAAAGAGTACCAAATTTCTGATCAGGTGTATCTCTATAGCTTCACTCGGGATCAAGTGAAGGAGAGAAAATTCCTACCTTCCTGGAAAGGTCCCTGTGTCATCACTGACAAATTATATCCAGTGGTCTACAAAATCAAAATCCCTAAGGGGGATGAATTTATTGAAAAATGGGTGCACATTAATCAGCTACGTGTTTGTCATGCTAGTGCATGACTTCGAGAGATTTAAGGAGTTGGATGAAAAGAGGTGAAGAGACTTTACCGTTCCAGCTAAAGACGTAAATAAGGACTGGCATCGTATAAACGAAAAAGTGTTATCTGTTATTCTACATCTTTAACTCATACTAACCCATCCTAATGTATGTTTCCTCTGTAACTAAAACATCTCTTGACTCGCCTCTGAAACCAGAACTTACTCTGTCCAAGAAAAGAACTTATGCCAATCAAAGGTATATGGTATTATTAACTCTTTTCTTGCAGGATAAAGTAAAAAAATGTATGTACTTATATGTCATACAATATTTTATAGGCGTAAGATGTCATCAAAGATGATTGCCATTATCTACATTGTCCTGATCTTGGGGAAGAAGTTCCATGCTGAGCCGATTGCTGTGCCAGGTCCTTCGTCCGGAATCATGCAAGATACATTGAGGTTCATCTTGACGAACAAGAGGATATTATCCCAGAAGGTATACGTCAGCCCGGATGTACGCATTTTCGTCGAACGGCAATTTAACGTGTCCGGAATCTAGTCGCTGGAGATCCAAGCCTGGTACCAGAGGCACATCGGATATTCTCAAGAACGGATTACCCAGATCCTGGAGCAAGCAAGGAAGACCTTGACCAGAGAGCAATTCTCTACAAGCCAAAGACCAAAGCGATTTATTTCTGCGATCGTAGCCGCTATAATCTTTAGCATAGTGGGCGCTGTCATTACCCCTGGTGTAACAATTGCCAATTCCATCTCCATCAAAACTTTGGAACTCGAGATCAGTTCACTAAAAAGTAACTTAATGAACCTTCATGCAGAGATGGAAAAGCAGAAGCAACATTTATCGGATTTGTATACCATGGTACAAGATACTGTTGTTACTACAAACTTATATTCAAAGTTACCGGACCATTCAACAAATCGTCATGAGAATAACGAACAGTTTGTTCAGAGTTTTTTTTTCTAAGAGAGCGTATTTAGAAAGACTTTAGCCAAGCTCTGATTGGAACTTTGTAAACAAAGCCTACGTGCCGTGAATCACAAATAGACATATGAAAAGGCCTTTTGAACATTCCAAATACATTCACACTTTGTGGAATATTTTGGAATGAAGGGGGATTTGTCAGGCATTTTCATAACTGTATGCGATATCTGATGATGATATGGTCAAAATGAATGGACGTTCATTGCCAACAGATGTGGTTTATCTTAAAGAATATAATGGGTCTCACATACACTGTCTGAAAGACACAACCATGTAATAACAAAATGTGGTCCTATCCAAAGTACCGGGGTCAAGAGAGGTTATTGCTTAAGACACTGGTATGTAGTGTCATTCCATATAATCACTGGTATAACGTATATATTCATGTGTGATTGCATATAGTTTTAGTATATTTTAAACAATGATACATATCATGTTTGTATATTCATATCCAGTTATTGATAATGTATCCATCATTGTATCATTGTATCCATTTGTATATCAAGCAACTTTCTGGAGTGCCGGTCCTACCCTTCATTGGCTCTAAAACATGATATGCGAGTGCCTGCAGATGAGCTGACGCTCTGAAAGATTTGATGCGACTGCATGGTGTTCAGCTGCCGCTCTAAAAGATTATATGCGAGTGCATGCTGTTGAAATGACGCACCGAAACATTACATGCAAGTGCATGCTGTTCAGCGGACCCTATAAAAAATTGTGAGTTGAGGGCCTGCAGTTGAGCTGACCCTATTAAAAATTAGAGTGGAGGGAATATATACAATCTGGATAAGGAGGAGGAGGAGGAGAAAGGATTCAATACACTGAGACAATACACTGGCGGCAGGGCAGGACAGCACCTCCAAGGCGTAGAGCGCAAGTTCGTGCCACGTGTCCAGCTTGGACACCCAATAGTTGTAAAGCACAGAGGGATTACTGAGGATGCTGATATGGTCTGCTACATACTCCTTCACCATCTTCCAAAAATTTTCCCTCCGTGTGACACTAGGCCGCACATCAGGTTGAGGGTGCTGGTGGGGTGTCATAAAACTGTCCTAGGCCTTAGAGAGTGTTGCCTTGCCTTTGTTGGAACTGCTGTGTGTTCCCCTTGTCTCCCTTCCTCGGTTGTCTAAGGAGGTACGGACTCTGCCGACCAAGTTGTCAGATGGAAAATTTTGGAGCAATCTGTCAACAAGTACCTTCTGGTAGTGCACAGTTTTACACGTCCTCTCCATCACAGGAATGAGAAATGAGAAGTTATCTTTGTAGCAGGGGTCGAGAAGGATGAACACCCAGTAATCCGTGTTATCTAAAATGCGTAAAACGCGAGGGTCGCGGGAAAGGCAGCCTAACATGAAGTCAGCCATGTGTGCCAGAGTACCAACAGGCAAGACGTCAATGTTGACATCAGGAAGACTCTCCATCTCCTCATCCTCCTCCTCTTCTGCCCATCTACGCTGAACAGATGGAATTAAAGTTCCATGGGTACTACCCTCTGTAGCAGAGGCAACTGTCTCCAGCTCCTCCTCCTCCTCATGGTCTGATTTGTGCTGAGAAGATGAACTATGGGTGGTCTGACTATAACCCTGAGTAATGTCCTCCCCCATTTCCCATTCAGAGCGTCCTCCTTAATTGTGAGCAGCGATCGTTTGAGGAGACACAGCAGTGGGATGTTTACGCTGATAATAGCGTTATCACCAATAACCATCTTTGTGGATTCATCAAAGTTTTTTAGTTCAGTTTAAGTTTTGACTCGAAAGGCGATGACCATGTTGCAGCTGGTATTCCACAACTGCTCTCTGCTGCTCACAAAGCCTGGAAAACATGTAGAACGTAGAGTTCCAGTGCGTGCTCACGTCGCACAATAGTCGGTGAGCTGGAAGCCACAAGCACTGCTGCAGCATTGACAGACCAGCTGTGGATGACTTTTGGAAATGGGCACACAAGCGGCGTGCCTTCACTAGTTGTTGTTGCAAATTGGGGTAGGTTTTGCTAAACCGCTGAACCACTAAGTTTAAGACGTGGGCTACGCATGGAATGTGTGTCAGATTGCCGAGCTCCAAATCCGCCCCCGAGTTACGGCTATTGTCAGACACAACCATGCCTGGTTGTAGGTTGAGTGGCGAGAGCCACAGCTCGGTCTGGTCCCTTATACCCTGCCTCAGCTCTGCGGCGGTGTGCTGTTTATCCCCTAAGCAGATCAGCTTCAGCACGGCCTGTTGACGCTTACCCACAGCAGTGCTACACTGCTTGCAGCTAGCAACTGATGTCTGACTGCTGTTGGAGGTGGAAGTGGAGGAGGAGGCGGCAGAGGAGGAGAAGTGGGGGTTGGAGCCAGTAACATAGCTGCTGGCGGAGACCCTGATGGACGTAGGGCCCGCAATCTTGGGCGTGGGTAGCAATTGTGTCATCCCATGGTACAACTCACTCCCAGCCTCCACAACATTCACCCAGTGTGCGGTCACGGAAATGTAGCGTCCCTGGCCATCAGCACTTGTCTGTGTTTCCGTGGTGAGGTGGAGCTTCCCAGTAAGTGCGTTGGTCAGGGCACGGGTGATGTTCTGGGACACATGCTGGTGTAAAGGAGGCACGGCTGGGGACTGCATACCAAGGGACAGCCGCCGACATCAGGCTGCAGAAGACCTCAGTGTCCACAAGCCTAAATGGCAACATTTCAAGGGCCAGTAATTTAGAAAATTGCGCACTAAGTGCTATGGCCTGTGGGTGGGTATTTGCGCTTGCGTTCAAATGCCTGTGTTATCGACATTTGGACGCTGCGCTGGGAGAGGATAGTGGATGTTGTTGCTGAGCCTGGCCTGCGCCTTCGACAGGGGATTGGCCAGCAGTGCGTAACACAGGGGAAGAGGAGGCAATGTTGTGAACCGCAGACCCAGATTGTGGACCCAGTCGTTCGGCCCATTTATTAGGGTTCTTGGATGCCATGTGGCGGATCGTGCTGGTGGTGGTGAGGTTGCTAGTGTTCACGGTATGGTACAGGTTGCAAACTACCACTCTTTTGTCGTCTGCACTTTCCTCAAAAAAGCGCCATATTGTAGAAAACCTACCCCTTGGCAAGGTAGATTTACGCATGGGGGTGCTCGGTTTAACGGTTGCGGGCGTGTTTGGTGTGGGCCAAAGTCTCCCTTTTGCAACCCCACTGCCTCTTCCAGACTGTTCCGGTGCTGTGGATTACTACCCCTCTGTACTGCTGTCCCCGCTCGGCTTTTCACCTTCCCATGTTGGGTCAGTGACCTCATCGTCCACCACCTCCTTTTCTACTTCCTCACTCTACTCATCCTCCTGACTTGACCTAACCCCAACCTCAGTGATTGGCAAATGTGTCTCATCATCATCCACCTCGTGAACAAATGATTGCCGTTCACCACCGTCATCTTCTCGAGACTGTGAAGGCTCAAGAGGTTGGGAATCAGGGCACAATATCTCAGGTACCTCTTCAAGCATGCAGGGCGCAAGGGCCAAATCTAATAGTGGCGCTGGAAAGAGCTCCTCGAATATCTGAGTGTGGGATCACTCGTTTGGCCAGCCTCTCCATAGTGGGAGGAAGGATGATCAGAGTAAGGATTCGGTTGAGCAGACTCTTGGCTACAGAGACTGGACGAGAGGGTGGTGCTTAACCGACTGGAAGCATTATCTTCAGCAATCCAACCGACCAATTGTTCGCACTGGTCCAACTTGGACAGTATTGTCCTGCGCCACCCAGCTAAGTTGGACATGAAGCTGGCTACGATTAATTTCTTATTTTTTTCTGGTGCACTGGCAGCAGGCACAGTTTCATTGCGCCCAGGATCATGGCCTCTGCGTGCATTATCAGCATCACACCCACTTCCCAGTCCCTTAGTGCTCGCCTTCTTCATATTAATGGTTTTGTCACAAGATGTGGCGCAGAATATTTTAAATCTCCTATAAAGACACTGTTTTGGGATGACGGACACTATATGTCACAGAAACCCCCTGGAAATTGACAGTATTTTATGTCCAGATGAAAGTAATTTTACACACAGACCATGTATTCAGATGCCATACTGTATATGTCCCAAAAAAATAAAACACAATATGGACGGTATATTACACCCAGATTAATATAATTTGAAATACAGACACTGTTTTGGGATGCCGGACAGTATATTGTTATGCAAGCGGGTGTGGACCCACTGCGCCACTGACTGGGTATACTCTGGAGGGGGTAACTAAGCAGCTACCTGGTATTCACTAGAGCCCCTGGTGGTGGGGATAGACTTGGGCCGTAGGATAGCTGCCAGTTGCCACTCCAGAGTAGTCCCCAAGTCAGTGGCAGCCAGGGGTTCAGAATACTCGGTGCGAGCACCAAGAGGACTTGCGAGGCCTGGAGGTAACAGGTCTGGACAGGCGACAACAAACAAAGTCCGTAAACAAGATACGAGGTCAGGGGCAGGCGGCAAAACAAGCAAAGTCCATAAACGAAGTCCAGGGTCAGAGGCAGGCAGCAATCAGGCGAAGTCCAGGAGTAGGTACACGGAAAAGCAGACAAGATAACACACCTTTGCACAGTAGCTAGACAGGCTAGAGACTGAGGTTGCTAAGGCAACTTCCTATAGTAGGAAGTGCCTTTAAAAACCTTCTGCAATCCAGCCATAGGCTGCTGAGACAGAGGGCATGTATGTATTGCCTCATAGATGCAGAGAGACACACCCATGCTAGCTTCAGTACTGATGCAAGTCTCCAGCAGGAAGAAAACTCTGGCATGTAGCATATGTAGCAGAGCTAAGCCATTTGCAGCCCATGTTTGTCAGCAGGGCGGCAGGAGGAAAAAGAAGGAGCCGGGCACCCGTACCTGATGTTAGGGGCAGCGGCGCCGGCACGGACTGCTGGCCTAACCTTATGCCCCCCCTTACGCTCCCTCTCCTCAAGCCTAGTCCTGGACAAGAATTTTTTCAGAAGGAGAGGGGCATTGATGTTCTCTCTGGGTTCCCAAGATCTTTTCTCAGGGCCAAACCCCTTCCAATCCACCAGAATAGGGTCTTCCCTCTACTCATCTACTTCATCACTGACCGCAACAGGAGCAGAGACAGGTTTCTTGAAAAAATGATTTAGAATAACAGCCTTCAGCAGGGAGACATGGAAGGAATTCAGTACCCGGAGGGAGGCTGGTAGCTTAAGTTTGTAGGTGACATCATTGATTAGTTCAAGAATCTCAAATGGACTAATGAAGCGTGGATCCAATTTGTATGAGGGTATTTTGAGCAGAATGTATTTGGAGGCGAGCCACACTTTATCACCAGGACGGAACTTAGGAGAATCTCTACGTTTTTTTATCCGCGGTCTCCTTCATGCACACAAAACACATTTTTGAGAATTCTCTTGAGGTAGCATCTGCAGCAGGGATACCGGAAGAAGAAGACACCGGGAGTGGGATATTCGGCTGTTGACCAAAAACAATAAAAAATGGCGATTTCATGGAGGACTCACTGACATGATTGTTGTAAAAAAAATCAGCCCAAGGCAATAGTTCGGCCCCGTTGTCATGATGACTGTTAGTGAAGTGGGGCAAAACGTTAGTCAGAATTTGGTTAACATGTTCCACCTGACCGTTGGACTGAGGAAGATACGCTGACGAGAAGTCCAGAGATACATTTAATAACTTGCACAGAGCTCTCCAGAATTTAGACGTGATTGGCCACCAGTATTATTGAGCAATGGATTTAAGTCTTTCGTTGCCCGGCATGACCTGCAATTGTAGGTGAATGACCCCAGACTAGAACTTTCTTCCTGAGGTTCTGTTCCACAAAAGTCTTTCTGGGCGGAATCTCAGACAACCTGACTGGACAAACAGCAATTTTTGCGGGATCAATGATGTGTTGAGGCTCCTCCTCTCAATCAGTAGTATCAAAGGACCATGAGAGAGCATCTGCTTTGATATTTTTCTCCTTCTCCTTCTGCAGATCTGGTCTCCAGTACTGCACACAATACTCCCAATGAGGTCTCCCTAGTGCTGTGTAGAGCGGCATGAGCGCCTCCCTACTGTTAATGCCTCTCCCTATACACCCAAGCATTCTGCTGGCATTACCTGCTGCTCTATGACATTGTCTGCCCACCTTTAGGTCGTCTGATATAATGACCCCTAAATCCCTTTCCTCAGATACTGAGGTTAGTACTGTATCACTGATTTTATATTCTGCTCTTGGGTTTTTACGCCCCAGGTGCATTATCTTGCACTTATCGACATAAAATTTTAGTTGCCAGATTTTTGACCATTCCTCTAGTTTTCCTAAATCCTTTTCCATTTGGTGTATCCCTCCAGGAACATCAACCCTGTTCCAGATCTTTGTGTCATCAGCAAAAAGACACACCTTACCATTGAGGCATTCTGCAATGTCGCTGATAAAGATATTAAACAATATGGGTCCCAGAACAGATCCAGATAAGCAATGTCTACTGCACCTCCGCCATCTATTATTTTAGTTACCCAATCAAAAAAGTCAATAAGATTAGTTTGACATGATCTCCCTGAAGTAAACCCATGCTGTTATTTATCAATCAACCCATGGGTTTTTAGATGTTCCACAATCCTCTCCTTGAGTATGGTTTCCATTAATTTCCCCACTATTGATGTCAGGCTTACTGACCTATAGTCTTTGGCCTGGTCTTTGTGCAGTCTGCAAATAGGTTAGATTTTTGTGGTCGGCGTAAATCACCACAGGATGAGATGCTCCCTCTAGAAGGTAACGTCATTCTTCCATTGCCATTTTGATGGCCAATAACTCCCTGTCCCCAATAGAAGAGTTGTGCTCAAGAGCAGAGAAGGCCTTGGAGAAGAAACCACAGGTTACCATCTTACCTGAAGGAGCCTTTTGTGAAAGCACCGCCCCAGCTCTAAGAGACGATGCATTCATCTCCAGGTAGAATTGCTTGTTAGCATCAAGGCAATGAAGAACCGGAGCAGTAGAAAAGCCTTACTTCAAGGCTTGAAAGGTAAATTCAGCCTCAGCTGTCCAATTCTTAGGATTTGCTCCCTTACGGATCAAGTCAGAGATCGGAGCAGTCAAGGACGAGAAGTGCGGAACAAACTGGCGATAGTAGTTGGCGAATCCCAGGAACCGCTGGATTGCTTTTAAACCTGAAAGACAAGGCCATTTTAGAATTGCTGACAGCTTCTCGGGATCCATCTGCAGGCCAGTATCAGATATTATGTATCCTAGGAATGGAAGGGAGGACTTCTCAAAGGTACATTTATCAACCTGGGCGTACAGACGATTTTGCGAACCTGCTTTCCGGTGAGTAGCCAAATCTAGAGAAAAAAACAAGGATATCAGCTAGATACACCACAACACAAGAATATAGCAAGTCTCTAAAGATGTCACTCACGAATTCTTGGAACACTGCATGGGCATTACTTAGTCCAAAGGGCATCACCAGATATTCGTAGTGACCGTCACGAGTGTATAAGGCGGTCTTCCACTCATACCTTTGACTAATTCAAATCAAGTTGTAGGCCCCACGCAGATCTAGTTTGGAGAAGATCTTAGCTCCCCTGAGGTGATCAAATAACTCTGTGATAAGGGGAAGAGGATATTTATTCTTGACTGTCATTTTATTGAGCCTTCTTTTTTCTTTGCAAAGAAGAAGCCAGCACCAGCCGGAGAAGATGATTTCCAGATAAATCCTCTGTCAAGATTTTCTTTAATATAATCAGACATGGCTTGAGTCTCTGAAAAATAAAAATAAACAATTTATCACCAGTCCACAAACTAAGGCGCTGCGAGTCCGAGAAGTGTTGTGAGTTCAATCACACTTTTGGAATTTTACAGACAAGATTCGGGCCGCACATTAGAATAGATGATCCCAAAGCAGTTTTCTCCTCCCTTCAGAATATACCGAGGTCTGCAGATATCCTATTATCAGATATTCTGCAACTTATTAAAAAGACAACTAATAGTGAAATTCCGTAAGGCTATATCACCTTTTTTTTGCACAGATTGTACTCACAGGAAACGCATTAATTGCAGGCGCATCAAACCGTCATTCACATTTTTATTCTTTCCTGAAGTCAATGTTCTAAATACCACACTGGCAAGCAGGGGTCAGCCACGGACTTTATCACATCAAACACCGAGGGGAGCTTCTTTTGCTTCAAAAGCTTCTTCTCACTTAAAATTTTCTGTGAACAAGAGCCGCACCCACCATAGTGAAGCTCCGATAACTTTATAAAAACTTTTATTTTGTATGTACTTACAAACGTATTCTTTTAAAATCACAATAAAAATCCCAGCGTCTCCATAGGTGAGAGAGGATAAATGCGACCACGGGGAGGTGAAGAACCAGGAACCAAGTCAATTGGACCCTCATAGGGCCTGTGAGGAGGTAATGTCTCAGTTTCCTTCTTGTCGAAGACGTCGGCATAGGCATGATATGCTGCAGGCAAACCTTCCATATTTAATGGTAACCGAGCAGGCTGAACAGGAGAAAGACACTTTCCAAGGCAGTACTGTCCCCAACGAAGCACCTCTCCAGACTTCGAGAGGCCATGGAAGCCCCAAAAGGAGAGGGTGAGAAAGACTTTGAAAAATCAGGAACAAAATCACTTCTGTATGAAGAGCCCCCACCTGTAGTCTTACAGGTTCAGTACACAATTGTACGGACTCAGATAGAGCCCTTCCATCGACAAATGACACCATCATTAGTCTCTGTAGGCGTCGGACTGGAATACGATATTGGTCCACTATGGCTTGGTGCAGGAAGTTTTCTGCTGATCTGGAATCCAGAAGAGCTATCTTCGTGACCCGATTATCTCCAAACGACACAGTTGCCGGCAGAGTCGGGGGGGGGGGGGGCCATGATCTTCACCTAGGACCTCCTCTCCAACAGACCCTAGGCTCGGGAGTTTCCCAGATTCAGAGGACAAGCACAAAGTACATAATCAGAACCACCACAATAGAAACAAAGTCCTTTGGCACGGCTGTGATCACGTTCCCGTTCAGACAGCTTAACTCGGTCGACCTGCATGGGCTCAGGAACTGCAGACAACATGGAAGGCAGAGGGTTAGGAGCTTGCTGAAGAGAAGATGCCAGATGATAAGGCCTCTCCTCTTGTACCAACTCTCAGACACGTTCCTGGAACCGTAAGTCAATTCGAGTAGCCAGGCAGATGAGGTCAGAGTGTTAGGAACATCTCGTCGGGCCAGCTCATCTTTAATTCTCCCACAGATGCCTTCCCAAAAGATGGCCACCAGTGGCTCATTATTCCAGCGGAGTTCAGAGGCTACCGTATGGAACTGGACTGCATACCGACACACGGATTGGTTCCCTTGACGCAACCGCAATAGGGAGGATGTGACAAAAGTGGTGTGTCCGAGCTCATCGAATGCCTTGTGGAAGGTCTCTAGGAAGATCTTAAGATCCATTATGACTGGGTCGTTCTTTTCCCAGAGGGGACTGATCCAGGCCAGTGCCTCCCCTGTGAGGTGTGACATAAGAAAAGTCACTTTGGCTCTGTTCGAGGCAAATTGGTGAGGCAAAAGTTCAAAATGAAGGGTGCATTGGTTTATGAACCCCTGGCACTGCTTGGGGTCACCATTAAAACGTGGAGGAGCTGAGAGACGAGGTCCAGATTCCGGTACGTAGGAAGAGGGCAGAGCAGAAGTCACGTTAACCAGGCTAGAGAAGCTTGATGATGCTGGGTTAGCAGATGTCAGGTCATTTCGACGCATATTCACATTGCGTAGGTAGGATAGTATTTGATCCTGACGCTCACTCTGCTGAACCAACTCCTGGTGTAACTCGGTGGTACTTGGAGTGTTCGGATCAGCAGTGGACCCACTGCACCACTGATTGGGTAGACTCCGGAGGGGCGTAACTAAGCAGCTACCTGGTATTCACTAGAGCCCCTGTTGGTGGGGAACGATGAAGAACCAAACAACGTTTGTTATTAGTTGGCCAATTTGCAGACTGTAGAATGAGAAACTCAATGGTCTTTTTCCTAGTTGTATAAATAAAGGTTAATTCTTGTATAATTCAGTAACTTTCGAGTAGACTTTGCCTTTTAGTTTTTTGCAAGATCTCTGCTTGCTGTCAATTTCTTCTTCATTCAGTAGGCCCCATACAATGGATGCACTTTATGAGGCAATCCATTGAATACATTGAAGCCACAGTCTTGGTCTACAGTTGTAACCTACAGATGGAAGCAGAATGCAGATGTTAAAGGACCTATGGTCACATGACCAGACTGTGCAGCTCCTCAAGTCACAGGAGAGGAAAGCTGTTCCTGTTCATGCACGTGTATGCAGAGTACATTCAGGGAATGCTCATTTCTATAGTGTGTGGTGCAGCAGTTCGGCCTACGTGACATTGAGGGACCTGCTACATTAGCTGTTTTGCAGAAGGTCAGATAGCCTGCCACAAGAACTGACTGCAGGGGAAAGAAATGGTTAGTCACAGAAGCTGCAATACAGAGGTAAAGATGACCTGATACTGGAGGCTACAGTGGAGGTCGCAGTCAGTGCACCCAGCAAAATCAGAGCAAGTCTACAGTGACCAGATCAATAAGAAAGGACATGGAGTCAGAGGACGGAGTCGGATACAGGGAAATATAGACATCAGCTATTATATTACAGAATTTGTCCAAGAACCCTTTACCAGACTGCTGGACTGCTCCAGTACATTGGGCTATAACTATCAGAAACAGGAGTAGTGCTGCAGTTACCAGATCCATCCACTACACAATGGGCGGAATTGTGCAGTTCTGGTGCCGGTCCTACTACAGAACAACTAATGCAGGGTTTAGGACCCCACCGATCGGCATCAGCCATCAATATAACAATCTATTCAACATTCTCAGTATTTAGGCAATTCAATCTTGTAGGACGCAGCCATGCACAGAGTTCATCAGGTTTGTGATTAGGGGCAAAAACTTTACAGTAGCTTTCTTTATGTACTAGTAAGTAACCTGATCCGTGCACCACTGGCCCAGACTGTATTTGTGACAGGAGGACAATGACGGTATTTTGTTTTTACCGTCCCATTGAAGTGTTATG